>CAXHWN010001225.1:0-245000 GCA_964020975.1 Hermodice carunculata
ATGAAATTTTGAATGTAATTATATGAAGGCCATCTGAGTGGCATCAACCCTGATGACGTTACCGTGAATTCTCATAAAAATACTGACCACAGCTTTACCAAAGTCTTGTCAAAAATGCATCTCATGATGGACCAGGTTCCTATCAAAAACCAGCTTCCTCTTTGTATTTATAAACTTTTTATGAAACTTTCAAGTATTCATTTGGAGGCCATCTCAGTAGTGCACAAGGGGACAACTTTACCATAAAATTTCAACAGTGATCCAACGCAGCATCACCAAATTTTTGGCAGAGATGCACATTATAGTGCGTCACATTTCTATTGAAAACCAGCTTCCTCTTATTGTTTTTAAACTTGTTACAAAACTTTTGAAGTATTTATTTGATGGCCGTCTGAGTTACACACAGTCACCAGGACCTGCCCCAAGAACACATCCAAAAGTGCTCTTTCATTTCATAGACAACAATGTGGAAATTGTATGTAAAAGTATTCTACTGCAAAGTCTCAACAAAAAAATGCAAAATTGAGGAAAAAAAGAGTGTGGGCATCCAGGGTAATCTGTTCTCTGAACGTTATTTTGCTATATTTATGACCCAGCACTTTCCCTGTAGAGCTACCTTGATATATTCCCTCCAGATCACTCAACCTCTGTGAAAGAATTTTAAGAATGTTGCCTCAGAGAAAGACTATATTCATTCCTAGAGTTGGTGAAAATTGCAAAGAATATGCTAATGGTTAAGTAAAAACATGATAAAGATGACAAGGAACACATGTATGTAATGTATCTTCACCAACCAAACAGGAATGTGCATTTCATTGATACATGCAGCCAGTTGTGCTGACTCACTGATCCGCATTTCGTACCTTATTTTTATTCCTATACATGCACAGAGTTGCTGGCCCATTATGTTTTCATACGCCTGTGCACCAAATATTCTGAACAGATGTATGGAATGCTGCTGTCAGTAAAATTTTATTTTAAATATGTATATGTACATTGTGTTCTGAACAGATCACTCAGGCACAACCTGTCATCACTGTTGTAATACTGGATTGATATTTGACCATGATGGATGCCCTTAGTTAGTCATACTTTCAGTGCAGCTGATTTGATCTACTCTGTTTATCCCCAAAGGCTTCTATAATATTCTCTATTAACATATGGCTTTCTCTGAATTATAATTATATATATATATATGCTCTTGTGTTTCTTTTGGTTTAAACATGGTATGGCAAATTGGAACCCCAAAATTGAAGTCTTTGAATTATACTTGTAAGTGTATATGCAAATTGTCATGGGAATACCTACTGTAATGACAGTGTATAATTGGTGTAGTTTCTCTGATACTAAGGTAAATTACACCAAAGATTATAAAGCTGTAGAAATGAATGATATTTTGGATTTACATCAGTGTGTGATCATTTCCTCCATGTGTTTTCAGAGGATGGAAGCAGCCCACTCCCAAATCAAGCTGCAGTACACCCACATTTTGGAATGGGCACCCTGTGGCTCATGTGATTAGTGGCATCAAGACCAGCCAGGCACCTGTAACTGCCCATGCTGTAGTTGCTGTGCCATTTCAAGCCAGTATCAGAGTTTGCACTTCCCCAACCAAAAAGTAGCGCAGCTCAAGATACGCCAAAGGCAGTGGACAGAAACACTGGGTACAGTATTGACACAGTAGAACTCAAAGAACTTACTATAACACCCCAAGCTGGCAGAGTCAACAAACCAGCGTCCCTGTCTCCAGACAAAATATCAAGACTGGCTGTCACAGGCTATATGCCTGAAGAAAAAGCACAGCATCCAAGGCTGCAAGACCATCACACTAGTATGTACACCAGAAACATGACTGAGGCTCAAGAAAGTACAAAAATGGTGGAAACTGTAAGGCCAAGCAGCCCAAAAGCGGCAGTTACTTCAGCCAGCTCTCAGGTCTCTCTTACACCACAGACCTTGCTGGATTATCAGGCGGAGCAAATTGATTGTGCAGAGTTTATGAGCACACATGATACCAAGTCAGACCTAATACAGTCCTCTGTTGGAGATAGGGTTAATAACAATGACAATCACAGAATAGATAACCTAGGTTGTCCTGACAATGGCAGTATGCCACCAGAACAGGCAGTGCTTGCAGTGACATCCCACTCTCATGTCATGCTAACCAACACAGTAATGGAGGTTAGGCACACTGCATGTCATTGGAACCAGAGCAACACGAACATCAATCCTGCAAACTTTAGTGACTTATTTGGATTAGTAGCTGCTGATACTCTCCATTGTAGTCCACAAAAACAGTCGACAGAGCTCACACTGGATGCCACCAAGAACTCTCTTCATGGAAATCTGGAGGAAGACAGAAGCACACAGGAGTTGGCTGAATCAACTAGTAAGGCAGAACATGTTTCTGGATCTGGTCAAGCTAGGTATCCAGGTGTTGATCAGCACCAAAAACCATCACACTTGATAAATTATACTCCTATATCTATGGATTACATAATGTTAGACAGGAATTTCAGTGTGTCAAAACTGGCGCTAGAGGGATCTGCTCATTTTGATGATGTGAACGACATCAAAACAAGTGAAATTGAATTGAAGAAGATCGCTCATGAACTGGAGCAGGAGGGATCTGTCAGTTTTGATAATGTGAACGACATTAAAACAAGCAAAAATTATACCAAGGAGATCCCTTATGAACTTGATGAGGATAGATATGCCCAAGAAGGAAAAAAGTGACTAGCCTTGAGGTGAAAGGGAATCCTGAAAATTCACACCAGTGCCAGCAGCCAGTCAAGACTAGGTGCATTGAAGCCCATAAACAGAGAGATGTGAAGGGTGGCTCTGATGAAGATGTTAGTGGTGTCGCGGAGAGACTTACAGCACTAGTTGATACCCTCCAAAGTGGGAATCAGCCTATTGATGGAACTCAGAAAAATGATGCTTTGGAAGCACAAACTGTGGAAAATGTCAGCACAGGACACAATAGGCCAGACAATCTTGGCTTTCCCTACTTTAAATCTGAAATTTCACAGAGGGAAAGAACAGAAACTGAAGTTCCACTTATTACAAGAGATACCATCACCTCCTGTGTAATTGATGAAGACTGCACTGACTCTACCACACCAATATACAGTGTTGGTTTTAATCAAGTGCCAAGTATGAACCAAGATACTAAGCTTGCATTGCCACCTGTGTCAGAGTTAGGCTGTGCCATTCCAGGCATAGAATACTCCATATTTGATCAGGTGGAAAAGGCAGATCTTGCAGATGAAGTTGGTGGAAGTTTATGTGAAAACATTGAAACTTTAGATTTAGATTTAAATTTACACCACATGGGTAATAAAACTGGTGATACACTGGCTGCTACTGAATGTGTGGCTAATGGTACCACAGAAGACAGAACTGAAAACAACAAGGATATGGCAGTCGTGACAGACCATAGTAAAAGTGTGTCTGGGGTAAAAGATAATGGGGTTTTGAAAGCCATTGTCTCAGGCACAGAGGCTGCTTCAGATGAAAAGATGATGGAGGATAGAAACTCCTGTGCTGTTGATGCTTTAGTGCATAAGCAGAATACAAGTATAGAGCCAGATCTGTCTAAACCATCTTTAGATCCTATGTTAAAGGTGCCTGAATTAGCAGAGACAGACCAAGGAGACTTTGGCCTCAGCAAATCCCATGATGGTTTAAGCAGTTCTACTTGTGAAAAGAACCCTGCCAATAAGTCTCCCAGGCAGAGTATGTTCAACTCTGAAAGAACAAAAAAGACACCAGAGAGCCAGATACCATTTACTATACAAATGTGGCACACTCGTGGAAATGGTGAGGATTATGTTGAAAAGGTACAGGTTGGACGCTGTCCTTCAGATAAGGACAATTGCTTAGAGAACTTGAGGGTGATCAATGTGTTGGAATCAATACAGACTCCTATTGACAACATCTTATCAGAAGACAAAAGCTTTCAGTGTAAGGGTGCTACTATTCAACCCAACTGCTGTGAAAGCAGTGTAGTTTCAGCGAGCAGTGTGGTCTCTAACAGGCAACTGAACTCCTCAGGATGTGTAGCCAACCACGCCCTTTCTCTGGTGCAAATAGATCGTGCTAACGATTTTACTGCACATTTTCCAGAGATAGTTCGTCATATGTATGTCATGTGAGTCCCCAATGCATGAAAGAGAAGCTGCTGAAGAAGAGGTTTGCTTGGGTCAGTCTGACCTGGTTACTACAAATCAACAAGGCCAGGAATGCCCTGTGGCACAAATGGAGGACACCAGCCGTTGTACTGCACAAAGCTCACCAAAGCAGAGTCCATCAGATGAATTCAAAGAAGATCTCACATCACCACCTGCCGACTATCCAGATGGTGTGGTTCCAGTGTACAGCAGGAGTGAATCTGGCCAAAGTTTGTACAGCAAAAGGCAAATTTGCTACTTTTGTCAGAAGCCAGTGGCAAAAATTGAAAGACACTGGAACTCGTGCCATGCTGAGGAGAAGGAAGTAGGAACACTTGCAGCATAAAAGACAGAGGAGCGCAAAAGAGCACAGACCAAACTCAGACTGCTTGGCAACTTTAATCACAATACTGAAGTTCTTAGGGAGAAAAAGGGAGAGCTAATAGTATCCCGTTGATCCAGAGTTCCACGTGTAGCAGAGGAATACTTGCCATGCAGGCATTGTTTAGACTTTATTTTTCATGGAGAATTATGGCGTCATGAAAAAACATGTCCCATGGTCACCAAGTGTGACAAAGAAACTGAAATGGATGGTGAAACTTATGAGCGAGCAAAGCTGATAATGGAAAAAGTGAAGGAACCAAACCTGGACATTACCTGTGGTATAAACCCTGTAGTTTTTGAACATTTTTTATGTGAATAGGTTTGCTTTTGTTTTTAGCTCAGCTTACTTGTCAGTCAGCTGAGCTTTTGCGGGGGTAGGTTGTCCGTTATCCACAATTCACATTTTCAACTTCTTAAAAACCATTGGCCAGATCGACTTCAAACGTGGTGCGGATGTGCCTTGGGTGAGTTACAACCAAGTTTATTCAAATGAGGGTCAAGTTGTTTTTTTTTTTTTTTATTCTTATTTTTATGTGACTAGTGACCAGGACTTAATTTCTTATGGTATGAGCACACTACTGACAAGGACTTAATCTAAATTTATGTATTATGTTTATTATGTTTTGTTTGCCACATTGCCTTGACACATTTTCATATTTTTAGGTTCTGTACACAAAGTCATCTGAGCATGGAATTCTCTCAGTCCTGTTGTATTTAGATATATTGCGTTCCAATCGGCAGTGAAATATATCACAATGAAGGTGTACAATAAGTCCAAAAACATGAGAGTACAGTACATCAAAATGCTGGTGCACAGGGGAAAAGTTTGAACAGGTGAGGGCACTTGTGCAAGTCAGTGGCCCTGTGAAAATGTATGAAACAGGTCAGAACTGAGGCTGTAAAAATTAAAATTATGATGATACAGTTATGGAAATGTTTTAGTCTTGCACACTTAATGTACACTGGTTAAAATCCACAGTATTTCTGATGATATATCAAGATGTTCCCAAACACGTTAATTTTGAAGTAAGAAAAACCTCTGATACTTTTCTTTTCAGTGGTAGGACAGAGGTAATTTGAACAGAAATGAAATGATATACAGTTTATGTAACTGGGATGGATGTACTTTGTAATATTCCACATATACTTTATCTGTGGCAAATGCCAGTTTCAGTATCTGCACAAAGTGAAAATGTTTTCAAGGCTGATTGAAAGCAACCTGTCAGAATAGTCTATATTTGGATTAGTTCTTAATTTGCCTGAAGGTGGTGCTGCCATCCGTTCATTCATGGTAGACCGCCCACATCTTGGGGTTACTTTCCATGACCCCCACTTTTTCTCCATAGATTAACATGGGGAATTAGCAGACATAAATTTAACCTCTTTATATGTTGCCAGATAAGCATTTAACTTTTTTATTACACCTGGGTGTATTTGAAAGAAAATAAATTGCACTTCAGGTAGATTAGAAGATGAGAATTCCAAAAATCATCCTCATATGAAACTTTCAGGTTCACTGTAATGTAATGGGTTTTGCTGACCCACCTGACCTCAAATGATATGGGTTGCTAGGTGTCACAAACATGTATCATGGAAACAAAAGGCTGTGTGTCAAGAAATGAAACCAACACGGATCACCCCTATTATCTGTACTTTAAAAAAAGGAGGTTACATGGACATTATTTTTGGTTCTCTTTTGTGGGGACCTGATGTCTACCTGTTTGAAATGCAGTAACTATCTGTAGGGACATGAAACTACAGCTATTCTGCAAATCAGTATCAGATACTTGACTCAATGCAATATATCTGACCTTGACCCAGGCTGAATTGGTCCTTTCTACTTGTGCAGTTTGCCATAAGTGCATGCACCATCCTATGACCAAATTGTAGAATTTTTAGCTTAACATCTATATGATTAGTATTACTAGTGTAAAATCTGCTAATTTCACATATATTTCATTGGATATGTGCATGAACCATATCTGATTTGAGTGGGGATTAAAGACCATTTACACAGTTTATGTAATTGCAACTTTAAGAAAGTTGTTCTGGGACATTATGCATATATTTTAATCAGTGTAAATAATTTTTGTCCCTTGCCACTAGCATAGGGACACATGGAGATAGTCACTATCGAGGTAGTGTGTCTGTCTGTCCGTCCATTCGTCCAGCAGCATATCTGAAGATCCATTTAAGATAGAATCTTGAAATTTATATCAGAGATGCTTGACACCAGGGCCATGTCATGGTTGACTTGCCTTTTACCTTGACCTATTTGGAGGTCAAAAGATGTGACTAATTTTAGCATTTTTTTAGCTCAGCTGATTTGTCAGTCAGCTGAGCTTATAGGATGGTCTTTCATCCGTCTTTGGTGCTCTCTCTCTCTGTCTCTCTCTCTCTCTGTCTCTCTCTCTCTCTCTCTCTCTCTCTCTCTCACACACACACACACACACACACACACACACACACACACACACACACACACACAAAGGCACATGATATTTGTCACAAACAGACCGCGTCAGCTGAGCACAGAATCAGTTTCTGATTCTCTAGTTTGGTCTTTGGTTATGTTTTTCCCACACAGATGTAAATTAGAGGTAAGATTTATGGTGTGGTAGGGGATATGGATCCAATGGACCGGCAAGCTGTTTTTATGTTTCCCTAAAAATGAAAGGTGTTCTGGACATTAACCCTTAAAGTGCTAATCACTGCTATAGTTGCTTTCTCATTACCATTAAACATATAATGGTTAAAAGAGTCAAATTCCTCATGAATATACCTTTCATTAATCTTAAATCAGCATTTTAAGGGTTAACATCTCTGCCAAGTTTAAATGCATTTAAATAGATTTCAACCCATGAGAGTTTACTGCCACAGTATGTTTCAAGAATTGCTGTTTATATATATGCTTGTGTGTATTTATATGCAGTTGCCCCTGTGGGGACATTCAGCCATCAAATCTTGGATCTGCAATGTTTGCATAAATTTAACATGTCCAAATGACTTACGATTAAGCCTGTGATACGCTTTCCTAAAATAATAACTGGCAGGTGAAACTTGGAAGCAATGTCACCAACACTGCAAGGCTAGCTTTTGCATGAAATTTGTGTGATATTTCAGGAACAAATGGTGGGGGTAGGAATTTAACCTGGTCACATTTACCAAGACTATCTGTTGCCAAAGGAGTACACTGTAGGAATGCAGGAATCCCATGTTTTAGTAGGAGTATTTAGATCTTGGAAAGTGTAGACCTCTTGCATACATTTTCTTTAAAAAGTAGCCATATAAAAAAATAATGTACAAGCAATAGAATTGCCCAATTTTGCTTTGTAATCATGTAATTTGGCAGGGACTGGTTGAATCTGCCATGTTATTGTAAAATTTTGATATGAAGCAGTTGGGATACAGTCCAGATGGCTTTACATGAATTGTGTCCTTAAAGAAGAAAAAATATTTTACATTATTTTGTACTACCTGTTAATGTTTAAATGCGATTGATTAATGTGCAGTCACCTGACTATCCGTAAAATCAATATTTGTGACCCAATACGGTCTATGCATAAGTTCACCAAGCGGGGAAACCCCAGCGGAGATGCCAATGTCAGAGCCAGGTGCGCACAGGTTCTGGGTCATTTGCGGGCCACTCAGTCTTACCGGACAGGCTACAGCCCTACTGAATACAGCAAGTAACGAGTAGTGAAACAGGAGCCATTATTTCTTCAAAAAACAGAATCTAGGGTGGCAGAAAAAGTATTTGAAAGACAAAGGAATATCAGTTAATGGAAAGAATAAAGCGGCACTTTTATTTTTGATATTTGTCAGTTTGATTTTTCTTCCTGGTGTCAACATTACAGCCCACTACACAACAGTCCGTGGTGGTTTACCATGATAATTCGCCTCATCACTCAAAGTTTGAGCTATCAATGCTTTCCGTACTCCCTCCGCCAACAATCTACAATGGTAAACTTCTATACATCTCCTGTATTTGGTCCATTTCCTGCTTTTCTGTTCATGTTGACATGAACAAGATAAGTGTCCACCATCATGCATTATCATAACCACTTTTGAGAAGGTGCACAGCGTGCCATCAGGTAGCAAAAATTCGGCCCGCATGCCTCGCTTTCTTAATGCCACTGCCAGGGTTTTCCCGCATGGTGAACGTATGCATAGACCGTATTAATATTGCCTGTCAATACACTAAGAGGACAAAAAAGTACTGAATTTCACCTTTTTGTACTGACTTAGCTGATTTTCCGCTTAATTATACTGACTTGTACTGTACCAATAATGGTAAGTAGAAGCAAGTACTTTCACTTGTACTGGAATGTACTGAGTCAGTGCAAGTAAGAACTTTTCAGACATAATGAGTGCTTGCCTGGGTTCATTGTTTCTGTCAGTACAAATCTAGAAAAAGTGAGAACAAGCAGACATACTTCAAAGGCTTGGCTCACAGCAGGGCTCTTTTAATTGACAGGGGCCCTAAAAATATACCCTGTCCTGCAGTAAGAACATATTCAGCAGTTGTTGGAGTGAAATCAGCAGAAAGCAAGAACATAAAGCTCACTTGTCTTTCTTTCTTTCTTTCTTTCTTTCTTTCTTTCTTTCTTTCTTTCTTTCTTTCTTTCTTTCTTTCTTTCAGGGAAAGTGCTCCACCGCCTGGTAAAATTATGAGGTTTCCTGCACAGATACACACACACACACACACAGATGTATATATATATATATATAGCGATTTGGACAAAGCAAGTAGCCAAGAAGAGGCAACTGGAACTGTGCGACGCGTTTCGACCTGTCTAGGTCTCAATAGGCACTGGCAGGGATTTCAAAGTGTTCCATATATATAGTCAGGGGTAACAAATGCGTTGCTACGCTGTGTACGTATGTACGCATGCGCATCTATGGACTACGGCCTAGTTTCAATTTCGTAACCACGTAACTTCAGTTTTCAAACCTGTGTTTGAAATGTTTATTTCCCGTATAAGGAAAGTCAACATACTGGTTCTGGGTCAACCAGTGCTGAATACTGGAACCCGTTTACCAGGTGAACTGTGTATTTTTGCACCTGATGCCCTGTCACAGGGGCTAGCAGAAAAAAAATTTTTTGTTCTGCTGTGGTAAAAAAACTTAAAATCCCTTGGTTTTTATTGAGCACTACTGTGACAATAAATGTACTATAGATCATATGGAGAAGAGCTCGATGTAAAAATTTAGCATTAGACAGAGCGAGTGAGCTCATCTCCCCATGAAATTGAGGCCAAAAGGCTCAATGGAACGCAATTGGTGGATCCAATGTTTCTCTTTCCAGGCGTAACTGTTTGGTGCACTCGAGGAGGGGAGGGGTTTTGATATATTCCAGCACCTGGACTTGCAAAGTGTCTGCCCAGTGGTTGTGAGCCCATTTTGTTCTCAATATAACGAAAACGTTCTCGTAATCTTTCTCTGATTTGCCAAAGCGCTTGGCCTACATATTGCTTCTTGCAGATGTTGCATGTGAGAAGGTAAACTAAGTTTGAGCTCTCACAACAAACTCTGTCAGGAACCACATAGGTTCTGCCGGTTTGCGTACTGGTAACACGACCACTCGTGTTGAAGTGCTTGCAATATCTGCAGTTGTGGCGATGACAGAAGTTTTGGTGCTTTGCACCCGAGACTCCCGGGTGCTGTGGTGGATTTTCGTGATAACTGATCCTTGACTTGATCAGTATATCCTTTAGGTTTTGTGCGCGTTTAAAGCCTAACACTACCTCTTTGTCAACCAGTGCGGCTGCACTACGAGAAGCCTCAAGGGTTTTCCAATTGTCATGGATGATCTCCCGTATGGGGGGTAGTTCAGGGTTGTAGCGAGTGATCAAAAATAATTTGTCCTGGTCACTAGTATTTTCTGCTGAATCTGTGTTCAGCAAAACAGTTCTGTCAATGGAGCGGATTTTATCCAACGCAGACTGTAGAGGTCCAGGGGGGTAGTTCCTATTTTCATAGTATGCAAGGATTTTGTGTGCGTTTTCAGCAAAATCTTCAGGTTTGCTGCATATGCGTTTCACCCTATGAAGTTGACTGTAGGGGCCCCAACGATGGAGTGTTTTGGGTGGGCAGACCTGTAATGTAGATACGTGTGTGTATCTGTGGGCTTAACATACAATGATGTGTATGCTTTATGTTGATCGTCAATCTTGACCGTTGTGTCAAGAAAGCTCATCTCCACGGTGGAGAGGTCAGATGTGAACTTAATTGTGGGGTGGCAGGAATTTAAGTGGGAGATGAAACCATTTAATTCATCTCTACCAAATGTCCAGATGCAAAAAATGTCATCTATGAACCTCATCCAAACCAAGGGTTGTATTGCATATCTGAGGAGACGAGTCTCCTCTAGATCTGCCATGAATAGGTTGGCAAATGAAGGAGTGACGCGAGTACCCATCGCCGTCCCTGAAATCTGCTTGTAATGTGCGTCATTGAACTCAAAATTGTTACAGTTGAGCACTAAGCTCAACAGCTTGACCAAATCTGGTGTGCTTGGTTTGTCAAGGGGATCCCTATTGTGGATCAACGCCCTTGCTGCATGACGTAGGCCTTCTGAAATGGGAATGTTGGTGTACAAGGATTGTACTTCCAAAGTGGCCAGAATGGCATTTTCTGGTAGTGTGGGGAGAGATTCGATTCTATTCACAAAGTCTGTGGTGTCCTTGATGTAACTAGGGATGTTTTTCACTAGTGGTTTCAGAAAGTGATCTACGAAAGCAGAAATTCTTTCTGTTGGGCAGTCATTAGCGCTCAAGATAGGACGACCAGGTGGAGGGACAATGCCCTTGTGGATTTTTGGTAGGAGATAAAAAGCAGGCACTCTTGGCTCTCTAATGTAGAGATACTCATACATTCTCTTATTAATGCTGTTATTATCCAGCATTACAGCCAGGGTGAGTTGTATTTGTGAATTATGAAGAGACGTTAGATTCACTTCAGATTTTTGGTAGTGGTCGCGATCAGATAACTGTCTTTGGGCTTCTGCTATGTAATCTTTTGTGTTTTGTATCACTATAGCTGAGCCTTTGTCCGCTTTTTTGATCACTATCTCTTTGTTGGTCTTTAATTCTTTAAGACCTCGTCTTTCTTCCGGAGTGAGATTTTCGGACTTCGGAATTCTAGGTTGAAATTTAGCTATGTTAAATTTCACAGATCTACAAAATGCTTCCAAATTTGGGTCCGCTAAATCAGCCTCTGTTGGCGTGAAATTGCGAGGGATTTTATATTGACAGCTGGCTGGGCTGCGCTGTGTGGAATTGGTGGGTGAGGAAGCTTGAGAAGTTCCGGGTTCGAGTTCCGGGTTGGTGGGAACTGGGGCTTGAGTTTCCAAATTTTTATTATGGAAAAAACTTTTCAATTTTAAAGTTCTAAAGAACCTGTCTAAGTCACTTGAAATTTCCCCCATGTCCGGTTCCCTGGGCGTGGGGCAGAAGTTCAGTCCCTTGCTTAAGACTGATTTTTGTGACTCTGACGGGGTGTAATCTGACAGATTGACAACTAAATTCTCAGGGATTAATATGCTATTATCTCTGGCATTGTTGGAATTGTTAAGACTAACATATTCTGTGACTTCAGGTTTGCTAATATTGCAAGAACTGAGTGTAGGTTTGACAGGACTTACCACAGTGTCTTGATGGCAAGTTAGTTCCTCTGTCGGCAGACAGGTGGCGAGCTTGGTAGACAACACTGTATCCCCCATTATCATATATATAGATGTTATATACATATAAAATACAAGCTAAACGATGAAATCATTCATGTACTTGTAACTGTGTTTAACTTGCAATTCTTAAAGAGTCTATTTAGGAGCAATACATGCATTTGCAACATGTCATCAAACCAGAAAAATGTGTGGTTTCAGATTTTTGTGTCAATAAAATGTTGAAAATCTTGAAAGGATGTATTTGATGTATGCATTGCAGGTTGGTTTCATGACTCCATTATAGCACTTCCGTGCCCCCACTAACTGTATTGGCCCCATCACCAGTACAATACAACAAAACAACCAATGACCTAATTTACAATTTACACCTCCATGTAATTAACAGTGTTTGACTTGTTTACTGAGTGGCCCAGCTAATGTAGTAAAAGATCACAATTTGGACTGATATAGACTGTATAGTGAAGGGCAGGAGGTGTGTGTGTGTGTGTGGGTGGGGTGGGGGGGGGGGTGATGTCCCAGTGCACCAGTACAGGAAATAATTTTGCCATAATAGAGTATAGAAAATAATAAGAATATTCCAAAATAATGGCCAGTATGAACATATATGACTACAGAGCTGGGCCCAGTGCCGCAGACCATTTACATGGCCCCACCTGTCATTGCCCCCCTCACCATTGGAAGAATATGGCATGGAACTGGTGTAAGACCTCAAATACTTTTTGAGATACATGGGACACAAATGTGACAAGTCTAACCTCAAATTAATATTTTCCCTAAGTTAATTAATGATTAATTAACACAAGATGATTAATCAATCCAGGGAGAAACAAAACCCCATGTGCATATTCATATATTGATAGATATATGTTTCTGCAAAGTTTCATGGTTTAACCTCAAATACTTTTGGAGATCTGGGCAACACAAGTGTGACAATTTCAATGTTGGATGGATGAATGTATGGACAGACAAGGACAAATCTATTATTTCACCATGAAAAACAAGATTATTCAAAGCATAATGTACAACAGGTAGTGGCCAGGAGACTCATTAAGGCTATTAAAGCCGCCAGCATGAGAGCCACCTTAAAAACACTATTAGTTATTCACTGTTTTAGTGTGAAATACAGGAAGTATCTCCCCCAAATACAGCTGTATTACCCGAGGCGAAGCCGAGGGTAATACACCTGTCTTGGGGGAGATACTTCCTGTATTTCACACTAAAACAGTGAATGACGATTTTATCCCATTTTTGATGATGTAATTTCTCTTCGCTGTTCGACCCGCTGCTGCTGCAGTTCACTTCACAGTCCGCCATCATGTTGTCGTTTACAGCGCGTCAAGGCTTGTATCGCATGAGAGAGACTTCTGGTGGCTGATCGATGCACTAACCAGATAGGGAGATACAGCGAGAATACCACTGTATTCCCCGGCCAGTTACGAGAATACCGCTGTATTCCCCAGCCAGTTCCGAGAATACCGCTGTATTCCCTGGTCAGTTTCAGGAATCGCGCTGTATTTCACCTTTGCAGTAATTAATGCACAAATAAGGGTAATACAAAGAGTGTACCATAGCTATTAACCAATCAGAAGCCAAGGATTCTATCAAAAATGGGATAATATGTAATATATAATATTATATAAGCTATCAAGAATGGATGCAGCGGGTTGTAAATTATTCAAATATATAAATAGTTATGCAATTATAAATTATTACTTTTGCTGTAAAAAAAAAAAACAAAAACAAAAAATCATTCATTTGTTTGGAGGTTGTGTGATAGTTATGGAAGTATTAGTTATGTGCAGGACTCCACCCTCATACAGTATTTGGCTGCGATACTGGATCCGGCAAGCCAGTGATTTCTCACAGTATAGGATAGAATTCCCGATCCAGCTCGCCATGTAAATTGTCTGCGGTTCTGGGCCCAGCTCAGTAGTCACTTCAACAACCAAAACCGGACACAGTTCAGTAGCCAATTCCTTAAAATAATGCAAATTGGGGGCAATCAGAATTATAAAACCTCCATATCTTTCAAACTCTTGCAGATAGACACAAGATTTCAGTGTGCATCTGTAAGCTTGTGGTATAATGGACAGTGAATGAAAGTTGTAGAGTTTTAAATTATGCAAATTAGGGGCACCAAAAAATTTAAAAGTTGAATATCTCCAAAATTTACATGTATTTCACAGGGATGCCATTTCCATCTTCAATTGATAAGTTAATTTGTGGCAAAACTGCATCCAGTGAACCATGAACCAAAGTTGTAGGATTTTAATCTATGGAAATTAGATGAATATGCAAAATTTAAATCTTTGAATAGCTTTAAAACTAGTATAGATACAGGTCCCATTCCAACTTCAATGTATGGGTTTGTGACATTGACGCATCCAATGAACCAATATCCAAAATAGAAAGTTTTAATATATGCAAATTAGGTCAATTTAAATATTGAATAACTTGCGAGTATTATGGATGCTGGTGCCATTCCATCATCAATTATTTACAAGCTGGTAACACAGTTGCATCCAATGAACCATGAACCAAAGTTGCACAATTTTAATGGATGCAAATAAGGTGAATACACAAAGTTGAAATTGTAAATGATTTCAAAACTATCATACATGGAAGTGCTATTCCCACTTCAATTTGTGGGCCTGTGACATAACCGCAGCCAGTGAATCATGAACCAAATTGTAGAATATTAATTTATGCAAGTTAGGTGAACACACAAAATTTAAACCTTGAAAAGCTTCAAAAGTGTTACAGATTGTGGTGTCATTCAAACTTCAGTGTATAAGTTTGTGATATGGCCACATCCAATGAACCTAGAACAGAAGTTACAAGTACTATTCTTATTTACGCAAATTAGGCTAATACAGAAAATTTAAATTATGCTGAATTATGGCAGTGTTGCAAACTGTTCTCATTTTGAAGGCACCCCAGACAGACTTGCTCTGAAGCAAATCTTCTTTTCTAGTTGCTGTTTATTTCAATGTGGTTTTTATGAAATTGCCTCTTTAGCAGACCTAGGGTTGATTGCATGACAGGGCCCACTGACAGGCCACCAGCCACAAAAATGCCCTGAGAGTCCACTAAGCAGGCAACCATATAAAAAGTTACCTGCTGAATAATATAACAGTACATAGTACCTGCTATTTAAGACCACCCTTCAGCCAGTCAAAAGTGGTCACATATAACAGGTGGTCTTTAATTGCAGATAAATTTAGAAAAAGAATTTAGACTTGTGCTATCAGAAACATCAAGTGACGTGGTCTCTCACAACAGTGGTCTTAAGTTGAAGGCTCTGTATCTCTGAGATCAGGACTTGCACAGTCTTGGTCTCAATTTAATTTGAGAGAGAAGGTTTACAGGGTGTTCTAAATGTTTTAAAGTGCATGGCACTGGCCACAAAGTTGTGGGCACCCAAAATTTAACCCAGGTGAGCAATATAAATCATTGCATGGCACCTTGTATTGAGTGCAAGGCTGAGCCAGCATTGCCCTGGAATCAGAGAGTAAAGTGTGCCAAGTGCCGGCTTATTTTGAACACCGTGGGATACCAGTCTTAATAAGAGTCTGTTTAAAAGCATGAATACATGCAAGTGCACCAAACCAGAAAAATATGTGGTCTTGGATTTTGTGTGAATAAAATGTTAAAAATCTTGAAAACTTGGGTCTCTGACCAGGATGTATTTGATCATGGAGCTACTATAGACATAAGCGCTGATAATTGAGACAGTGATTTACATAAGGTTGGTTTCATGACTCCATCCACACCTCATACCACATGGTTTTCAACTAAGTTGACCATGCACAATATACCACCCCCTACCATGGAGGTATCATACAATACATCCATGCCCCTACTAGCTGTATTAAAATTGGCCCACCATCACCTGAAGTTGAGCTTGGAGTAATACATTGATGGTTCCTCCAAGAGTTGAGGCAGTTTTTGACAAGCCCAATCAACACAACAATAGCACCTGACCCAATTTACCATTTACACCTCCATGTAATTAACAGTGGTTGGTCTGTTTACATAGTAAATACAGTAAAACCTGTCCTTGTCGACACCTGTCTACTGTGGACACCTGCTTAATGCGGACAGTTTTGGCCAGAACCGAATATTTTAGTCATTTTCATATTGGCGATACCTGTCTACAGTGGACACCTGTCTATTGTGTATTGCGGACACTTTTTTGGGGTACCAAATGCAAAAACAACCTGTCTATTGTGGACACAATATATCAATGCATTTTTCGCAACTTGTTATGTAATACCTGAACAATGCTGTTCATGTTAAACTGGAATCAAAGACTAATTACTCCATTGTTCAGTGGCCTGTTACACATAATAAGCTCTCTCAGCCAAGCAGTTAGGCTGCAAAGCCTCAACAAACATGCCAGGTGTCTCTGAGCACTGGTGCTCCTGTTGAGTGAGGTTGCTCAAGCTTTCTCTGTCTATCAAACAATTAAGCTCCATAGATCAATCATTAAGCCTAAAACAAAGGACCCACTGAGACTCATGTGAAGTTATTCACAATTTGTAACAATGGCACATACAGTTATACTGTACTCAAAGGATAGGATGTCCCTGTGGTATGTTTGTCATTTGTTTCTTATTTTCTTATTATTGTTATCTAACTTTGAGTTCTCTTGTTTTTTTCATTATAATAATTAAATGGAATAAGATGGGTACACATGTGTATATTTTATGACTGTCCATACAAGTTTATCTCCTTTGATACAAATGTACTCTGAGGTCCCAAAAGTTCAGCCCCTGCCTATTGTGGACACCTGTCTATTGCGGACACTTTTACCAGAACCACAGGTGTCCGCAATAGACAGGTTTTACTGTATATGTTTTCTACATAGCTACAGTTTTTAAGGTATTTTAGTTTAATTTCATTTAGTCACATGTACACTGAGTTTTATGCATACCTTTATATATGTTAACTTTTTGTGAACTATGTTTACATCAGTGTTATTTGCCAATGCACTGTAAAGGCAGACTTTTTATGGGGCCCCCTTGGAAATAAACCAGTAGGTTTTAGGGGCTACCCCTGCAAAATAATGCTTTTATTATGTAAATCACACCGTTTTTATATGTATCGATTTTGTGAAATAAATCAAATAAAAAAAAAATCAGTGGCCAAACTTGTAGTAAAAGATCACATGTGGGACTCAGATGTATACTGGATAGCCTGTATAGTGAAGGGCAGGAGGGGGTGGGGGGATGTCCCAGTGCACCAGTACAGGAAATAATTTTGCTATAACAGAGTATGGAAAATAAGAATATTTCAAAATAATGGCCAGTATGAACATTTATGATCATAAATACTGAAAAGAAAGGGCCTTCAGTTCCCTACTATGGGAAAAATACTACCCCTGTGTGCTTGTAAGGAAATACCCTTACCTACCCCCCCCCCCCCCCAAGTGGTATGGAACTCTGCCTCTAAAAAGCAGCCTGCATGCATGACTACCTCTATGCATGCACTTGGAAACCTTACAATGTGTCCATTCAAACTCCCTCTCAGAGTTCCTGGATGTACTATCATCACTCTTTTAGTACATCTATGACATCTTTTTTTTTTTCAATCATGATTGACATAATTTTCTAGAGCTTCAATTTAACTAAATCATAGAATTGCTGCTTGTTTGCATGTGGTTTTTATGAAGGTTAATAATCCATGTGTGAGTATACAAGAACAATTAATTAATTTAATTGGCGTGTTAATAACTGAATACACAAGTCACACCCGAGTAGTCTTGCCTGATGTCCTGCAAGGGTGTGGGTATTTTACAAAGAAATACACTAGGGAGATATACATTTTCCCTAAAAACTGCCAACAGATACCAGGGACACATTTTGCATGAAAAATGTTGGAAAGAAAGTCTTTTATTTTGTTTTCAGATCATGCTATTCAAGAAAAGGGCTGCAGAAACACGCTTTGTTTGTTTGTTTGTTTGTTTTTTTGTTGTTTAACTAAAGCAAGGAATAAAGAGACTTGCAAGTTTGTGTAAAACTGTTTATCCCATATTTTAAGCTGATAGAAGGAACTGCTATCAAAAATTCACATCCTGGTATAATCCAGGCTGGTATAGCCTTCTTCAACCAGAGCCATGCGCGGGGGGCATGATTGTCTCGCCAGGATAATTCAAGCCACTCCAAAGTTTTTCTACAATGCTCATTCAAGCATGGTATGACCAATGAAGTGTGACAGTGATGGCACAGATCTGTAGTGACCAACACTGTAAATCATTTACCCAACTATGAAAGCGCTAACCAATATAGTTAGTGAAAAAATACCGTTCAAAGAATGCAGTACCCTTTGGCCGCCTTCAATCTCTTTTGCTGTAAGTGAATAGGAATAGTGTCCCATATACCTATCTTTGGGGCATGTAATTGAATAACCCCCAGCAATTCATCAGGGGATACCCAAATATAGTATATGACACCATACATGTATATCCATTGTAGGGCAATGGCTTCATTCAGGTAACTACAGCAAAACTCGAAAGTTGGATTCCATGTAGCCTCTATTTTGGTTTGGTGCCATCCTAGAAACATGCAAGCATTATGTAAGAAAAACCTGTGACCTGGAAAATTGTGTTTGAACTAAGTGCATGCCTTACAGAGGTGTATCAGCATGTGGTGCTTGTGATACATGTGTTGTGATGTTTCATAAAACTGACTTTTAAAACTTTCTTACCTACACAAATACTACTATTGTACACTTGACTTTTGACCTCAAAAACATTAGGTCAAATATAGAGGTATAACCTTGACTTTCAATAGCCTTCTAGATCACCCTATGTTGCTTCTTTTGTTTTAAGATTTAGATACCTAGATGCACAATGTCACTCATCAAACTTGTGACCCATGTGTGACCTTAAGAATTAGGTCAAGGTCAATTATGCTTGCACACAAAGCAAGCCTTGTAGTGGTGTACTATCATATACAATTTGAAAGGCCTGTGTCAAAAGCTTCTGAAGTTATAGTGGTAAACAAAATTTCAATGAATAGGTCACTGTGACCCAGATACTTGACCTAGTGACCTGCTTTTGATTCATGACACATTTTTTGGTTATGATACATGTGTGTATAAATTTTCATGTAACTGACTTAAATACTTTCTTACTTATACCAATACCACCAGTGTGCACTTGACCTTTGACCACAAAAAGTAGTTCAAATATAGAGCTATGACCTCGATTTTCAAGAGACTTCTAGATCACTCTATTAAGCTTCTTGTGTGTAAGATTTAGATTGCTAGATGCAGGCTTTCAATATTTAGAGTGGTAATGTTGCTTAGCACATGTCACCACTGTGTGGCCTTGAAAATTAGGTCAAGGTCAACAACGCTTGCACACAAAGTAGGCCATATAGGAGTGTAATATCATGTGCAATATGAAAGTCCTGTCTCAAAAATTTCTGAAGCTATGGTGGTAAAACCATGGGACAGACGGACGGCGCAGGGTACTATTATACCCGTCGACCTCACAAGGCCAAGGGTAATAATGCCACTCCGAAGTTTTTGTTGATGAACGGAAGGAGTGACAAATGGACAGACAGAAAGTGAGTGCTTGGTCTCACCAACAGCTTATGCTGGCGAGACAAAAATGATAAATTCATCCTCAACATAGAATTAAAATAAAAATACCATTCAAAGAGCGCAGTACCCTTCGGCCGCCTTCAATCTCTTTTGCTGTAAGTGAATAGGAATAGTGTCCCATAGTATCAGGTAAAGTGTATGATCAGAAAGCTCCTGGTAGACTGTAGTGTAAGAGATCACGGCCATTTTGCCACTCATCAAATAATTTCACAAATGGAGATCTTGTCATAAATTCAGCAAACACTACTATAATTGTACACTGTAAATGACTTAAATATTTCCTTACTTATACCAATACTACCATTGTGCACTTGACCTTTGACGTCAAAAAGTAGGTCAGATATAGAGCTATGACCTCGATTTTCAATAGGCGTCTAGATCACTCCATGAAGCCTCTTGTGTGTAAGTTTTAGATCGCTAAATGCAGGTTTTCAATAGTTAGAGTGGTAACGTTGCTTAGCACATGTGACCATTGTGTGACCTTGAGAATTAGGTCAAAGTCAACTATGCTGGCACACAAAGTAGGCCATATAGGAGTGTACTATCATGTGCAATTTGAAAGTCATGTCTAAAAAATTTCTGATGTTACAGTGGTAAACAAAATTTTAGTGAATAGGTCACTGTGACCATGGGACGGACGGATGGCTCCGGGTAGGACAATACCCGTTGGCCTCATAAGGCCAAAGGGGAATAAATAAGGTATCACAAGTTTTTGCTTGTAATGCCAGGACTTAGAGAACTTGCATGTTCTTGTATATGCAGGAATATACAACAAAAAGCAACATTCAAATTTAAACTAACCCAGAGAAAATGATTCCATATATATATATATATACTTTCTCACAGAGGGCACACCAACTAGATCTAACTGCCCAAACATTTAGGCTCCAACCAAAATGTAAGGGTTCTTGCAGTCTACAAATTGTGAAGTCCACTCCTGGGCAAATTAAAGCTGGCACTGTGGCAGTGTTATATCAGTATACGATTCTAAATGAACTAACAGAAACTTTTTTGTCCATTTCCATAAAACTGTGAACATTAATTAATTTGATTCCACACATATTGCTAAGTGCTCACAACAGTGTATTAGAGAAGTACAGCATAGATAATGACAAGGTCACAAGTGATGACATTTGTATTATAGAACTTACAATACTCAAAGCAAGGTTTATGAACATTAAAAAAATGTTTACACTTTAGATTTTAACAAGTCTCCATATTATTTCTGACTCCAATATGATATGCTCAATAATATTCACTGCGATTTTTGTGACATTCATAATAAAGCTCAATTGCACTTCGATTTCAAGCAACCCGACAGAAAAACTGGCCTTCCTGAATTTCCTACTTTGAATCTTACCAAAAAATAATTAAAATTAATCAAAAAGTAATCACATTCTTTGATATTTTGTACTTTCCACATGATCATGTGCCTCATTTAGTTAAAAAAATAGAAATATAACACTTACAAATGCATCCATTTTCTATATTTTGGACTAAATTTGTACATAAATTATTTTTCTGCATTTGCACAGTCAAATTTTAGGAACAAATATTGCAAGTATAGGTTAAAGGCAGATAATAAAAAGATGTCAGTCTATATCTCATTTTAAAATATATAAATTTATGTAGTCATTCATGTGTTCGAATTTGATTTTTTCGTTTATTTGTTTTGTTTAATCTTGACACATCAGCAAAAAGATATTGACAAGAAACTGGTATTATGGTAACTTGTCATACATATGTATATTACACATTCCTGTTTCAATGGATACCAAAATTTACTTACAATATAACTAGAACTCTGCAGGTCAGTCACATCATTGCAAGTTATATATTTAGATGGGCTTCATTGTTGCTTCTTTGGAAAATTTGGTTAAGAAGGTTCTGAGTGAAGTCCAGCCCAACAAGGATTTGATCCATACCTCACGGTTTCACTCATTGTAATATGTACGGCTGATCCCCTTCATAATTCAAATTTAACTATGGAGCATGTAAAAAAAGAATGCCTAGAAAGAAACAAAATGACTGTGACAGTCCTGTGTTCAGCTTACATGTACCTATACCCTTAAGATTTTTTAAGATTTGCCTCAAAAAAGAACAAAGAAATTCATAAAAAATCCAAAAATCAATGGAGCATGACCATTTGAACAACTCTGGCAGAGACCCACCCAAGGTGCATTGCCATCAAGTTTGAAGTCAATCTGACTAATGATTTGGAGAAGTACCCAAATTGAAAAAATTGTTCAAAATCAGGAATCAAAAGCAGTGCCTCCTAGTGATAAAATTGCAAAAAAAAAAAAGAAAAAAAAAAAAAAAATTCAAAATATTGCAGCACAAGTTGTTGAACAAATTAAGGTCTGAGAGTCCCCAGAAGTATCCCTATGCAATTTTGAAGCAATTGGAAGAGTGGTTGCAGAAAAGAAAATTGCCAAAATTTGAATGAATAATTCCATTAAAATCTTTTTTAAAATCAAAGAAGCATGACCACTTGAGTAAACTTGGTAGAGATCTACCCAAGGTACATATCCACCAAATTTGGAGTAAATCTGACAGACACGTAAATAGTCGAAAATGTGAATTGTGGATGACACGGGACAGACACACGACGGATGCCTAACCATCACATAACCTCAGCTGAGTCTCAAGTCAGGTGAGGTAATCACATATGAGGAATATCTTTACCCAGTGAACAATTTAGTTTGAACTTTCCACAAGCTATATTTCCATCTGGTTTAAGAATCTAAGTGACAGTTTTGGGGAATTCGAAATAGCAAAAACACATGCAAAAATTCATAAACAAGAGGGCTCTCGTGAGCCCATGCTCAGCTGACCTATGATGAACAAAGCAAAGTCAGTGATTGTAACAAGTAGGATTTTCCTACTTTTGTGGGATTTTGGAAGAATTGTAGGATTAAGTAGGATTTTGAGTGAAAATGCTCAAATTTGTATGGTTTTTTGCCTCTAATTCATAAAAACAATAAAAAATATATGTTAATTTGAGCATTTTTACATGCTGTTAGAGTTTCTTTAGCTTTGACAACAGGGCAAAGAAAACTCACCAATGGCAATATATCTTAACACGGTTCTATTTGTATATATTTGCAACAAAAATTGCTGACAAAGCTCCAATATTTTAATGTCTTGAGTGGTCAGTGCTGCTATTGTTGATCAAGAGCAGTACAATATTACAGCATTCTTCTGACATTCTGAATGAATAAATAACCTGTATGATGGGCAATGGAGACTTGCTGAAAGCTTTGATACAATCAATCATTTGGAGGGAAGGGAAGGGAAGGGAAGGGAAGGAAATGGGTAAAAAAAAACCCTCCCTCCCACATCACTTTTTTGGAAAGCCACTGACGATAAACCAGGATAACTTTAAGTGGCCAAAGTTACATTTTCACCAAGTGTTAGAACAATTTGAGTCACAGTTTTGAAGAAGTTGAAAGTAGGGAGAACAAACAAAAATGCATACCCCCCCCCCCCCAAAAAAAAAATAAATAAATAAATAAAAATGGTAGTGCCACCTTGTAAAATTGAGGTCTGGGGGTCCACAAAAGTGTTCCTATGCAATTTCAATGCAAGTGGCTTGGCAGTCTCAGAGATGATTTGGTCAAAAAACCGAAAACACAAAAAAATCATACAAAATTCCAGAACCCACTGGAGCATGACCATTTGAATAAGTTTGGCAGACAGTCATGTGGGGTACATGCCCACAAAGTTTGAAGTGAATCTGGTTGACCATTTTGGAGAAGTTAAAAATGTGAATTTCCATTGCAATCCCCATGGACTCGCATAGTGTAACCTTTGGCTCGGTTAATTTTGTTGGTTCTACTGCATGCTCAGTGAAGGCAAAGACATCTCTTGTTTTGAAGATATTCCCATTTAATGTGTTTCAAATATTTCCACCAGAATCAATAAATATAAACCTTCAATGTACCCCAGTCAAGCTGTCATATTATGTCCCCATAGTTTGGTACCCTGGAGTTGGAAGAATACTTTTGAAATTTTAAAGAAAATTTGGAATTTAGAAAGGATGGGCCAAAATTATGCTTATTTGCTTGCCAGGCAGAAACCAAAGAGGCAGGGCATGCTAAATTTTTCACCAATATTGTAGCACATGTCCAAGCCACTACAGGGTTAACAGGGGTTAATTAAAAAGACAAAAACTACATGTAAAACTTCACCTTGCCTAGAAAGATTCAGATGCTATAAAGTTCAATTCAACACACAAGCATGGTACCGGTACTCATGATATAGTCAGGTAAAACAACTCGTCTCACAGGCAAATCCACCCAAGTACTCTCCCATTCCTTAAAACTGCGTTACAAGGGGAATTTTCTGCATATATTATATTCACATTCTGTGGAGATGCATGGGACAATGAGGAAGCAGATGGGGGTCACCTCATGTGTTACTCTACAAATGGGATGTATTTAATGTGGTCAGCACCCTTTCTCCTGACTAGAAGAGAGTTTTTCATGTCAAAAAAAAAACAAACAAACAAACAAAAAAATTATGCATCCCCTGAGCAGGTGGCTCTCACCAGAGGCCATCCCTCTAAGAGGGCCACCATTCTTCTGCAGAAAGTTTGACCTTGACCTTTGATCTCAAGGTCACCCCTTAGCAAATTTAAGGGAAGTCTCACCTGGGTAAATGATGACAAAGTTTGATGGACTTGACTAAACACTGTATGCTTCTCCTCCTACAGGGGATCCACACTCTTGATGGTATAGGTAACTACAGACAAATGTATATTTGGCTGGAAGTACCCACATGTTACATGTTCCCAGCAGCATCATACAGTGATCACCACTGCTGAAACAAGAGCCTGTTAGAACAACACACTGTGCTGGTGATAAGTCTGACAGCCACTGACAGGGAACCTTGAGGTGGATGGACAGTTGTCAGTGTTGACACAAGTAGCACACATTCTACCTGCATCTTTATCATTAACTCCTTGCAGTTCCATAACCTGAAAGAAATCTTAATTACTATGTCAGTACATTTGCATTGCAGCTCCCATTCACTATGAGCCCATGGTAATGGTATAGGTACACGCCCATTCACTGGTTAAAACTTGTATTGTTGATCAGCTACACATCATGTTGCTTCATACATGAAATCTGCAGAGGATCTACACAGAAAGAAAGTTACCTCAGTCTGTAACAAGCTACTGGTGGTTACAATATATAATTATCGATAGGAATTGATGCATTGCCCAAAGCATAACTGCGAACTGAACAATTCGTTAAAAATCAGGAATCCAAGTATCACCACCTAGTGAACAACTTTGTTTACCCCTTCAACATGCTACATATCCACCAAGTTTCAGCACAATCTCGATGACAATTTTGGAGAAGTCGTAAATAGCTTTAGGACACAAAAATTTATAAAAAATATAAAAATATCACAGTGCTTCCTCTTCAATTCAGGTCTTGGGGTGCCCAAAAGTGTCCCTATGCAATTAAGAAGTTTTGGAGATGATTTTCTAAGATTTAGTCCGAAAAGAAAAGAAAAAGAAAAAGAAAAAACCAAGCCAAAAATTCATTAAAAATCACTGGAGCAGGACCACTTGAACAACTTGGTAGAGAGCCAGTAAGTTACAATGGACCATAATTCAGCAGTGATGAATTCTGCCAGTTTGCCGCCAAAGACTATCAATTCCAACATACAACTAGAAGTCCATTATTACCCAATAAGAAATAGACAAGTAGAAAAATCTGTTCTTATACATATACTTACAAAAGCCGAGAAAGACAAAAAAAGATGCCTATATGGCTATGGATACAAGGACTATGTGTGAAACCAGGACTGGTGAGGATTAAAGTGGGGCATAAACACTTAAAACTTTAGTTGACATACATACCAGTAGGGTTGGCATTATGAACATTCATATCAAAAAGCTTTAGGCAACATACATGAAAGCAGAATAATCTTCAGTTGTCTTTAGAAAAATTATTAAGCTCAAGGCGGTTTACCCTGCTCTCTTTATTTGGTTTAATAATAATAAAGGTATCACATCAAAATCTACCTTTACCGGTTTACGTACCAAGGGTTTAGGACCATGCGAACATATTCACATCATTACCACAATAATCTGTTTCAATTGTATATTATCGTAAATAAATACATATAGAAAAGAAGGAAATATTATGTGCGTAAGCTGCAGATTGAAGTGAAACTTATGACACTCAAATCTACCTTTACCGGCTTACATACCAAGGTTTGAGGACCAGGCCAACATGTTCACACCACTACCACGCTAATCGGTTCCAATCATATATTATCGTAAATAAATACAAAGAAAAATAAAGGAAGTACTATGTGCGCAAGATAAAGATTGAAGTGTAATTTATGACATTCAAATCTTCCTTTACCGGCTTACGTACCAAGGTTTTAGGACCAAGCGAACATGTCTGCACCATTACCACACTAATCTGCTTAGATCGTATATAATCGTAAATCAATACAAAGAAAAAAGAAGGAAATACTATGTGCGTAAGCTAAAGATGGAAGTCAGTTTATGACACTCAAATCTACATTTACCGGCTTCATACCAAGGCTTTATGAACAGGCGAACATGTCCGCACCATTACTACACTAATCTGTTTCGATCGTATATTATAGTAAATCAATACAAAGAAAAATAAAGGAAATACTATGTGCGTAAGGTTCAGATTGAAGTTAAAGGTATGACATTCAAATCTACCTTTACCGGCTTACGTACCAAAGTTTTAGGAACAAGAGAATATGTCAGCACCATTACCACACTAATTTGTTTTGATCTTATATTATCGCAAATCAATAAAAATAGAAAAGAAGGAAGTACTATGTGCGTAAGCTTTAGATTGAAGTCAAACTTATGATACTCAAATGTACCTTTACCGGCTTACGAACCAAGGTTTAAGAACCATGAGAACATGTGGGCACCATCACCACAATAATCTGTTTCGATCGTATATTATCGTAAATCAATACAAAGAGAAAAGAAGGAAATACAATGTGTGTAAGTGGCTGATTGAAGTCAGTTTATGACACTCAAATCTACCTTTACCAGCTTACGTACCAAGGTTTTAGGACAAGGCGAACATGTCTGCACCATTACCACACTAATCTGCTTAGATTGTATATTATCATAAATCAATACAAACAAAAAAGAAGGAAATACTATGTGAGCAAGGTGCAGATTGAAGTCAAAGTTATGACACTCAAATCTACCTTTACCGGCTTACGTACCAATGTTATAGGACCAATCGTACATGTCTGTACCACTACCACACTAATCTGTTTAGATCGTATATTATCGTTATCAATACAAAAAAAAATAGGAAATACTATGTGCGCAGGCTGAAGATTGAAGTCAAAGTTATGGCACTCAAATCTACCTTTACCAGCTTACGTACCAACATGTCCAAGCCACTACAGGGTTAACAAGGGTTAATTAAAAAGACAAAAACTACATGTAAAACTTCACCTTGCCTAGAAAGATTCAGATGCTATAAAGTTCAATTCAACACACAAGCATGGTACCGGTACTAATGATATAGTCAGGTAAAACAAGTCAAAGTTATGGCACTCAAATCTACCTTTACCAGCTTACGTACCAAGCTTTTAAGACAAGGGGGACATGTCGGCACCATTACCACACCAATTGGTTTCGATCATATATTATCATGAATTAATACAACGAAAAAAGAATGAAATACTCTGTGCGTAATCTACAGAGTTAAGTCAAAGGTATCACATCAAAATCTACCTTTACCGGTTAACGTACCTAGGTTTTAATACCATGCGAACATGTCAACACCACTATCACAATAATCTGTTTAGACCGTATATTATCGTAAATCAATACAAAGAAAAAAGAAGGAAACACTATGTGCGTAAGCTGCAGATTAAAGTCAAAAGTATGACATTCAAATCTACAAATACCGGGTTACGTACCAAGGTTTTAGGGCCAAGCGAACATGTCAGCATATACCACACTAATATGTCTCGATCGTATATTATCGCAAAAAGATACAAAGAAAAATAAAGGAAATACTCTGGGTGCAATGTTCAGATTGAAGTCAAAGGTATAAAATTCAAATCTACCTTTACCGGCTAAAGCACCAAGGCTTTAGGACCAGGCGAACTTGTCAGTACCATTACCACACTAATCTGTTTCGATCTTATATTATCGTAAATCAATACAAAGAAAAAAGAAGGAAATACTATGTGCGCAAGCTGAAGATTCAAGTCAAAGTAATGACACTCAAATCTACCTTACCGGCTTACGTACCACGGTTTTAGGACCATGCGAACATGTGCACACCATAACTACACTAATCTGTTTAGATCGTATATTATCGTAAATCAATACAAAGAAAATTAAAGGATATACTATGTGCGTCAGGTTCAAATTGAAGTCAAAGGTATGACATTCACATCTACCTTTACCGGCTTATGTACTAAGGCTTTAGGACCAATCTTACATATCTGCACCACTACCACACTAATCTGTTTATATCGTATATTATCGTTATCATTACAAAGAAAAAAAATAGGAAATACTATGTGCGTCAGGTCAGATTGAAGTCAAAGTTATGACATTCAAATCTACCTTTACCAGCTTACGTACCAAGGTTTTAAGACAAGGGGGACATGTCGGCACCATTATCACACCAATTTCTTTCGATCATATATTATCATGAATTAATACAATGGAAAAAGAATGAAATACTCTGTGCATAATCTGCAGATTGAAGTCAAAGGTATCACATCCAAATCTACCTTTAACGGTTTACGTACGGAGCTTTTAGGGCCAAGCGAACATGTCAACACCACTACCACAATAATCTGTTTCGATCGATTATTATTGCAAATCAATACAAAGAAAAATACAAGAAAAACTATGTGTGTTAGGTTCAGATTCAAGTTAAAGGTATGACGTTCAAATCTACCTTTGCTGCCTTACGTACAAAGGTTTTAGGACCAGGCGAACATGTCCGCACAATTACTATATTAATCTGTTTTGATCGTATATTATTGTATCAATACAAAAATCAATACAAAGAAAACAGAAGGATATACTATGTGTGCAAGCTGAAGATTGAAGTCAAAGTTATGACACTCAAATCTACCTTTAAAGGCTTACATACCAAGGTTTTAGGACCAGGCGAACATTTCCGCCCCATTACCACACTAATCTGCCTAGATCAAATATTATTGTAATCAATACAAATAAAAAAGAAGGAAATACTATGTGCGTCAGGTTCAAATTGAAGTCAAAGGTATGACATTCAAATCTACCTTTACCAGCTTACGTACCAAGGTTTTAAGACAAGGGGGACATGTCGGCACCATTACCACACCAATTTGTTTCGATCAAATATTATCATGAATTAATACAACAGAAAAAGAATGAAATACTCTGTGCATAATTTACAGATTGAAGTCAAAGGCATCACATCCAAATCTACCTTTCCCAGCTTACGCACCAAGGTTTTAGGACCAGGCGCACATGTCCACACCATCACTACACTAATCTGTTTAGATCGCATATGATCGTAAATCAATACAAAGAAAAATTAAGGAAATACTATGTGCGAAAGCTAATGATTGAAGTCAAAGGTATGACATTCAAATCTACCTTTGCCAGCTTACGTACCAAGGTTTTAAGACCAAAAGAATATGTCAGCACCACTACCACACTAATATGATTCGATCCTATCTAATCGTAAATCAATACAAAGAAAATAAGAGGAAATACTATGTGCATAAGGTTCAGAGTGAAGTCAAAGGCATGACATTCAAATCTACCTTTACCGGCTTACGCACCAAGGTTTTAGGACCTGGCGAACATGTCTACACCATTACCACATTAATCTGTTTCGATCGTACATTATCGTAACCAATACAAAGAAAAAAGGAGGAAATACTATGTGAGTCAGGCTCAGATTGAAGTGAAAGGTATGACATTCAAATCTACCTTTGCCAGCTTACGTACCAAGATTTAAGGACCAGGTGAACATGTCCGCACCATTACTACACTAATATGTTTCGATCAATTATTATTGTAAATCAATACAAAGAAAAAAGAAGGAAATACTATGTGCGTAAGCTGCAGATTGAAGTCAAAGGTATGACACTCAAATTTACCTTTACCAGTCTACATACCAAGGTTTTAGGACCAAGAGAATATGTCAGCACCATTACCAAACTAATCTGTTTCGATCATATATTATCGTATATCAATACAAAGAAAAATAAAGCAAATACTATGTGCGTAAGGTTCAGATTAAAGTCAAAGGCATGACATTCAAATCTACCTTTACCAGCTTACGTACCAAGGTTTTAGAACCAGGCGAACATGCCCGCACAATAACCACACTAATCTGTTTCGATTGTATATTATCGTAAATATATACAAAGAAAAGAGAAGGAAATACTATGTGCGTAAGCTGCGGATTGAAGTCAAAGGTATCTTATATTATAGTAAATCAATACTAAGAAAAAAGAAGGAAATACTATGTGCCAAAGCTAAAGATTGAAGTCAACGTTATGACACTCAAATCTACCTTTACCTGCTTACGTACTTAGGTTTTAGAACCAAGCGAACATGTTTACACCATTACCACATTAATCTGTTTCATTCTTATATTATCGCAACCAATACAAACAAAAAAGAAGGAAATACTATGTGCGTTAGGATCAGATTGAAGTCAAAGGTACGACATTCAAATCTACCTTTCCCTGCTTACGTACCAAGATTTCAGGACCAGGCGAACATGTCCGCACCATTACTACACTAATCTGTTTCGATCGTATATTATTGTAAATCAATACAAAGAAAAAAGAAGGAAATATTATGTGTGTAAGCTGCTGATTGAAGTTAAAGGTATGACACTCAGATCTACCTCTTCCAGCTTACGTACCAAGGTTTAAGGACCAAGAGAATATGTCAGCACCACTACCACACTAATCTGTTTCGATCTTATACAATCGTAAATAAATACAAAGATAATAAAGGAAATACTATGTGCGTCAGGTTCAGATTGAAGTTAAAGGTATGACATTCAAATCTACCTTTCCCGGCTTAAGCACCAAGGTTTTAGGATCTGGCAAACTTGTCAGCACAATTACCACACTAATCTGTTTAGATCGTATACTACCGTAAATAAATACAAAGAAAAAAGAAGGAAACACTATGTGTGTAAGCTGAAGATTGAAGTCAAAGTTATGACACTCAAATCTACCTTGAACGGCTTACCTACCAAGGTTTTAGGACCTGGCAAACAGGTCAGCACCATAACCATATTAATCTGTTTCGATCTTATATTACAGTAAATTAATAAAAAGAAAAAAGAAGGAAATACTGTGTGCGCAAGATGAAGATTGAAGTCAAAGTTATGACACTCAAATCTACCTTTACCGGCTTACGCGCCAAGGTTTTAGGACCTGGCGAACATGTCAGCACCATTACCACACTAATCTGTTTTGATCGTATATTATTGTAAATCAATAACAGGAAAAAAGAAGGAAATACAATGTGCTAAAGCTGCAGATTGAAGTCAAAGGTATGACATTCAAATCTACCTTTACCGGCTGACATACGAAGGTTTTAGGATCAATCTTGCATGTCTGCACCACTACCACCCTAATCTGTCTAGATCGAATATTAACGTAATCAATACAAAGAAAAAAGAAGGAAATACTATGTGAGTCAGGTTCAAATTGAAGTCAAAGGTATGACATTCAAATCTACTTTTACCAGCTTACGTACCAAGGTTTTTTTCGACAAGGGGGACATGTCGGCACAATTACCACACCAATTGGTTTCGATCATATATTATCATGAATTAATACTACGGTAAAAGAATGAAATACTCTGTGCATAATCTACAGATTGAAGTCAAAGGCATCACATCCAAATCTACCTTTACCGGCTTACATACCAAGGTTTTAAGACCAGGCGAACATGTCCACACCATTGCCACACTAATCTGTATAGATCGTATATTATCATAAATTAAGACAAAGAAAAAAGAAGGAAAGACTATGTGCGAAAGCTAAAAGTTGAAGTCAAAGGTATGACACTCAAATCTACCTTTACCGGCTTACGTACCAAGGTTTTGAGACCAAGAGAATATGTCACCACCACTACCACACTAATACGTTTCGATCCTATATTATCATAAATCAATACAAAAAGAAAAATAAAGGAAATACTATGTGCGTAAGGTTCAGACTGAAGTCAAAGGTATGACATTCAAATCTACCTTTACCGGCTTAAGCACCAAGGTTTTAGGACCTGGCGAACATGTCAGCACCATTACCACACTAATCTGTTTCGATCGTATATTATTGTAAATCAATAACAGGAAGAAAGAAGGAAATACAATGTGCGTAAGCTGCAGATTGAAGTCAAAGGTATGACACTCAAATCTACCTGTACCGGCATACGTACCAAGGTTTTAGGACCAAGAGAATATGTCAGCACCATTACCACACTAATCTGTTTCAATCTTATACTATCGTAAATAAATACAAAGAAAAATAAAGGAAATACTATGTGCGTAAGTTTCAGGTTGAAGTCAACAGGTATGATATTCAAATCTACCTTTATCGGCTTAGGCACCAAGGTTTTAGGACGTGGCAAACTTGTCAGCACCATTATCACACTAATCTTTTTAGATCGTATATTATCTTAGATAAATACAAAGAAAAAAAAGGAAATACTATGTGCGTAAGCTGAAGATTGAAGTCAAAGTTATGACACTCAAATCTACTTTTACCGGCTGACGTACGAAGGTTTTAGGACCAATCGCACATGTCTGCGCCACAACCACACTAATCTGTCTAGATCGAATATTATTGTAATCAATACATAGAAAAAAGAAGGAAATACTATGTGCGTCAGGTTCAAATTAAAGTCAAAGGTATGACATTCAAATCTACCTTTACCAGCTTAAGTACCAAGGTTTTAGGACAAGGGGGACAGGTCAGCAACATTACCACACCAATTGGTTTCGATCATATATTATCATGAATTAATACAACGGAAAAAGAATGAAATACTCTGTGCGTAATATACAGATTGAACTCAAAGGCCTCTACCTTTACCGGCTTACATACCAAGGTTTAAAGACCAGGTGAACATGTCCAAACTATTACCACACTAATCTGTTTAGATCGTATATTATCGTAAATCAATACAAAGAAAATTAAAGGAAATACTATGTGCGTAAGGTTCAGATTGAAGTCAAAGGTATGACATTCAAATCTACCTTTACCGGCTTCACACCAAGGTTTTAAGACCTGGTGAACATGTCAGCACCATTACCACACTTATCTGTTTCGATCTTATATTAACGTAAATACATACAAAGAAAAAAGAAGGAAATACTATGTGGGCAAGCTAAAGATTGAAGTCAAAGTTATGACACTCAAATCTACCTTTACCGGCTTACGTGCCAAGGTTTTAGGACCAAACAAACATGTCTTCACCATTACCACATTAAACTGTTTCGATCGTACATTATCGTAACCAATACAAAGAAAAAAGAAGGAACTACTATGTGCATCAGGTTCAGATTGAAGTGAAAGGTATGACATTCAAATCTACCTGTGTCGGCTTACGTACCAAGATTTTAGGACAAGGCGAACATATCCACACCATAACTACACTAATCTGGTTTGATCGTATATTATTGTAAATCGATACAAAGAAAACAGAAGGAAATACTATGTGCGTAAGTTGCAGATTGAAGTCAAAGGTATGACACTAAAATCTACCTTTACCGGCCTACGTACCAATGTTTTAGGACCAAGAGAATATGTCAGCACCATTACCACACTAATCTGTTTCGATCTAATATTATCGTGAATCAGTACAAAGAAAACAGAAGGAAATACTACGTGCGCAAGCTGAAGATTGAAGTCAAAGTTATGACACTCAAATCTACCTTTACCGGCTTACACACCAAGGTTTTAGGACAAGGCGAACATGTCTGCACCATTACCACATTAATCTGTTTAGATCGTATATTATCGTAAATTAATACAAAGAAAAAAGAAGGAAGTACTATGTGAGTCAGGTTCAAATTGAAGTCAAGGGTATGACATTCAAATCTACCTTTACCGGCTTGTGTACCAAGGTTTTACGACAAGGGGGACATGTCGCCCCCATTATCACACCAATTGGTTTCGATCATATATTATCATGAATTAATACAACGGAAAAAGAATGAAATACTTTGTGGGTAATCTGCAGATTGAAGTCAAAGGCATCACATCCAAATCTACCTTTACCAGCTTACGCACCAAGGTTTTAGGACATTGGGAACATGTCAGCACCATTACCAAACTAATCTGTTTCGATCTGATATTATCGTAAATCGATACAAAGAAAAAAGAAGGAAATACTATGTGCGCAAGCTAAAGATTGAAGTCAAAGTTATGACACTCAAAACTACCTTTACCGGCTTACATACTTAGGTTTTAGGACCAAGCGAACATGTCTATACCATTACCACATTAATCTGTTTCATTCGTATATTATCGCAACCAATACAAACAAAAAATAAGGAAATACTATGTGCGTCAGGTTCAGATTGAAGTGAAAGGTATGACATTGAAATATACCTCTGCCGGCTTACGCACCAAGGTTTTAGGACCAGGCGAACATGTCGGTATAATTACCACAGTAATCTGTTTCGATCGTATATAATCGTAAATACATACAATGAAAAAATAAGGAAATACTATGTGCTTAAGCTGCAGATTGAAGTCAAAGGTATGACACTCAAATCTACCTCTACCGGCTTATGTATCAAGGTTTTAGGACCAAGAGAATATGTCAGCACCATTACCACACTAATCTGTTTCGATCTTATATTGTCGTAAATAAATACGCAGAAAAAAAAAAGGAAATACTATGTGCGTAAGCTGAAGATTGAAGTCAAATTTATGACACTCAAATCTACCTTAAACGGCTTACCTACCAAGGTTTTAAGACCAAGCGAACATGTCTGCACCATTACCACACTAATCTGTTTAGATCGTATAGTATCGTAAATAAGTACAAAGAAAAAAGAAGGAAATACTATGTGCGCAAGCTAAAGATTGAAGTCGAACTTATGACACTCAAATCTATCTTGCTGGCTTACGTACCACGGTTTTAGGACCATGCGAACATGTGCACACCATAACTACACTAATCTGTTTAGATCGTATATTATCGTAAATCAATACAAAGAAAAATAAAAGATATACTATGTGTGTCAGGTTCAAATTGAAGTCAAAGGTATGACATTCACATCTACCTTTAACGGCTTATGTACTAAGGCTTTAGGACCAATCTTACATATCTGCATCACTACCACACTAATCTGTTTATATCGTATATTATCGTAATCATTACAAAGAAAAAAAATAGGAAATACTTTGTGCGTCAGGTCAGATTGAAGTCAAAGTTATGACATTCAAATCTACCTTTACCAGTTTACGTACCAAGGTTTTAAGACAAGGGGGACATGTCGGCACCATTATCACACCAATTTCTTTCGATCATATATTATCATGAATTAATACAACGGAAAAAGAATGAAATACTCTGTGCGTAATCTGCAGATTGAAGTCAAAGGTATCACATCCAAATCTTCCTTTACCAGTTTACGTACCGAGGTTTTAAGGCCATGCAAACATGTCAACACCACTACCACAATAATCTGTTCCGATCGATTATTATTGCAAATCAATACAAAAAAAACTACGTGTGTTAGGTTCCGATTCAAGTTAAAGGTATGACGTTCAAATCTACCTTTGCTGGCTTACGTACAAAGGTTTTAGGACCAGGGGAACATGTCCGCACAATTACTATATTAATCTGTTTCGATCGTATATTATCGTAAATCAATACAAAGAAAACAGAAGGAAATACTATGTGTGCAAGCTGAAGATTGAAGTCAAAGTTATGACACTCAAATCTACCTTTAAAGGCTTACATACCAAGGTTTTAGGACCAGGCGAACATTTCCGCCCCATTACCACACTAATCTGTCTAGATCGAATATTATTGCAATCAATACAAATAAAAAAGAAGGAAATACTATGTGCGTCAGGTTCAAATTGAAGTCAAAGGTATGACATTCAAATCTACCTTTACCGGCTTACGTACCAAGGTTTTAAGACCAAAAGAATATGTCAGCACCACTACCACGCTAATATGATTCGATCCTATCTAATCGTAAATCAATACAAAGAAAATTAGAGGAAATACTATGTGCGTAAGGTTCAGAGTGAAATCAAAGGCATGACATTCAAATCTACCTTTACCAGCTTAAGTACCAAGGTTTTACGAAAAGGGGGACATGTCGGCACCATTACCACACCAATTTTTTTCGATCATATATCATCATGAATTAATACAACGGAAAAAGAATGAAATACTCTGTGCGTAATTTACAGATTGAAGTCAAAGGCATCACATCCAAATCTACCTTTCCCGGCTTACATACCAAGGTTTTAGGACCAGGCGCACATGTCCACACCATCACTACACTAATCTGTTTAGATCGCATATTATCGTAAATCAATACAAAGAAAAATTAAGGAAATACTATGTGCGAAAGCTAAAGATTGAAGTCAAAGGTGTGACATTCAAATCTACCTTTACCGGCTTACGTACCAAGGTTTTAAGACCAAAAGAATATGTCAGCACCACTACCACACTAATATGATTCGATCCTATCTAATCGTAAATCAATACAAAGAAAATTAGAGGAAATACTATGTGCGTAAGGTTCAGAGTGAAGTCAAAGGCATGACATTCAAATCTACCTTTACCGGCTTACGCACCAAGGTTTTAGGACCTGGCGAATTTGTCTACACCATTACCACATTAATCTGTTTCGATCGTACATTATCGTAACCAATACAAAGCAAAAAGAAGGAAATACTATGTGAGTCAGGTTCAGATTGAAGTGAAAGGTATGACATTCAAATCTACCTTTGCCAGATTATGTACCAAGATTTTAGGACCAGGCGAACATATCCGCACCATTACTACACTAATATGTTTCGATCGTTTATTATTGTAAATCAATACAAAGAAAAAAGAAGGAAATACTATGTGCGTAAGCTGCAGATTGAAGTCAAAGGTATGACACTCGTATCTACCTTTACCGGCCTACATACCAACGTTTTAGGACCAAGAGAATATGTCAGCACCATTACCAAACTAATCTGTTTCGATCTTATATTATTGTATATCAATACAAAGAAAAATAAAGGAAATACTATGTGCGTAAGGTTCAGATAAAAGTCAAAGGCATGACATTCAAATCTACCTTTACTGGCTTACGTACCAAGGTTTTAGAACCAGGCGAACATGCCCGCACAATTACCACACTGATCTGTTTCGATTGTATATTATCGTAAATATATACAAAGAAAATAGAAGGAAATACTATGAGCGTAAGCTGCAGATTGAAGGCAAAGGAATCTTATATTATAGTAAATCAATTCTAAGAAAAAAGAAGGAAATACTATGTGCCAAAGCTAAAGATTGAAGTCAAAGTTATGACACTCAAATCTACCTTTACCTGCTTACGTACTTAGGTTTTAGAACCAAGCGAACATGTTTACACCATTACCACATTAATCTGTTTCATTCTAATATTATCGCAACCAATACAAACAAAAAAGAAGGAAATACTATGTGCGTCAGGATCAGATTGAAGTCAAAGATATGACATTCAAATCTACCTTTCCAGGCTTACGTACCAAGATTTTAGGACCAGGCGAACATGTCCGCACCATTACTACACTAATCTGTTTCGATCGTATATTATTGTAAATCAATACAAAGAAAAAAGAAGGAAATACTATGTGTGTAAACTGCTGATTGAAGTTAAAGGTATGACACTCAGATCTACCTCTTCCGGCTTACGTACCAAGGTTTAAGGACCAAGATAATATGTCAGCACCACTACCACACTAATCTGTTTCGATCTTATACAATCGTAAATAAATACAAAGAAAAATAAAGGAAATACTATGTGCGCCAGGTTCAGATTGAAGTTAAAGGTATGACATTCAAATCTACCTTTCCCGGCTTAAGCACCAAGGTTTTAGGACCTGGCAAACTTGTCAGCACAATTACCACACTAATCTGTTTAGATCGTATTCTACCGTAAATAAATACAAAGAAAAAAGAAGGAAATACTATGTGCGTAAGCTGAAGATTGAAGTCAAAGTTATGACACTCAAATCTACCTTGAACGGCTTACCTACCAAGGTTTTAGGACCTGGGGAACATGTCAGCACCATTACCACATTAATCTGTTTCGATCTTATAGTACAGTAAATCAATACGTAAAAAAAAGAAGGAAATACTGTGTGCGCAAGCTTAAGATTGAAGTCAAAGTTATGACACTCAAATCTACCTTTACCGGCTTACGCACCAAGGTTTTAGGACCCGGCGAACATGTCAGCACCATTACCACACTAATCTGTTTCGATCATATATTATTGTAAATCAATAACAGGAAAAAAGAAGGAAATACAATGTGCGTGAGCTGCAGATTGAAGTCAAAGGTATGACACTCAAATCTACCTTTACCGGCTGACGTACGAAGGTTTTAGGATGAATCTTACATGTCTGCACCACTACCACACTAATCTGTCTAGATCGAATATTATTGTAATCAATACAAAGAAAAAAGAAGGAAATACTATGTGCGTCAGGTTCAAATTGAAGTCAAAGGTATGACATTCAAATCTACCTTTACCAGCTTACGTACCAAGGTTTTACAACAAGGGGGACATGTCGGCACAATTACCACACCAATTGGTTTCGATCATATATTATCATGAATTAATACAACGGAAAAAGAATGAAATACTCTGTGCGTAATCTACAGATTGAAGTCAAAGGCATCACATCCAAATCTACCTTTACCGCCTTACATACCAGGGTTTTAGGACCAGGCGAACATGTCCACACCATTGCCACACTAATCTGTATAGATCGTATATTATCGTAAATTAATACAAAGAAAAAAGAAGGAAATACTATGTGCGTCAGGTTCAAATTGAAGTCAAAGGTATGACATTCAAATCTACCTTTACCAGCTTACGTACCAAGGTTTTACGACAAGAGGGACATGTCGGCACAATTATCACACCAATTGGTTTCAATCATATATTATCATGAATTAATACAACGGAAAAAGAATGAAATCCTCTGTGGGTAATCTGCAGATTGAAGTCAAAGGCATCACATCCAAATCTACCTTTACCAGCTTACGCACCAAGGTTTTAGGACATTGGGAACATGTCAGCACCATTACCAAACTAATCTGTTTCGATCTGATATTATCGTAAATCAATACAAAGAAAAAAGAAGGAAATACTATGTGCGCAAGCTAAAGATTGAAGTCAAAGTTATGACACTCAAAACTACCTTTACTGGCTTACGTACTTAGGTTTTAGGACCAAGCAAACATGTCCACACCATTTCCACATTAATCTGTTTTGTTCGTATATTATCGGAACCAATACTAACAAAAAATAAGGAAATACTATGTGCGTGAGGTTCAGATTGAAGTGAAAGGTATGACCTTCAAATCTACCTTTGCTGGCTCACGTACCAAGGTTTTAGGACCAAGAGAATATGTCAGCACCACTACCACACTAATCTGTTTTGATCTTATATTATGTTAAATAAATACAAAGAAAACTAAAGAAAATACTATGTGCGTCAGGCTCAGATTGAAGTTGAAGGTATGGCATTCAAATCTACCTTTACCGGCTTACGCACCAAGGTTTTAGGACCTGGCAAACATGTCAGCACCATTAACACACTAATCTGTTAAGATCGTATACTATCGTAAATGAATATAAAGAACGAAAAAGGAAATACTATTTGCGAAAGCAGAAGATTGAAGTCAAATTATCACACTCAAATCTACCTTTACCTTTACATAGAGTGTCATAGCTTTGACTTTAAACTGCAGCTTATGCACATAGTATTTCCTTCTTTTTTCTTTGTACATATTTACGATAATATACCATCGAAACAGATTAGCGTTGTAATGATTCCGACATGTTCGCCTGGTTCTAAAACCTTGGTGCGTAAGCCGACAAAGGTAGATTTGAATGTCATACCTTTGACTTCAATCTGAACCTGACGCATATAGTATTTCCTTATTTTTTGTTTGTATTGGTTGCGATGATTGCGAATGATAGGGATTGATGTGGTAATGGTGTAGACATGTTCGCTTGGTCCTAAAACCTAAGTACGTAAGCCGGTAAAGGTAGATTTTAGTGTCTTAACTTTGACTTCAATCTTTAGCTTGCGCACATAGTATTCCTTCTTTTTACTTTGTACTGATTTACGATAATATACATTGAAACAGATTAGTGTAGTAATGGTGCGGACATGTTCGCCAGGTCCTGAGACCTTGGTGTGTAAGCCGCAAAATGTAGATTTCAGTGTCATAACTTTGACTTCTATCTATAGGTTGTGCACATAGTATTCCATCTTTTTTCTTTGTACTGATTTACAATAATATACGATCGACACAGATTAGTGTAGTAAAGGTGCTGACTTATTCTCTGGGTTCTAAAACCTTGGTACGTAGGCCGGTAAAGGTATATTTGAGGTTCATACCTTTGACTTCAATCTGCTCCTTACGCACATAGTATTTCCTTCTTTTTTCTTTGTATTGATTTACAATAACATGCGATCGAAACAGATTAATGTGGTAATGGTGCAGACATATTCGCCTTGTCCTAAAACCTTGGTGTGTAAGCCGGTAAAGGTAGATTTGAGTGTCATAACTTTGACAATAATCTTCAGCTTACGCACATAGTATTTCCTTCATTTTTCTTTGTACTTATTTACGATAGTGTACGATCTAAACAGATTAGTGTGGTAATGGTGCAGACATGTTCGCTTGGTCCTAAAACCTTGGTGCGTAAGCTGGCAAAGGTAGATTTGAATGTCATACCTTTCACTTCAATCTAAATCTGACGCACATAGTATTTCCTTATTTTTTGTTTGTGTTGGTTTCGATAATATACGAATGAAACAGATTAATGTGGTAATGGTATAGACATGTTTGCTTGCTCCTAAAACCTAAGTACATGAGGCGGTAAAGGTAGATTTGAGTGTCATACCTTTCACTTCAATCTGAACCTGACGTATATAGTATTTCCTTCTTTTTTTTTTTGCATTGATTTACGATAATATCAGATCTAAACAGATTACTTTGGTAATGGTGCTGACATGTCCCAGCTTGTCGTAAAACCTTGGTACGCAAGCTGGTAAAGGTTGATTTGAATGTCATACCCTAACTTCAATTTGAACCTGACTCACATAGTACTTCCTTCTTTTTTCTTTGTATTGGTTACGATAATATACATTCTAAACAGATTAATGTGGTAATGGTGCAAACATGTTTGCCTTGTCCTAAAACCTTGGTGTGTAAGCCGGTAAAGGTAGATTTGAATGTCATACCTTTGACTTCAATTTTTGGCTTTCGCACATAGTATTTCCTTTATTTTTCTTTGTATTGATTTACGATATTATACGATCTAAACAGATTAGTGTGGTAATGGTTTGGACATGTTCGCCAGGTCCTAAAACCTTGGTATGTAAGCGGGTAAAGGTAGATTTCGATGCGATGCCTTTGACTTCAATGTGCAGGTTATGCACACAGTATTTCCTTCTTTTTTCTTTGTATTGATTACAATATTATTCGGTCTAGACAGATTAGTGTGGTAGTGGTGCAGACATGTAGGATTCGTCCTAAAACCTTCCTGCATCAACTGGTAAAGGTAGATTTGAGTGTCATAGCTGTGAATTTAAACTGCAGCTTACTCACATAGTATTTCCTTCATTTTTTCTTTGTACATGTTTATGATAATATACGATTGAAACAGATTAGCGTGGTAATGATTCTGACATGTTCGCCTGGTCCTAAAACCTTGGTGCGTAAGCCGGCAAAGGTAGATTTGAATGTCATACCTTTGACTTCAATCTTTAGCTTGCGCACATAGTATTTCCTTTTTTTTTTCTTTGTATTGATTTACAATAATATACGATCGAAACAGATTAGTGTGGTAATGGTGCTGACAAGTTTGCCAGGTCCTAAAACCTTGGTGCGTAAGCCTGGAAAGGTAGATTTGAATGTCATATCCTTGACTTCAATGGGAACCTTACGCACATAGTATTTCCTTTATTTTTCTTTGTATTTATTTATGATAGTATAAGATCGAAACCGATCAGTTTGGTAATGGTGCTGACATATTCTCTTGGTCCTAAAACCTTGGTATGTAGGCCGGTAAAGGTAAATTTGAATGTCATACCTTTGACTTCAATCTGCAGCTTACGCACATAGTATTTCCTTTTTTTTTCTTTGTATTGATTTACAATAATATACGATCGAAACAGATTAGTGTGGTAATGGTGCTGACATGTTCGCCTGGTCCTAAAACCTTGGTGTGTAAGCCAGGAAAGGTAGATTTGAATGTCATACCTTTGACTTCAATCTGCAGCTTACGCATATAGTATTTCCTTTTTTTTTCTTTGTATTGATTTACAATAATATACGATCGAAACAGATTAGTGTGGTAATGGTGCTGACATGTTCGCCTGGTCCTAAAACCTTGGTGTGTAAGCCAGGAAAGGTAGATTTGAATGTCATACCTTTGACTTCAATCTGAACCTTACGCACATAGTATTTCCTTTAATTTTCTTTTTATTGATTTAGGATAATATAGGATCGAAACAGATTAGTGTGATTGTGGTGGTGACATATTCTCTTGGTCTCAAAACCTTGATGCGTAACCCCGTAAAGGTAGATTTGAATGTCATACCTTTGACTTCAATTTTTGGCTTTCGCACATAGTATTTCCTTCTTTTTTCTTTGTATTGATTCACGATAATATACGATCTGTACAAATTAGTGTGGTAATGGTGTGGACATGTTCGCCTGGTCCTAAAACCTTGGTATGTAAGCCGGTAAAGCCATATTTGGATGTGATGCCTTTGATTTCAATCTGTAGAATACGCACAGAGTATTTTATTCTTTTTCCGTTGTATTAATTCATGATAATATATGATTGAAACCAATTGGTGTGGTAATGGTGCCGACATGTAGTATTGGTCCTAAAACCAAAGATTGAAGTGAAAGGTAAGGTATTCAAATGTACCTTCACCAGCTTACATACCAAGGTTTTAGGACAACGGGGACATGTCGGCACAATTACCACACCAATAGGTTTCCATCATATATTATCATGAATTAATACAACGGAAAAAGAATGAAATACTCTGTGCGTAATCTACAGATTGAAGTCAAAGGCATCACATCCAAATCTACCTTTACCGGCTTACATACCAAGGTTTTAGGACCAAGAGAATATGTCAGCACCATTACCAAACTAGTCTGTTTAGATCTTATATTATCGTAAACCAATACAAAGAAAAATAAACGAAATACTATGTGCGCAAGGTTCAGATTGACGTCAAAGGTATGACATTCAAATATACCTTTACTGGCTTACGTACTTAGGTTTTAGGACCAAGCGAACATATCTAAACCATTACCACATTGATCTGTTACGATCAAACATTATCGTAACAAAGACGAAGAAAAAAGAAGGAAATACTATGTGCGTCAGGTTCAGTTTGAAGTGAAAGGTATGACATTCAAATCTACCTTTGCCGGCTTACGAACCAAGATTTTAGGACCAGGCGAACATGTCTGCACCATTACTACACTAATCTGTTTCGATCGTATATTAATGTAAATTGCTACAAAGAAAAAAGAAGGAAATACTATGTGCGTAAGCTGCAGATTGAAGTCAAAGGCATCCCACTCAAATCTAACTTTACCGGCCTACGTACCAAGGTTTAAGGACCAAGAGAATATGTCAGCACCATTACCACACTGATCTGTTTCTATCTTATATTATCGTAAATAAGTACAAAGAAAAATAAAGGAAATACTATGTGCGTAAAGTTCAGATTGAAGTCAAAGGTATAACATTTAAATCTACCTTTACCGGCTTATGCACCAAGGTTTCAGAACCAGGCGAACATGTCTGCACCATTACTACACTAATCTGTTTCGATCGTATATTATTGTAAATCGATACAAAGAAAAAAGAAGGAAATACTATGTGCGTAAGCTGCAGATTGAAGTCAAAGGCATCCCACTCAAATCTAACTTTACCGGCCTACGTACCAAGGTTTAAGGACCAAGAGAATATGTCAGCACCATTACCACACTGATCTGTTTCTATCTTATATTATCGTAAATAAGTACAAAGAAAAATAAAGGAAATACTATGTGCGTAAAGTTCAGATTGAAGTCAAAGGTATAACATTTAAATCTACCTTTACCGGCTTATGCACCAAGGTTTCAGAACCAGGCGAACATGTCTGCACCATTACTCAACTAATCTGTTTCGATCGTATATTATTGTAAATCGATACAAAGAAAAAAGAAGGAAATACTATGTGCGTAAGCTGCAGATTCAAGTCAAAGGCATCACACTCAAATTTACCTTAATCGGCCTATGTACCAAGGTTTTAGGACCAAGAGAATATGTCAGCATCATTACCAAACTAATCTGTTTCGATCTGATACTATTGTAAATAAATACAAAGAAAAAAAAAAGGAAATACTATGTGCGTAAGGTTCAGATTGAAGTCAAAGGTATGACATTCAAATCTACCTTTACCGGCTTATGTACCAAGGTTTAAGGACCAAGCGAACATGTCTACACCATTACCACATTAATCTGTTTCACTCGTATATTATCGAAACCAACTCAAACAAAAAAGAAGGAAGTACTTTGTGCGTCAGGTTCAGATTGAAGTGAAATGTATAACATTCAAATCTACCTTTGCCGGCTTACGCACCAAGGTTTTAGGACCAGGCGAACATGTCGGCATCATTACCACACTAATCTGTTTCGATCTCATACTATCGTAAACATATACAAAGAAAAAAGAAGGAAATACTATGTGCGTAAGCTGCAGATTGAAGTCAAAGGCATCACACTGAAATCTACCTTAATCGGCCTACGTACCAAGGTTTTAGGACCAAGACAACATGTCTTCACCATTACTCAACTAATCTGTTTCGATCGTATATTATTGTAAATCGATACTAAGAAAAAAGAAGGAAATACTATGTGTGTCAGCTGCAGATTCAAGTCAAAGGCATCACACTCAAATTTACCTTAATCGGCCTACGTACCAAGGTTTTAGGACCAAGAGAATATGTCAGCACCATTACCAAACTAATCTGTTTCGATCTTATACAATCGTAAATAAATACAAACAAAAAAGAAGGAAATACTGTGTGCGTCAGGTTCAGATTGAAGTGAAAGTTATTACATTCAAATCTACCTTTGCCGGCTTACGCACCAAGGTTTTAGGACCAGGCAAACATGTCGGCATCATTACCACACTAATCTGTTTCGATCGTATATTATCGTAAATATATACAAAGAAAAAAGAAGGAAATACTATGTGCATAAGCTGCAGATTGAAGTCAAAGGTATGACACTCAAATCTACCTCTATCAGCTTACGTACCAAGGTTTTAGGACCAAGAGAATATGTCAGCACCATTAGCACACTAATCTGTTTCGATCTTGTATTATCATAAATAAATACAAAGAAAAATAAAGAAAATACTATGTGCGCAAGCTTCAGATTGAAGTCAAAGTTATGACACTCAAATCTACCTTTATCGGCTTACGGACCAAGGTTTTAGGTCCAAGCGAACATGTTTACACCATTACCACATTAATCTGTTTCGATCGTATATTATCGTAACCAATACAAAGAAAAAAGAAGGAAATACTTTGTGCGACAGGTTCAGATTGAAGTGAAAGGTAACACATTCAAATGTACCTTCCCCAGCTTACATACCAAGGTTTTAGGACAACGGGGACATGTCGGCACAATTATCACACCAATTGGTTTCCATCATATATTATCATGAATTAATACAACAGAAAAAGAATGAAATACTCTGTGCGTAATCTACAGATTGAAGTCAAAGGCATGACATCCAAATCTGCCTTTACCGGCTTACATTCCAAGGTTTTAGGACCAAGAGAATATGTCAGCACCATTACCAAACTAGTCTGTTTCGATCTTATATTATCGTAAATCAACATAAAGAAAAAAGAAATAAATACTATGCGTGCAAGCTAAAGATTGAAGTCAAAGTTATGACACTCAAATCTACTTTACTGGCTTACGCACTTAGGTTTTAGGACCAAGCGAACATGTCTACACCATTACCACATTATTCTGTTTCATACGTATATTATCGTAACCAATACAAACAAAAAAGAAGGAAATACTTTATGCATCAGGTTCAGATTGAAGTGAAAGGTATGACATTCAAATCTACCTTTGCCGGCTTACGTACCAAGGTTTCAGGACCAGGCGAACATGTCTGCATCATTACCACACTAATCTGTTTCGATCGTATATTATCGTAAATATATACAAAGAAAAAAAGAAGGAAATACTATGTGCGTAAGCTGCAGATTGAAGTCAAAGGTATGACACTCAAATCTACCTCTATCGGCTTACGTACCAAGGTTTTAGGACCAAGAGAATATGTCAGCACCATTACCACACTAATCTGTTTCGTTCTTATATTATCGTAAACAAATACAAAGAAAAATAAAGGAAATACTATGTGCGCAAGGCTCAGATTGAATTCAAAGGTATGACATTCAAATCTACCTTTACCGGCTTACGCACCAAGGTTTTAGAGCCTGGCAAACATGTCAACACCATTACCACACCAATCTGTTAAGATCGTATACTATCGTAAATAAATACAAAGAAAAAAGAAGGAAACACTATGTGCGTAAGCTGAAGATTGATGTCACAGTTATGACACTCAAATCTACTTTTACCGGCTGACGCACCAAGGTTTTGAGACCAATCGTACATGTCTGCACCACTACCACACTAATCTGTCTGAATCGTATATTATTGTAATCAATACAAAGAAAAAAGAAGGAAACACTATGTGCGTAAGCTGAAGATTGAAGTCAAAGTTATGACACTCAAATCTACTTTTACCGGCTGACGCACCAAGGTTTTAAGACCAATCGTACATGTCTGCACCACTACCACACTAATCTGTCTGAATCGTATATTATTGTAATCAATACAAAGAAAAAAGAAGGAAATACTATGTGCGTAAGCTGCAGATTGAAGTCAAAGGTATGACATTCAAATCTACCTTTACCGGCTTACGTACCAAGGTTTTAGGACCAGGCGAACATGTCAGCACCATTACTACACTGATCTGTTTCGATCGTATATTATCATAAATCAATACAAAGAAAAAAGAAGGAAATACTATGTGCATCAGCTGCAGATTGAAGTCAAAGGTATGACACTCAAATCTACCTCTACCGGCTTACGTACCAAGGTTATAGGACCAAGAAAATATGTCGGGACCATTACCACACTAGTATGTTTCGACCTTATACTAGCATAAATATATACAAAGAAAAATAAAGGAAACACTATGTGCGTAAGCTGAAGATTCAAGTCAAAGTTATGACACACAAATGTACCTTAAACAGCTTACCTACCAAGGTTTTAGGACTTGGCGAACATGTCAGCACCATTACCACACTAATCTGTTTCGATCTTATATTATCGTAAATCAATACAAAGAAAAAAGAAGGAAATACTAAGTGCGCAAGCTTGAGATTGAAGTCAGTTATGACATTCAAATCTACCTTTACTGGCTTACGCACCAAGGTTTTAGGACCTGGTAAACATGTCAGCACCATTACCACACTAATCTGTTTAGATCGTATACCATCGTAAATAAATACAAAGGAAAAAGAAGGAAATACTACGTTCGTAAGTTGAAGATTGAAGTCAAAGTTATGACACTCAAATCTACCTTTACCGGCTGATGGACGAAAGTTTTAGGACCAATCGTATATGTCTGCACCACTACCACACTAATCTGTGTAGAACGAATATTATTGTAATCAATACAAAGGAAAAAAAAAAAGGAAATACTATGTGCGTCAGGTTCAAATTGAAGTCAAGGGTATGACATTCAAATCTACCTGTACCAGCTTACGTACCAAGATTTTAGGACAAGGAGGACATGTCGGCACTATTACCACACCAATTGGTTTTGATCATATATAATCATGAATTAATACAACGGAAAAAGAATGAAATACTCTGTGCGTAATCTAGATTGAAGTCAAAGGCATCACATCCAAATCTACCTTTACCGGCTTACATATCAAGGTTTTAGGACCAGGCGAACATGTCCAGACCACTACCACACTAATCTGTTTAGATCGTATCTTATTGTAAATCAATACAAAGAAAAAATAAGGAAATACAATGTGCGAAAGCTAAAAATTGAAGTCAAAGGTATGACATTCAAATCTACCTTTACCGGCTTACGTACCAAGGTTTTAAGACCGAGAGAATATGTCAGCACCACTACCACACTAATATGTTTCGATCCTATATTATCATAAATCAATACAAAGAAAAAAGAAGGAAATACTATGTGGGCAAGTTAAAGATTGAAGTCAAAGTTATGACACTCAAATCTACCTTTACCGGCTTAGGTACCAAGGTTTTAGGACCAAGCGAACATGTCTACACCATTACACATTAATCTGTTTCGAACAAACATCATCGTAACCAATACAAAGAAAAAAGAAGGAAATACTTTGTGCGTCACGTTCAGATTGAAGTGAAAGGTATGACATTCAAATCTGCCTTTGCTGGCTTATGAACCAAGGTTTTAGGACCAGGCGAACATGTCCGCACCATTACTAAACTAATCTGTTTTGATCGTATATTATTGTAACTCGATACAAAGAAAAAAGAAGGAAATACTATGTGCGTAAGCTGCAGGTTCAAGTCAAAGGCATCACACTCAAATTTACCTTAATCGGTCTATGCACAAAGGTTTTAGGACCAAGAGAATATGTCAGCACCATTACCAAACTAATCTGTTTCGATCTCATACTTTCGTAAATAAATACAAAGAAAACAAAAGGAAATACTATGTGCGTAAGGTTCAGATTGAAGTCATAGGTATGACATTCAAATCTACCCTTACCGGCTTACGTACCAAGGTTTTAGGACCAAGCGAACATGTCTACACCATTACCACATTAATCTGTTTCACTCATATATTATCGAAACCAATTCAGACAAAAAAGAAGGAAATACTAAGTGCGAAAGCTGCCGATTGAAGTCAAAGGCATCACACTCAAATCTACCTGAATCGGCCTACGTACCAAGGTTTTAGGACCAAGAGAATATGTCAGCACCACTACCACATTCATCTGTTTCACTCGTATATTATTGAAACCAATACAAACAAAAAAGAAGGAAATACTAAGTGCGTAAGCTGCAGATTGAAGTCAAAGGCATCACACTCAAATCTACCTTAATTGGCCTACGTACCAAGGTTTTAGAACCAAGAGAATATGTCAGCACCATTACCAAATTAATCTGTTTTGATCTTATACTATCGTAAATAAATACAAACAAAAAAGAAGGAAATACTGTGTGCGTCAGGTTCAGATTGAAGTGAAAGTTATTACATTCAAATCTACCTTTGCCAGCTTACGCACCAAGGTTTTAGGACCAGGCAAACATGTCGGCATCATTACCACACTAATCTGTTTCGATCGTATATTATCGTAAATATATACAAAGAAAAAAGAAGGAAATACTATGTGCGTAAGCTGCAGATTGAAGTCAAAGGTATGACACTCAAATTTACCTCTACCAGCTTACGTACCAAGGTTTTAGGACCGAGAGAATATGTCAGCACCATTAGCACACTAATCTGTTTCGATCTTGTATTATCATAAATAAATACAAAGAAAAATACAGAAAATACTATGTGTGCAAGCTTCAGATTGAAGTCAAAGTTATGACACTCAAATCTACCTATATCGGCTTACGTACCAAGGTTTTAGGTCCAAGCGAACATGTTTACACCATTACCACATTAATCTGTTTCGATCGTATATTATCGTAAATATATACAAAGAAAAAAGAAGGAAATACTATGTGCGTAAGCTGCAGATTGAAGTCAAAGGTATGACACTCAAATTTACCTCTACCAGCTTACGTACCAAGGTTTTAGGACCGAGAGAATATGTCAGCACCATTAGCACACTAATCTGTTTCGATCTTGTATTATCATAAATAAATACAAAGAAAAATACAGAAAATACTATGTGTGCAAGCTTCAGATTGAAGTCAAAGGCATCACATCCAAATCTACCTTTACCAGCTTACATACCAAGGTTTTAGGACCAAGAGAATATGTCAGCACCATTACCAAACTAGCCTGTTTCGATCTTATATTATCGTAAATCAATATAAAGAAAAAAGAAATAAATACTATGTGTGCAAGCTAAAGATTGAAGTCAAAGTTATGACACTCAAATCTACCTTTACTGGCTTACGTTCTTAGGTTTTAGGACCAAGCCAACATGTCTACACCTTTACCACATTAATCTGTTTCATACGTATATTATCGTAACCAATACAAACAAAAAAGAAGGAAATACTATGTGCGTCAGGTTCAGATTGAAGTGAAAGGTATCACATTCAAATCTACCTTTGCCGGCTTACGTACCAAGGTTTTAGTACCAGGCGAACATGTCTGCATCATTACCACACTAATCTGTTTCGATCGTATATTATCGTAAACAAATACAAAGAAAAATAAAGGAAATACTATGTGCATAAGGCTCAGATTGAAGTCAAAGGTATGACATTCAAATCTACCTTTACCGGCTTTCGCACCAAGGTTTAAGAGCCTGGCAAACATGTCGGCACCATTACCACACCAATCTGTTTAGATTGTATACTATCGTAAATAAATACAAAGAAAAAAAGAAGGAAACACTATGTGCGTAAGCTGAAGATTGATGTCACAGTTATGACACTCAAATCTACTTTTACCGGCTGATGGACGAAGGTTTTAGGACCAATCGTATATGTCTGCACCACTACCACACTAATCTGTGTAGAGCGAATATTATTGTAATCAATACAAAGAAAAAAGAAGGAAATACTATGTGCGTAAGCTGCAGATTGAAGTGAAAGGTATGACATTCAAATCTACCTTTGCCGGCTTACGCACCAAGGTTTTAAGACCAGGCGAACATGTTCGAACCATTACTACACTAATCTGTTTCGATCGTATATTATCATAAATCAATACAAAGAAAAAAGAAGGAAATACTATGTGCATCAGCTGCAGATTGAAGTCAAAGGTATGACACTCAAATCTACCTCTAATGGCTTACGTACCAAGGTTATAGGACCAAGAAAATATGTCAGGACCATTACCACACTAGTATGTTTCGACCTTATACTAGCATAAATATATACAAAGAAAAATAAAGGAAACACTATGTGGGTAAGCTGAAGATTGAAGTCAAAGTTATGACACTCAAATCTACCTTAAACGGCTTACCTACCAAGGTTTTAGGACCTGGCGAACATGTCAGCACCATTACCACACTAATCTGTTTCGATTTTATATTATCGTAAATCAATACAAAGAAAAAAGAAGGAAATACTATGTGCGCAAGCTTGAGATTGAAGTCAGTTATGACATTCAAATCTACCTTTACTGGCTTACGCACCAAGGTTTTAGGACCTGGTAAACATGTCAGCACCATTACCACACTAATCTGTTTAGATCGTATACCATCGTAAATAAATACAAAGGAAAAAGAAGGAAATACTACGTGCGTAAGTTGAAGATTGAAGTCAAAGTTATGACACTCAAATCTACCTTTACCGGCTGATGGACAAAGGTTTTAGGACCAATCGTATATGTCTGCACCACTACCACACTAATCGGTGTAGAGCGAATATTATTGTAATCAATAGAAAGAATAAAAAAAAGGAAATACTATGTGCTTCAGGTTCAAATTGAAGTCAAGGGTATGACATTCAAATCTACCTGTACCAGCTTACGTACCAAGGTTTTAGGACAAGGAGGACATGTCGGCACTATTACCACACCAATTGGTTTTGATCATATGTTATCATGAATTAATACAATGGAAAAAAAAAGAAATACTCTGTGCGTAATCTAGATTGAAGTCAAAGGCATCACATCCAAATCTACCTTTACCGGCTTACATATCAAGGTTTTAGGACCAGGCGAACATGTCCAGACCACTACCACACTAATCTGTTTAGATCGTATATTATCGTAAATCAATACAAAGAAAAAATAAGGAAATACAATGTGCGAAAGCTAAAGATTGAAGTCAAAGTTATGACACTCAAAACTACCTTTACCGGCTTACATACTTAGGTTTTAGGACCAAGCGAACATGTCTATACCATTACCACATTAATCTGTTTCATTCGTATATTATCGCAACCAATACAAACAAAAAATAAGGAAATACTATGTGCGTCAGGTTCAGATTGAAGTGAAAGGTATGACATTGAAATATACCTTTGCCGGCTTACGCATAAAGGTTTTAGGACCAGGCGAACATGTCGGCATAATTACCACAGTAATCTGTTTCGATCGTATATAATCGTAAATACATACAATGAAAAAATAAGGAAATACTATGTGCTTAAGCTGCAGATTGAAGTCAAAGGTATGACACTCAAATCTACCTCTACCGGCTTATGTATCAAGGTTTTAGGACCAAGAGAATATGTCAGCACCATTACCACACTAATCTGTTTCGATCTTATATTGTCGTAAATAAATACGCAGAAAAAAAAAGGAAATACTATGTGCGTAAGCTGAAGATTGAAGTCAAATTTATGACACTCAAATCTACCTTAAACGGCTTACCTACCAAGGTTTTAAGACCAAGCGAACATGTCTGCACCATTACCACACTAATCTGTTTAGATCGTATAGTATCGTAAATAAGTACAAAGAAAAAAGAAGGAAATACTATGTGCGCAAGCTAAAGATTGAAGTCGAACTTATGACACTCAAATCTATCTTGCTGGCTTACGTACCACGGTTTTAGGACCATGCGAACATGTGCACACCATAACTACACTAATCTGTTTAGATCGTATATTATCGTAAATCAATACAAAGAAAAATAAAAGATATACTATGTGCGTCAGGTTCAAATTGAAGTCAAAGGTATGACATTCACATCTACCTTTAACGGCTTATGTACTAAGGCTTTAGGACCAATCTTACATATCTGCATCACTACCACACTAATCTGTTTATATCGTATATTATCGTAATCATTACAAAGAAAAAAAATAGGAAATACTTTGTGCGTCAGGTCAGATTGAAGTCAAAGTTATGACATTCAAATCTACCTTTACCAGTTTACGTACCAAGGTTTTAAGACAAGGGGGACATGTCGGCACCATTATCACACCAATTTCTTTCGATCATATATTATCATGAATTAATACAACGGAAAAAGAATGAAATACTCTGTGCGTAATCTGCAGATTGAAGTCAAAGGTATCACATCCAAATCTTCCTTTACCAGTTTACGTACCGAGGTTTTAAGGCGATGCAAACATGTCAACACCACTACCACAATAATCTGTTCCGATCGATTATTATTGCAAATCAATACAAAAAAAACTACGTGTGTTAGGTTCCGATTCAAGTTAAAGGTATGACGTTCAAATCTACCTTTGCTGGCTTACGTACAAAGGTTTTAGGACCAGGGGAACATGTCCGCACAATTACTATATTAATCTGTTTCGATCGTATATTATCGTAAATCAATACAAAGAAAACAGAAGGAAATACTATGTGTGCAAGCTGAAGATTGAAGTCAAAGTTATGACACTCAAATCTACCTTTAAAGGCTTACATACCAAGGTTTTAGGACCAGGCGAAAAATTTCCGCCCCATTACCACACTAATCTGTCTAGATCGAATATTATTGCAATCAATACAAATAAAAAAGAAGGAAATACTATGTGCGTCAGGTTCAAATTGAAGTCAAAGGTATGACATTCAAATTTACCTTTACCGGCTTACGTACCAAGGTTTTAAGACCCAAAGAATATGTCAGCACCACTACCACGCTAATATGATTCGATCCTATCTAATCGTAAATCAATACAAAGAAAATTAGAGGAAATACTATGTGCGTAAGGTTCAGAGTGAAGTCAAAGGCATGACATTCAAATCTACCTTTACCAGCTTAAGTACCAAGGTTTTACGAAAAGGGGGACATGTCGGCACCATTACCACACCAATTTTTTTCGATCATATATCATCATGAATTAATACAACGGAAAAAGAATGAAATACTCTGTGCGTAATTTACAGATTGAAGTCAAAGGCATCACATCCAAATCTACCTTTCCCGGCTTACATACCAAGGTTTTAGGACCAGGCGCACATGTCCACACCATCACTACACTAATCTGTTTAGATCGCATATTATCGTAAATCAATACAAAGAAAAATTAAGGAAACACTATGTGCGAAAGCTAAAGATTGAAGTCAAAGGTGTGACATTCAAATCTACCTTTACCGGCTTACGTACCAAGGTTTTAAGACCAAAAGAAAATGTCAGCACCACTACCACACTAATATGATTCGATCCTATCTAATCGTAAATCAATACAAAGAAAATTAGAGGAAATACTATGTGCGTAAGGTTCAGAGTGAAGTCAAAGGCATGACATTCAAATCTACCTTTACCGGCTTACGCACCAAGGTTTTAGGACCTGGCGAATTTGTCTACACCATTACCACATTAATCTGTTTCGATCGTACATTATCGTAACCAATACAAAGCAAAAAGAAGGAAATACTATGTGAGTCAGGTTCAGATTGAAGTGAAAGGTATGACATTCAAATCTACCTTTGCCAGATTATGTACCAAGATTTTAGGACCAGGCGAACATATCCGCACCATTACTACACTAATATGTTTCGATCGTTTATAATTGTAAATCAATACAAAGAAAAAAGAAGGAAATACTATGTGCGTAAGCTGCAGATTGAAGTCAAAGGTATGACACTCGTATCTACCTTTACCAGCCTACATACCAACGTTTTAGGACCAAGAGAATATGTCAGCACCATTACCAAACTAATCTGTTTCGATCTTATATTATTGTATATCAATACAAAGAAAAATAAAGGAAATACTATGTGCGTAAGGTTCAGATAAAAGTCAAAGGCATGACATTCAAATCTACCTTTACTGGCTTACGTACCAAGGTTTTAGAACCAGGCGAACATGCCCGCACAATTACCACACTGATCTGTTTCGATTGTATATTATCGTAAATATATACAAAGAAAATAGAAGGAAATACTATGAGCGTAAGCTGCAGATTGAAGGCAAAGGAATCTTATATTATAGTAAATCAATTCTAAGAAAAAAGAAGGAAATACTATGTGCCAAAGCTAAAGATTGAAGTCAAAGTTATGACACTCAAATCTACCTTTACCTGCTTACGTACTTAGGTTTTAGAACCAAGCGAACATGTTTACACCATTACCACATTAATCTGTTTCATTCTAATATTATCGCAACCAATACAAACAAAAAAGAAGGAAATACTATGTGCGTCAGGATCAGATTGAAGTCAAAGATATGACATTCAAATCTACCTTTCCAGGCTTACGTACCAAGATTTTAGGACCAGGCGAACATGTCCGCACCATTACTACACTAATCTGTTTCGATCGTATATTATTGTAAATCAATACAAAGAAAAAAGAAGGAAATACTATGTGTGTAAACTGCTGATTGAAGTTAAAGGTATGACACTCAGATCTACCTCTTCCGGCTTACGTACCAAGGTTTAAGGACCAAGATAATATGTCAGCACCACTACCACACTAATCTGTTTCGATCTTATACAATCGTAAATAAATACAAAGAAAAATAAAGGAAATACTATGTGCGCCAGGTTCAGATTGAAGTTAAAGGTATGACATTCAAATCTACCTTTCCCGGCTTAAGCACCAAGGTTTTAGGACCTGGCAAACTTGTCAGCACAATTACCACACTAATCTGTTTAGATCGTATTCTACCGTAAATAAATACAAAGAAAAAAGAAGGAAATACTATGTGCGTAAGCTGAAGATTGAAGTCAAAGTTATGACACTCAAATCTACCTTGAACGGCTTACCTACCAAGGTTTTAGGACCTGGGGAACATGTCAGCACCATTACCACATTAATCTGTTTCGATCTTATAGTACAGTAAATCAATACGTAAAAAAAAGAAGGAAATACTGTGTGCGCAAGCTTAAGATTGAAGTCAAAGTTATGACACTCAAATCTACCTTTACCGGCTTACGCACCAAGGTTTTAGGACCCGGCGAACATGTCAGCACCATTACCACACTAATCTGTTTCGATCATATATTATTGTAAATCAATAACAGGAAAAAAGAAGGAAATACAATGTGCGTGAGCTGCAGATTGAAGTCAAAGGTATGACACTCAAATCTACCTTTACCGGCTGACGTACGAAGGTTTTAGGATGAATCTTACATGTCTGCACCACTACCACACTAATCTGTCTAGATCGAATATTATTGTAATCAATACAAAGAAAAAAGAAGGAAATACTATGTGCGTCAGGTTCAAATTGAAGTCAAAGGTTTTACAACAAGGGGGACATGTCGGCACAATTACCACACCAATTGGTTTCGATCATATATTATCATGAATTAATACAACGGAAAAAGAATGAAATACTCTGTGCGTAATCTACAGATTGAAGTCAAAGGCATCACATCCAAATCTACCTTTACCGCCTTACATACCAGGGTTTTAGGACCAGGCGAACATGTCCACACCATTGCCACACTAATCTGTATAGATCGTATATTATCGTAAATTAATACAAAGAAAAAAGAAGGAAATACTATGTGCGTCAGGTTCAAATTGAAGTCAAAGGTATGACATTCAAATCTACCTTTACCAGCTTACGTACCAAGGTTTTACGACAAGAGGGACATGTCGGCACAATTACCACACCAATTGGTTTCGATCATATATTATCATGAATTAATACAACGGAAAAAGAATGAAATCCTCTGTGGGTAATCTGCAGATTGAAGTCAAAGGCATCACATCCAAATCTACCTTTACCAGCTTACGCACCAAGGTTTTAGGACATTGGGAACATGTCAGCACCATTACCAAACTAATCTGTTTCGATCTGATATTATCGTAAATCAATACAAAGAAAAAAGAAGGAAATACTATGTGCGCAAGCTAAAGATTGAAGTCAAAGTTATGACACTCAAAACTACCTTTACTGGCTTACGTACTTAGGTTTTAGGACCAAGCAAACATGTCCACACCATTTCCACATTAATCTGTTTTGTTCGTATATTATCGGAACCAATACTAACAAAAAATAAGGAAATACTATGTGCGTGAGGTTCAGATTGAAGTGAAAGGTATGACCTTCAAATCTACCTTTGGTGGCTCACGTACCAAGGTTTTAGGACCAAGAGAATATGTCAGCACCACTACCACACTAATCTGTTTTGATCTTATATTATGTTAAATAAATACAAAGAAAACTAAAGAAAATACTATGTGCGTCAGGCTCAGATTGAAGTCGAAGGTATGGCATTCAAATCTACCTTTACCGGCTTACGCACCAAGGTTTTAGGACCTGGCAAACATGTCAGCACCATTAACACACTAATCTGTTAAGATCGTATACTATCGTAAATGAATATAAAGAACGAAAAAGGAAATACTATTTGCGAAAGCAGAAGATTGAAGTCAAATTATCACACTCAAATCTACCTTTACCTTTACATAGAGTGTCATAGCTTTGACTTTAAACTGCAGCTTATGCACATAGTATTTCCTTCTTTTTTCTTTGTACATATTTACGATAATATACCATCGAAACAGATTAGCGTTGTAATGATTCCGACATGTTCGCCTGGTTCTAAAACCTTGGTGCGTAAGCCGACAAAGGTAGATTTGAATGTCATACCTTTGACTTCAATCTGAACCTGACGCACATAGTATTTCCTTATTTTTTGTTTGTATTGGTTGCGATGATTGCGAATGATAGGGATTGATGTGGTAATGGTGTAGACATGTTCGCTTGGTCCTAAAACCTAAGTACGTAAGCCGGTAAAGGTAGATTTTAGTGTCTTAACTTTGACTTCAATCTTTAGCTTGCGCACATAGTATTCCTTCTTTTTACTTTGTACTGATTTAAGATAATATACATTGAAACAGATTAGTGTAGTAATGGTGCGGACATGTTCGCCAGGTCCTGAGACCTTGGTGTGTAAGCCGCAAAATGTAGATTTCAGTGTCATAACTTTGACTTCTATCTATAGGTTGTGCACATAGTATTCCATCTTTTTTCTTTGTACTGATTTACAATAATATACGATCGACACAGATTAGTGTAGTAAAGGTGCTGACTTATTCTCTGGGTTCTAAAACCTTGGTACGTAGGCCGGTAAAGGTATATTTGAGGTTCATACCTTTGACTTCAATCTGCTCCTTACGCACATAGTATTTCCTTCTTTTTTCTTTGTATTGATTTACAATAACATGCGATCGAAACAGATTAATGTGGTAATGGTGCAGACATATTCGCCTTGTCCTAAAACCTTGGTGTGTAAGCCGGTAAAGGTAGATTTGAGTGTCATAACTTTGACAATAATCTTCAGCTTACGCACATAGTATTTCCTTCATTTTTCTTTGTACTTATTTACGATAGTGTACGATCTAAACAGATTAGTGTGGTAATGGTGCAGACATGTTCGCTTGGTCCTAAAACCTTGGTGCGTAAGCCGGCAAAGGTAGATTTGAATGTCATACCTTTCACTTCAATCTAAATCTGACGCACATAGTATTTCCTTATTTTTTGTTTGTGTTGGTTTCGATAATATATACGAATGAAACAGATTAATGTGGTAATGGTATAGACATGTTTGCTTGCTCCTAAAACCTAAGTACGTGAGCCGGTAAAGGTAGATTTGAGTGTCATACCTTTCACTTCAATCTGAACCTGACGTACATAGTATTTCCTTCTTTTTTTTTTGTATTGATTTACGATAATATCAGATCTAAACAGATTACTTTGGTAATGGTGCTGACATGTCCCAGCTTGTCGTAAAACCTTGGTACGCAAGCTGGTAAAGGTTGATTTGAATGTCATACCCTAACTTCAATTTGAACCTGACTCACATAGTACTTCCTTCTTTTTTCTTTGTATTGGTTACGATAATATACATTCTAAACAGATTAATGTGGTAATGGTGCAAACATGTTTGCCTTGTCCTAAAACCTTGGTGTGTAAGCCGGTAAAGGTAGATTTGAATGTCATACCTTTGACTTCAATTTTTGGCTTTTGCACATAGTATTTCCTTTATTTTTCTTTGTATTGATTTACGATATTATACGATCTAAACAGATTAGTGTGGTAATGGTTTGGACATGTTCGCCAGGTCCTAAAACCTTGGTATGTAAGTGGGTAAAGGTAGATTTCGATGCGATGCCTTTGACTTCAATGTGCAGGTTATGCACACAGTATTTCCTTCTTTTTTCTTTGTATTGATTACAATATTATTCGGTCTAGACAGATTAGTGTGGTAGTGGTGCAGACATGTAGGATTCGTCCTAAAACCTTCCTGCATCAACTGGTAAAGGTAGATTTGAGTGTCATAGCTGTGAATTTAAACTGCAGCTTACTCACATAGTATTTCCTTCATTTTTTCTTTGTACATATTTATGATAATATACGATTGAAACAGATTAGCGTGGTAATGATTCTGACATGTTCGCCTGGTCCTAAAACCTTGGTGCGTAAGCCGGCAAAGGTAGATTTGAATGTCATACTTTTGACTTCAATCTTTAGCTTGCGCACATAGTATTTCCTTTTTTTTTTCTTTGTATTGATTTACAATAATATACGATCGAAACAGATTAGTGTGGTAATGGTGCTGACAAGTTTGCCAGGTCCTAAAACCTTGGTGCGTAAGCCTGGAAAGGTAGATTTGAATGTCATATCCTTGACTTCAATGGGAACCTTACGCACATAGTATTTCCTTTATTTTTCTTTGTATTTATTTATGATAGTATAAGATCGAAACCGATCAGTTTGGTAATGGTGCTGACATATTCTCTTGGTCCTAAAACCTTGGTATGTAGGCCGGTAAAGGTAAATTTGAATGTCATACCTTTGACTTCAATCTGCAGCTTACGCACATAGTATTTCCTTTTTTTTTCTTTGTATTGATTTACAATAATATACGATCGAAACAGATTAGTGTGGTAATGGTGCTGACATGTTCGCCTGGTCCTAAAACCTTGGTGTGTAAGCCAGGAAAGGTAGATTTGAATGTCATACCTTTGACTTCAATCTGAACCTTACGCACATAGTATTTCCTTTAATTTTCTTTTTATTGATTTAGGATAATATAGGATCGAAACAGATTAGTGTGATTGTGGTGGTGACATATTCTCTTGGTCTCAAAACCTTGGTGCGTAACCCGGTAAAGGTAGATTTGAATGTCATACCTTTGACTTCAATTTTTGGCTTTCGCACATAGTATTTCCTTCTTTTTTCTTTGTATTGATTCACGATAATATACGATCTGTACAGATTAGTGTGGTAATGGTGTGGACATGTTCGCCTGGTCCTAAAACCTTGGTATGTACGCCGGTAAAGCCATATTTGGATGTGATGCCTTTGATTTCAATCTGTAGAATACGCACAGAGTATTTTATTCTTTTTCCGTTGTATTAATTCATGATAATATATGATTGAAACCAATTGGTGTGGTAATGGTGCCGACATGTAGTATTGGTCCTAAAACCAAAGATTGAAGTGAAAGGTAAGACATTCAAATGTACCTTCACCAGCTTACATACCAAGGTTTTAGGACAACGGGGACATGTCGGCACAATTACCACACCAATAGGTTTCCATCATATATTATCATGAATTAATACAACGGAAAAAGAATGAAATACTCTGTGCGTAATCTACAGATTGAAGTCAAAGGCATCACATCCAAATCTACCTTTACCGGCTTACATACCAAGGTTTTAGGACCAAGAGAATATGTCAGCACCATTACCAAACTAGTCTGTTTAGATCTTATATTATCGTAAATCAATACAAAGAAAAATAAACGAAATACTATGTGCGCAGGTTCAGATTGACGTCAAAGGTATGACATTCAAATATACCTTTACTGGCTTACGTACTTAGGTTTTAGGACCAAGCGAACATATCTAAACCATTACCACATTGATCTGTTACGATCAAAAATTATCGTAACAAAGACGAAGAAAAAAGAAGGAAATACTATGTGCGTCAGGTTCAGTTTGAAGTGAAAGGTATGACATTCAAATCTACCTTTGCCGGCTTACGAACCAAGATTTTAGGACCAGGCGAACATGTCTGCACCATTACTACACTAATCTGTTTCGCTCGTATATTAATGTAAATTGCTACAAAGAAAAAAGAAGGAAATACTATGTGCGTAAGCTGCAGATTGAAGTCAAAGGCATCCCACTCAAATCTAACTTTACCGGCCTACGTACCAAGGTTTAAGGACCAAGAGAATATGTCAGCACCATTACCACACTGATCTGTTTCTATCTTATATTATCGTAAATAAGTACAAAGAAAAATAAAGGAAATACTATGTGCGTAAAGTTCAGATTGAAGTCAAAGGTATAACATTTAAATCTACCTTTACCGGCTTATGCACCAAGGTTTCAGAACCAGGCGAACATGTCTGCACCATTACTCAACTAATCTGTTTCGATCGTATATTATTGTAAATCGATACAAAGAAAAAAGAAGGAAATACTATGTGCGTAAGCTGCAGATTCAAGTCAAAGGCATCACACTCAAATTTACCTTAATCGGCCTATGTACCAAGGTTTTAGGACCAAGAGAATATGTCAGCATCATTACCAAACTAATCTGTTTCGATCTGATACTATTGTAAATAAATACAAAGAAAAAAAAAAGGAAATACTATGTGCGTAAGGTTCAGATTGAAGTCAAAGGTATGACATTCAAATCTACCTTTACCGGCTTATGTACCAAGGTTTTAGGACCAAGCGAACATGTCTACACCATTACCACATTAATCTGTTTCACTCGTATATTATCGAAACCAACTCAAACAAAAAAGAAGGAAGTACTTTGTGTGTCAGGTTCAGATTGAAGTGAAATGTATAACATTCAAATCTACCTTTGCTGGCTTACGCACCAAGGTTTTAGGACCAGGCAAACATGTCGGCATCATTACCACACTAATCTGTTTCGATCTCATACTATCGTAAATATATACAAAGAAAAAAGAAGGAAATACTATGTGCGTAAGCTGCAGATTGAAGTCAAAGGCATCACACTGAAATCTACCTTAATCGGCCTACGTACCAAGGTTTTAGGACCAAGACAACATGTCTTCACCATTACTCAACTAATCTGTTTCGATCGTATATTATTGTAAATCGATACAAAGAAAAAAGAAGGAAATACTATGTGTGTCAGCTGCAGATTCAAGTCAAAGGCATCACACTCAAATTTACCTTAATCGGCCTACGTACCAAGGTTTTAGGACCAAGAGAATATGTCAGCACCATTACCAAACTAATCTGTTTCGATCTTATACAATCGTAAATAAATACAAACAAAAAAGAAGGAAATACTGTGTGCGTCAGGTTCAGATTGAAGTGAAAGTTATTACATTCAAATCTACCTTTGCCGGCTTACGCACCAAGGTTTTAGGACCAGGCAAACATGTCGGCATCATTACCACACTAATCTGTTTCGATCGTATATTATCGTAAATATATACAAAGAAAAAAGAAGGAAATACTATGTGCATAAGCTGCAGATTGAAGTCAAAGGTATGACACTCAAATTTACCTCTACCAGCTTACGTACCAAGGTTTTAGGACCAAGAGAATATGTCAGCACCATTAGCACACTAATCTGTTTCGATCTTGTATTATCATAAATAAATACAAAGAAAAATAAAGAAAATACTATGTGCGCAAGCTTCAGATTGAAGTCAAAGTTATGACACTCAAATCTACCTTTATCGGCTTACGTACCAAGGTTTTAGGTCCAAGCGAACATGTTTACACCATTACCACATTAATCTGTTTCGATCGTATATTATCGTAACCAATACAAAGAAAAAAGAAGGAAATACTTTGTGCGACAGGTTCAGATTGAAGTGAAAGGTAACACATTCAAATGTACCTTCACCAGCTTACATACCAAGGTTTTAGGACAACGGGGACATGTCGGCACAATTATCACACCAATTGGTTTCCATCATATATTATCATGAATTAATACAACAGAAAAAGAATGAAATACTCTGTGCGTAATCTACAGATTGAAGTCAAAGGCATGACATCCAAATCTGCCTTTACCGGCTTACATTCCAAGGTTTTAGGACCAAGAGAATGTGTCAGCACCATTACCAAACTAGTCTGTTTCGATCTTATATTATCGTAAATCAACATAAAGAAAAAAGAAATAAATACTATGCGTGCAAGCTAAAGATTGAAGTCAAAGTTATGACACTCAAATCTACTTTACTGGCTTACGCACTTAGGTTTTAGGACCAAGCGAACATGTCTACACCATTACCACATTATTCTGTTTCATACGTATATTATCGTAACCAATACAAACAAAAAAGAAGGAAATACTTTATGCATCAGGTTCAGATTGAAGTGAAAGGTATGACATTCAAATCTACCTTTGCCGGCTTACGTACCAAGGTTTCAGGACCAGGCGAACATGTCTGCATCATTACCACACTAATCTGTTTCGATCGTATATTATCGTAAATATATACAAAGAAAAAAAGAAGGAAATACTATGTGCGTAAGCTGCAGATTGAAGTCAAAGGTATGACACTCAAATCTACCTCTATCGGCTTACCTACCAAGGTTTTAGGACCAAGAGAATATGTCAGCACCATTACCACACTAATCTGTTTCGTTCTTATATTATCGTAAACAAATACAAAGAAAAATAAAGGAAATACTATGTGCGCAAGGCTCAGATTGAAGTCAAAGGTATGACATTCAAATCTACCTTTACCGGCTTACGCACCAAGGTTTTAGAGCCTGGCAAACATGTTTACACCATTACCACACCAATCTGTTAAGATCGTATACTATCGTAAATAAATACAAAGAAAAAAGAAGGAAACACTATGTGCGTAAGCTGAAGATTGATGTCACAGTTATGACACTCAAATCTACTTTTACCGGCTGACGCACCAAGGTTTTGAGACCAATCGTACATGTCTGCACCACTACCACACTAATCTGTCTGAATCGTATATTATTGTAATCAATACAAAGAAAAAAGAAGGAAACACTATGTGCGTAAGCTGAAGATTGAAGTCAAAGTTATGACACTCAAATCTACTTTTACCGGCTGACGCACCAAGGTTTTAAGACCAATCGTACATGTCTGCACCACTACCACACTAATCTGTCTGAATCGTATATATTGTAATCAATACAAAGAAAAAAGAAGGAAATACTATGTGCGTAAGCTGCAGATTGAAGTCAAAGGTATGACATTCAAATCTACCTTTACCGGCTTTCGTACCAAGGTTTTAGGACCAGGCGAACATGTCAGCACCATTACTACACTGATCTGTTTCGATCGTATATTATCATAAATCAATACAAAGAAAAAAGAAGGAAATACTATGTGCATCAGCTGCAGATTGAAGTCAAAGGTATGACACTCAAATCTACCTCTACCGGCTTACGTACCAAGGTTATAGGACCAAGAAAATATGTCGGGACCATTACCACACTAGTATGTTTCGACCTTATACTAGCATAAATATATACAAAGAAAAATAAAGGAAACACTATGTGCGTAAGCTGAAGATTCAAGTCAAAGTTATGACACACAAATGTACCTTAAACAGCTTACCTACCAAGGTTTTAGGACTTGGCGAACATGTCAGCACCATTACCACACTAATCTGTTTCGATCTTATATTATCGTAAATCAATACAAAGAAAAAGGAAGGAAATACTAAGTGCGCAAGCTTGAGATTGAAGTCAGTTATGACATTCAAATCTACCTTTACTGGCTTACGCACCAAGGTTTTAGGACCTGGTAAACATGTCAGCACCATTACCACACTAATCTGTTTAGATCGTATACCATCGTAAATAAATACAAAGGAAAAAGAAGGAAATACTACGTTCGTAAGTTGAAGATTGAAGTCAAAGTTATGACACTCAAATCTACCTTTACCGGCTGATGGACGAAAGTTTTAGGACCAATTGTATATGTCTGCACCACTACCACACTAATCTGTGTAGAACGAATATTATTGTAATCAATACAAAGAAAAAAAAAAAAGGAAATACTATGTGCGTCAGGTTCAAATTGAAGTCAAGGGTATGACATTCAAATCTACCTGTACCAGCTTACGTACCAAGATTTTAGGACAAGGAGGACATGTCGGCACTATTACCACACCAATTGGTTTTGATCATTTATAATCATGAATTAATACAACGGAAAAAGAATGAAATACTCTGTGCGTAATCTAGATTGAAGTCAAAGGCATCACATCCAAATCTACCTTTACCGGCTTACATATCAAGGTTTTAGGACCAGGCGAACATGTCCAGACCACTACCACACTAATCTGTTTAGATCGTATCTTATTGTAAATCAATACAAAGAAAAAATAAGGAAATACAATGTGCGAAAGCTAAAAATTGAAGTCAAAGGTATGACACTCAAATTTACCTCTACCAGCTTACGTACCAAGGTTTTAGGACCAAGAGAATATGTCAGCACCATTAGCACACTAATCTGTTTCGATCTTGTATTATCATAAATAAATACAAAGAAAAATAAAGAAAATACTATGTGCGCAAGCTTCAGATTGAAGTCAAAGTTATGACACTCAAATCTACCTTTATCGGCTTACGTACCAAGGTTTTAGGTCCAAGCGAACATGTTTACACCATTACCACATTAATCTGTTTCGATCGTATATTATCGTAACCAATACAAAGAAAAAAGAAGGAAATACTTTGTGCGACAGGTTCAGATGGAAGTGAAAGGTAACACATTCAAATGTACCTTCACCAGCTTACATACCAAGGTTTTAGGACAACGGGGACATGTCGGCACAATTATCACACCAATTGGTTTCCATCATATATTATCATGAATTAATACAACAGAAAAAGAATGAAATACTCTGTGCGTAATCTACAGATTGAAGTCAAAGGCATGACATCCAAATCTGCCTTTACCGGCTTACATTCCAAGGTTTTAGGACCAAGAGAATGTGTCAGCACCATTACCAAACTAGTCTGTTTCGATCTTATATTATCGTAAATCAACATAAAGAAAAAAGAAATAAATACTATGCGTGCAAGCTAAAGATTGAAGTCAAAGTTATGACACTCAAATCTACTTTACTGGCTTACGCACTTAGGTTTTAGGACCAAGCGAACATGTCTACACCATTACCACATTATTCTGTTTCATACGTATATTATCGTAACCAATACAAACAAAAAAGAAGGAAATACTTTATGCATCAGGTTCAGATTGAAGTGAAAGGTATGACATTCAAATCTACCTTTGCCGGCTTACGTACCAAGGTTTCAGGACCAGGCGAACATGTCTGCATCATTACCACACTAATCTGTTTCGATCGTATATTATCGTAAATATATACAAAGAAAAAAAGAAGGAAATACTATGTGCGTAAGCTGCAGATTGAAGTCAAAGGTATGACACTCAAATCTACCTCTATCGGCTTACGTACCAAGGTTTTAGGACCAAGAGAATATGTCAGCACCATTACCACACTAATCTGTTTCGCTCTTATATTATCGTAAACAAATACAAAGAAAAATAAAGGAAATACTATGTGCGCAAGGCTCAGATTGAATTCAAAGGTATGACATTCAAATCTACCTTTACCGGCTTACGCACCAAGGTTTTAGAGCCTGGCAAACATGTCAACACCATTACCACACCAATCTGTTAAGATCGTATACTATCGTAAATAAATACAAAGAAAAAAGAAGGAAACACTATGTGCGTAAGCTGAAGATTGATGTCACAGTTATGACACTCAAATCTACTTTTACCGGCTGACGCACCAAGGTTTTGAGACCAATCGTACATGTCTGCACCACTACCACACTAATCTGTCTGAATCGTATATTATTGTAATCAATACAAAGAAAAAAGAAGGAAACACTATGTGCGTAAGCTGAAGATTGAAGTCAAAGTTATGACACTCAAATCTACTTTTACCGGCTGACGCACCAAGGTTTTAAGACCAATCGTACATGTCTGCACCACTACCACACTAATCTGTCTGAATCGTATATATTGTAATCAATACAAAGAAAAAAGAAGGAAATACTATGTGCGTAAGCTGCAGATTGAAGTCAAAGGTATGACATTCAAATCTACCTTTACCGGCTTTCGTACCAAGGTTTTAGGACCAGGCGAACATGTCAGCACCATTACTACACTGATCTGTTTCGATCGTATATTATCATAAATCAATACAAAGAAAAAAGAAGGAAATACTATGTGCATCAGCTGCAGATTGAAGTCAAAGGTATGACACTCAAATCTACCTCTACCGGCTTACGTACCAAGGTTATAGGACCAAGAAAATATGTCGGGACCATTACCACACTAGTATGTTTCGACCTTATACTAGCATAAATATATACAAAGAAAAATAAAGGAAACACTATGTGCGTAAGCTGAAGATTCAAGTCAAAGTTATGACACACAAATGTACCTTAAACAGCTTACCTACCAAGGTTTTAGGACTTGGCGAACATGTCAGCACCATTACCACACTAATCTGTTTCGATCTTATATTATCGTAAATCAATACAAAGAAAAAGGAAGGAAATACTAAGTGCGCAAGCTTGAGATTGAAGTCAGTTATGACATTCAAATCTACCTTTACTGGCTTACGCACCAAGGTTTTAGGACCTGGTAAACATGTCAGCACCATTACCACACTAATCTGTTTAGATCGTATACCATCGTAAATAAATACAAAGGAAAAAGAAGGAAATACTACGTTCGTAAGTTGAAGATTGAAGTCAAAGTTATGACACTCAAATCTACCTTTACCGGCTGATGGAGGAAAGTTTTAGGACCAATCGTATATGTCTGCACCACTACCACACTAATCTGTGTAGAACGAATATTATTGTAATCAATACAAAGAAAAAAAAAAAGGAAATACTATGTGCGTCAGGTTCAAATTGAAGTCAAGGGTATGACATTCAAATCTACCTTTGCCGGCTTACGTACCAAGGTTTCAGGACCAGGCGAACATGTCTGCATCATTACCACACTAATCTGTTTCGATCGTATATTATCGTAAATATATACAAAGAAAAAAAGAAGGAAATACTATGTGCGTAAGCTGCAGATTGAAGTCAAAGGTATGACACTCAAATCTACCTCTATCGGCTTACGTACCAAGGTTTTAGGACCAAGAGAATATGTCAGCACCATTACCACACTAATCTGTTTCGCTCTTATATTATCGTAAACAAATACAAAGAAAAATAAAGGAAATACTATGTGCGCAAGGCTCAGATTGAATTCAAAGGTATGACATTCAAATCTACCTTTACCGGCTTACGCACCAAGGTTTTAGAGCCTGGCAAACATGTCAACACCATTACCACACCAATCTGTTAAGATCGTATACTATCGTAAATAAATACAAAGAAAAAAGAAGGAAACACTATGTGCGTAAGCTGAAGATTGATGTCACAGTTATGACACTCAAATCTACTTTTACCGGCTGACGCACCAAGGTTTTGAGACCAATCGTACATGTCTGCACCACTACCACACTAATCTGTCTGAATCGTATATTATTGTAATCAATACAAAGAAAAAAGAAGGAAACACTATGTGCGTAAGCTGAAGATTGAAGTCAAAGTTATGACACTCAAATCTACTTTTACCGGCTGACGCACCAAGGTTTTAAGACCAATCGTACATGTCTGCACCACTACCACACTAATCTGTCTGAATCGTATATTATTGTAATCAATACAAAGAAAAAAGAAGGAAATACTATGTGCGTAAGCTGCAGATTGAAGTCAAAGGTATGACATTCAAATCTACCTTTACCGGCTTACGTACCAAGGTTTTAGGACCAGGCGAACATGTCAGCACCATTACTACACTGATCTGTTTCGATCGTATATTATCATAAATCAATACAAAGAAAAAAGAAGGAAATACTATGTGCATCAGCTGCAGATTGAAGTCAAAGGTATGACACTCAAATCTACCTCTACCGGCTTACGTACCAAGGTTATAGGACCAAGAAAATATGTCGGGACCATTACCACACTAGTATGTTTCGACCTTATACTAGCATAAATATATACAAAGAAAAATAAAGGAAACACTATGTGCGTAAGCTGAAGATTCAAGTCAAAGTTATGACACACAAATGTACCTTAAACAGCTTACCTACCAAGGTTTTAGGACTTGGCGAACATGTCAGCACCATTACCACACTAATCTGTTTCGATCTTATATTATCGTAAATCAATACAAAGAAAAAAGAAGGAAATACTAAGTGCGCAAGCTTGAGATTGAAGTCAGTTATGACATTCAAATCTACCTTTACTGGCTTACGCACCAAGGTTTTAGGACCTGGTAAACATGTCAGCACCATTACCACACTAATCTGTTTAGATCGTATACCATCGTAAATAAATACAAAGGAAAAAGAAGGAAATACTACGTTCGTAAGTTGAAGATTGAAGTCAAAGTTATGACACTCAAATCTACCTTTACCGGCTGATGGACGAAAGTTTTAGGACCAATCGTATATGTCTGCACCACTACCACACTAATCTGTGTAGAACGAATATTATTGTAATCAATACAAAGAAAAAAAAAAAGGAAATACTATGTGCGTCAGGTTCAAATTGAAGTCAAGGGTATGACATTCAAATCTACCTGTACCAGCTTACGTACCAAGATTTTAGGACAAGGAGGACATGTCGGCACTATTACCACACCAATTGGTTTTGATCATATATAATCATGAATTAATACAACGGAAAAAGAATGAAATACTCTGTGCGTAATCTAGATTGAAGTCAAAGGCATCACATCCAAATCTACCTTTACCGGCTTACATATCAAGGTTTTAGAACCAGGCGAACATGTCCAGACCACTACCACACTAATCTGTTTAGATCGTATCTTATTGTAAATCAATACAAAGAAAAAATAAGGAAATACAATGTGTGAAAGCTAAAAATTGAAGTCAAAGGCATGACATTCAAATCTACCTTTACCGGCTTACGTACCAAGGTTTTAAGACCAAGCGAACATGTCTACACCATTACACATTAATCTGTTTCGAACAAACATCATCGTAACCAATACAAAGAAAAAAGAAGGAAATACTTTGTGCGTCACGTTCAGATTGAAGTGAAAGGTATGACATTCAAATCTGCCTTTGCTGGCTTATGAACCAAGGTTTTAGGACCAGGCGAACATGTCCGCACCATTACTAAACTAATCTGTTTTGATCGTATATTATTGTAAATCGATACAAAGAAAAAAGAAGGAAATACTATGTGCGTAAGCTGCAGGTTCAAGTCAAAGGCATCACACTCAAATTTACCTTAATCGGTCTATGCACAAAGGTTTTAGGACCAAGAGAATATGTCAGCATCATTACCAAACTAATCTGTTTCGATCTCATACTTTCGTAAATAAATACAAAGAAAACAAAAGGAAATACTATGTGCGACAGGTTCAGATTGAAGTCATAGGTATGACATTCAAATCTACCCTTACCGGCTTACGTACCAAGGTTTTAGGACCAAGCGAACATGTCTACACCATTACCACATTAATCTGTTTCACTCAAATATTATCGAAACCAATTCAGACAAAAAAGAAGGAAATACTAAGTGCGAAAGCTGCCGATTGAAGTCAAAGGCATCACACTCAAATCTACCTTAATCGGCCTACGTACCAAGGTTTTAGGACCAAGAGAATATGTCAGCACCACTACCACATTCATCTGTTTCACTCGTATATTATTGAAACCAATACAAACAAAAAAGAAGGAAATACTAAGTGCGTAAGCTGCAGATTGAAGTCAAAGGCATCACACTCAAATCTACCTTAATTGGCCTACGTACCAAGGTTTTAGAACCAAGAGAATATGTCAGCACCATTACCAAATTAATATGTTTTGATCTTATACTATCGTAAATAAATACAAACAAAAAAGAAGGAAATACTGTGTGCGTCAGGTTCAGATTGAAGTGAAAGTTATTACATTCAAATCTACCTTTGCCAGCTTACGCACCAAGGTTTTAGGACCAGGCAAACATGTCGGCATCATTACCACACTAATCTGTTTCGATCGTATATTATCGTAAATATATACAAAGAAAAAAGAAGGAAATACTATGTGCGTAAGCTGCAGATTGAAGTCAAAGGTATGACACTCAAATTTACCTCTACCAGCTTACGTACCAAGGTTTTAGGACCGAGAGAATATGTCAGCACCATTAGCACACTAATCTGTTTCGATCTTGTATTATCATAAATAAATACAAAGAAAAATAAAGAAAATACTATGTGTGCAAGCTTCAGATTGAAGTCAAAGTTATGACACTCAAATCTACCTATATCGGCTTATGTACCAAGGTTTTAGGTCCAAGCGAACATGTTTACACCATTACCACATTAATCTGTTTCGATCGTATATTATCGTAACCAATACAAAGAAAAAAGAAGGAAATACTTTGTGCGTCAGGTTCAGATTGAAGTGAAAGGTAAGACATTCAAATGTCCCTTCACCAGTTTACATACCAAGGTTTTAGGACAACGGGGACATGTCGGCACAATTAAAACACCAATAGGTTTCCATCATATATTATCATGAATTAATACAACGGAAAAAGAATGAAATACTCTGTGCGTAATCTACAGATTGAAGTCAAAGGCATCACATCCAAATCTACCTTTACCAGCTTACATACCAAGGTTTTAGGACCAAGAGAATATGTCAGCACCATTACCAAACTAGCCTGTTTCGATCTTATATTATCGTAAATCAATATAAAGAAAAAAGAAATAAATACTATGTGTGCAAGCTAAAGATTGAAGTCAAAGTTATGACACTCAAACCTACCTTTACTGGCTTACGTTCTTAGGTTTTAGGACCAAGCCAACATGTCTACACCTTTACCACATTAATCTGTTTCATACGTATATTATCGTAACCAATACAAACAAAAAAGAAGGAAATACTATGTGCGTCAGGTTCAGATTGAAGTGAAAGGTATCACATTCAAATCTACCTTTGCCGGCTTACGTACCAAGGTTTTAGTACCAGGCGAACATGTCTGCATCATTACCACACTAATCTGTTTCGATCGTATATTATCGTAAACAAATACAAAGAAAAATAAAGGAAATACTATGTGCATAAGGCTCAGATTGAAGTCAAAGGTATGACATTCAAATCTACCTTTACCGGCTTACGCACCAAGGTTTAAGAGCCTGGCAAACATGTCGGCACCATTACCACACCAATCTGTTTAGATTGTATACTATCGTAAATAAATACAAAGAAAAAAAGAAGGAAACACTATGTGCGTAAGCTGAAGATTGATGTCACAGTTATGACACTCAAATCTACTTTTACCGGCTGATGGACGAAGGTTTTAGGACCAATCGTATATGTCTGCACCACTACCACACTAATCTGTGTAGAGCGAATATTATTGTAATCAATACAAAGAAAAAAGAAGGAAATACTATGTGCGTAAGCTGCAGATTGAAGTGAAAGGTATGACATTCAAATCTACCTTTGCCGGCTTACGCACCAAGGTTTTAAGACCAGGCGAACATGTTCGAACCATTACTACACTAATCTGTTTCGATCGTATATTATCATAAATCAATACAAAGAAAAAAGAAGGAAATACTATGTGCATCAGCTGCAGATTGAAGTCAAAGGTATGACACTCAAATCTACCTCTAATGGCTTACGTACCAAGGTTATAGGACCAAGAAAATATGTCAGGACCATTACCACACTAGTATGTTTCGACCTTATACTATTATAAATATATACAAAGAAAAATAAAGGAAACACTATGTGCGTAAGCTGAAGATTGAAGTCAAAGTTATGACACTTAAACGGCTTACCTACCAAGGTTTTAGGACCTGGCGAACATGTCAGCACCATTACCACACTAATCTGTTTCGATTTTATATTATCGTAAATCAATACAAAGAAAAAAGAAGGAAATACTATGTGCGCAAGCTTGAGATTGAAGTCAGTTATGACATTCAAATCTACCTTTACCTGCTTACGCACCAAGGTTTTAGGACCTGGTAAACATGTCAGCACCATTACCACACTAATCTGTTTAGATCGTATACCATCGTAAATAAATACAAAGGAAAAAGAAGGAAATACTACGTGCGTAAGTTGAAGATTGAAGTCAAAGTTATGACACTCAAATCTACCTTTACCGGCTGATGGACAAAGGTTTTAGGACCAATCGTATATGTCTGCACCACTACCACACTAATCGGTGTAGAGCGAATATTATTGTAATCAATAGAAAGAATAAAAAAAAGGAAATACTATGTGCTTCAGGTTCAAATTGAAGTCAAGGGTATGACATTCAAATCTACCTGTACCAGCTTACGTACCAAGGTTTTAGGACAAGGAGGACATGTCGGCACTATTACCACACCAATTGGTTTTGATCATATATTATCATGAATTAATACAATGGAAAAAGAATGAAATACTCTGTGCGTAATCTAGATTGAAGTCAAAGGCATCACATCCAAATCTACCTTTACCGGCTTACATATCAAGGTTTTAGGACCAGGCGAACATGTCCAGACCACTACCACACTAATCTGTTTAGATCGTATATTATCGTAAATCAATACAAAGAAAAAATAAGGAAATACAATGTGCGAAAGCTAAAGATTGAAGTCAAAGTTATGACACTCAAATCTACCTTTATCGGCTTAGGTACCAAGGTTTTAGGACCAAGCGAACATGTCTAAACCATTACCGCATTAATCTGTTTCACTTGTATATTATCCAAACCAATACAAACAAAAAAGAAGGAAATACTGTGTGCGTCAGGTTCAGATTGAAGTGAAAGTTATTACATTCAAATCTACCTTTGCCGGCTTACGCACCAAGGTTTTAGGACCAGGCAAACATGTCGGCATCATTACCCCACTAATCTGTTTCGATCGTATATTATCGTAAATATGTACAAAGAAAAAAGAAGGAAATACTATGTGCGTAAGCTGCAGATTGAAGTCAAAGGTATGACACTCAAATTTACCTCTACCAGCTGACGTACCAAGGTTGTAGGACCAAGAGAATATGTCAGCACCATTAGCACACTAATCTGTTTCGATCTTGTATTATCGCAAATAAATACAAAGAAAAATAAAGAAAATACTATGTGTGCAAGCTTCAGATTGAAGTCAAAGTTATGACACTCAAATCTACCTTTATGGGCTAACGTACCAAGGTTTTAGGTCCAAGCGAACATGTTTACACCATTACCACATTAATCTGTTTCGATCGTATATTATTGTAACCAATACAAAGAAAAAAGAAGGAAATACTTTGTGCGTCAGGTTCAGATTGAAGTGAAAGGTTAGACATTCAAATGTACCTTCACCAGCTTACATACCAAGGTTTTAGGACAACGGGGACATGTCGGCACAATAACCACACCAATTGGTTTCCATCATATATTATCATGAATTAATACAACGGAAAAAGAATGAAATACTCTGTGCGTAATCTACAGATTGAAGTTAAAGGCATCACATCCAAATCTACCTTTACCGGCTTACATACCAAGGTTTTAGGACCAAGAGAATATGTCAGCACCATTACCAAACTAGTCTGTTTCGATCTTATATTATCGTAAATCAATACAAAGAAAATTATAGGAAATACTATGTGCGCAAGGTTCAGATTGAAGTCAAAGGTATGACATTCAAATCTACCTTTACCGGCTTATGTACTTAGGTTTTAGGACCAAGCGAACATATCTAAACCATTACCACATTGATCTGTTACGATCAAACATTATCGTAACCAAGACGAAGAAAAAAGAAGGAAATACTATGTGCGTCAGGTTCAGATTGAAGTGAAAGGAATGACATTCAAATCTACCTTTGCCAGCTTACGAACCAAGATTTTAAGACCAGGCGAACATGTCTGCACCATTACTACACTAATCTGTTTTGATCGTATATTAATGTAAATCGATACAAAGAAAAAAGAAGGAAATACTATGTGCGTAAGCTGCAGATTGAAGTCAAAGGCATCACACTCAAATCTACCTTTACCGGCCTAAGTACCAAGGTTTAAGGACCAAGGGAACATGTCAGCACCATTACCACACTGATCTGTTTCTATCTTATATTATCGTAAATAAGTACAAAGAAAAATAAAGGAAATACTATGTGCTTAAAGTTCAGATTGAAGTCAAAAGTATGACATTCAAATCTACCTTTACCGGCTTATGCACCAAGGTTTCAGGACCAGGCGAACATGTCTGCACCATTACTAAACTAATCTGTTTTGATCGTATATTATTGTAAATCGATACAAAGAAAAAAGAAGGAAATACTATGTGCGTAAGCTGCAGATTCAAGTCAAAGGCATCACACTCAAATTTACCTTAATCGGCCTACGTACCAAGGTTTTAGGACCAAGAAAATATGTCAGCATCATTACCAAACTAATCTGTCTCGATCTCATACTATTGTAAATAAATACAAAGAAAAAAAAAAGGAAATACTATGTGCGTAAGGTTCAGATTGAAATCAAAGGTATGACATTCAAATCTACCTTTACCGGCTTACGTACCAAAGTTTAAGGACAAAGCGAACATGTCTACACCATTACCACATTAATCTGTTTCACTCGTATATTATCGAAACCAATTCAAACAAAAAAGAAGGAAATACTACATGCGTCCGGTTCAGTTTAAGTGAAAGGTATAACATTCAAATCTACCTTTGCCGGCTTACGCACCAAGGTTTTAGGACCAGGCGAACATGTCGGCATCATTACCACACTAATCTGTTTCGATCTCATACTATCGTAAATATATACAAAGAAAAAAGAAGGAAATACTATGTGCGTAAGCTGCAGATTGAAGTCAAAGGCATCACACTCAAATCTACCTTAATCGGCCTACGTACCAAGGTTTTAGGACAAAGAGAATATGTCAGCACCATTACCACATTAATCTGTTTCACTCGTATATTATCAAAACCAATACAAACAAAAAAGAAGGAAATACTATGTGCGTAAGCTGCAGATTCAAGTCAAAGGCATCACACGTAAATCTACCTTAATCGGCCTACGTACCAAGGTTTTAGGACCTAGAGAATATGTCAGCACCATTACCAAACTAATCTGTTTCGATCTGATACTATCGTAAATAAATACAAACAAAAAAGAAGGAAATACTGTGTGCGTCAGGTTCAGATTGAAGTGAAAGTTATTACATTCAAATCTACCGTTGCCGGCTTACGTACCAAGGTTTTAGGACCAGGCGAACATGTCGGCATCATTACCACACTAATCTGTTTCGATCTCATACTATCGTAAATATATACAAAGAAAAAAGAAGGAAATACTATGTGCGTAAGCTGCAGATTGAAGTCAAAGGCATCACACTCAAATTTACTTCTACCAGCTTATGTACCAAGGTTTTAGGACCAAGAGAATATGTCAGCACCATTAGCACACTAATCTGTTTCGATCTTGTATTATCATAAATAAATACAAAGAAAAATAAAGAAAATACTATGTGCGCAAGCTTCAGATTGAAGTCAAAGTTATGACACTCAAATCTACCTTTATCGGCTTACCTACCAAGGTTTTAGGTCCAAGCGAACATGTTTACACCATTACCACATTAATCTGTTTCGATCGTATATTATCGTAACCAATACAAAGAAAAAAGAAGGAAATACTTTGTGCGTCAGGTTCAGATTGAAGTGAAAGGTAAGACATTCAAATGTGCCTTCACCAGCTTACATACCAAGGTTTTAGGACAACGGGAACATGTCGGCACAATTAAAACACCAATTGGTTTCCATCATATATTATCATGAATTAATACAACGGAAAAAGAATGAAATACTCTGTGCGTAATCTACAGATTGAAGTCAAAGGCATCACATCCAAATCTACCTTTACCAGCTTACATACCAAGGTTTTAGGACCAAGAGAATATGTCAGCACCATTACCAAACTAGTCTGTTTCGATCTTATATTATCGTAAATCAATATAAAGAAAAAAGAAATAAATACTATGTGTGCAAGCTAAAGATTGAAGTCAAAGTTATGACACTCAAATTTACCTTTACTGGCTTACGTACTTAGGTTTTAGGACCAAGAGAACATGTCTACACCATTACCACATTAATCTGTTTCATACATATATTATCGTAACCAATACAAACAAAAAAGAAGGAAATACTTTATGCGTCAGGTTCAGATTGAAGTGAAAGGTATGACATTCAAATCTACCTTTGCCGGCTTACGTACCAAGGTTTTAGTACCAGGCGAACATGTCTGCATCATTACCACACTAATCTGTTTCGATCGTATATTATCGTAAATATATACAAAGAAAAAAAGAAGGGAATACTATGTGCGTAAGCTGCAGATTGAAGTCAAAGGTATGACACTCAAATCTACCTCTACCGGCTTACGTACCAAGGTTTTAGGACCAAGAGAATATGTCAGCACCATTACCACACTAATCTGTTTCGTTCTTATATTATCGTAAACAAATACAAAGAAAAATAAAGGAAATACTATGTGCGTAAGGCTCAGATTGAAGTCAAAGGTATGACATTCAAATCTACCTTTACCGGCTTACGCACCAAGGTTTTAGAGCCTGGCAAACATGTCAGCACCATTACCACACCAATATGTTTAGATCGTATACTATCGTAAATAAATATAAAGGAAAAAGAAGAAAATACTATGTGTGCAAGCTTGAGATTGAAGTCAAAGTTATGACACTCAAATTTACCTTTATGGGCTGACGCACCAAGGTTTTAAGACCAATCGTACATGTCTGCACCACTACCACACTAATCTGTCTGAATCGTATATTATTGTAATCAATACAAAGAAAAAAGAAGGAAATACTATGTGCGTAAGCTGCAGATTGAAGTCAAAGGTATGACACTCAAATCTACCTCTACCGGCTTACATACCAAGGTTATAGGACCAAGAAAATATGTCAGGACCATAACCACACTAGTATGTTTCGACCTTATACTATCATAAATATATACAAAGAAAAATAAAGGAAACACTATGTGCGTAAGCTGAAGATTGAAGTCAAAGTTATGACACTCAAATCTACCTTAAACGGCTTACCTACCAAGGTTTTAGGACCTGGCGAACATGTCAGCACCGTTACCACACTAATCTGTTTCGATCTTATATTATCGTAAATCAATACAAAGAAAAAAGAAGGAAATACTATGTGCGCAAGCTTGAGATTGAAGTCAGTTATGACATTCAAATCTACCTTTACTGGTGTCAGAGAATATTTGGGCCCCCCGAACGGATGGGCCCCCGGGGGCCCATTCATTCGCCGAACGTTTGGGCCCCCCTACGAACATTTGGGCCCCCCTAATACGAATTGGAATAACTTAGTTTTGGCCCAGTACACTCTATATATACATCCTGTATGATATTTTGCAAACTCTTAAAGAAATATTTCGAAAAGAATTTGTTATGATTTTATAAAATAAAGGTAAATCAAACAATTGAAACATTTGCAAGGCTTAATGTTTGCCACTATATATACATGTATATACCTGTGTATTTTACATGTAATGTGGGTGCATATACCTTGTAGGAATTATCTCACAATCTTCTAAGTATATACAAAGTGGTTTTTTTTTCCATATATATATTTGTCCAACCCATATTTTATCACAAATCTACCCCACATGCAAAGATTCAGGAGCCTCCTTTTTCGCCTGATTCCTTTTATCTGAATTTCTGGAGATTTGGAGTATTTAGGTCATGCAAGTGCAAACATAGGATAAATAAATGGGAGAAAGCCTTGAGGTTCCAGAACATTTGATCCCCCTATTTGTAAGGAAAGCCTTGCATTGGATATAAATGGGGAGGGGGCCCTTTGGTTCCCAAATATTTGGGCCCCCTATTTGTCAGTAAATACCTGGCAATGAATATAAATGAGGAGGGGGCCCTTTGGTTCCCGAATATTTTGGCCCCCTATTTGTAAGTAAATACCTTGCAATGAATATAAATGGGGAGGGGGCCCTTTGGTTCCCGAATATTTGGGCCCCCTATTTGTCAGTAAATAACTTTCAATGAATATAAATGGGGAGGGGGCCCTTTGGTTCCCGAATATTTGGGCCCCCTATTTGTAAGTAAATACCTTGCAATGAATATAAATGGGGAGGGGGCCCTTTGGTTCCCGAATATTTGGGCCCCCTATTTGTAAGTAAATACCTTGCAATGAATATAAATGAGGAGGGGGCCCTTTGGTTCCCGAATATTTGGGCCCCCTATTTGTAAGTAAATACCTTGCAATGAATATAAATGCGGAGTGGGCCCTTTGGTTTCAGAACATTTGGGCCCCCTATTTGTAAGTAAATAACTTTCAATGAATATAAATGGGGAGGGGGCCCTTTGGTTCACGAATATTTGGGCCCCCTATTTGTAAGTAAATACCTTGCAATGAATATAAATGGGGAGGGGGCCCTTTGGTTCCCAAATATTTGGGCCCCCTATTTGTAAGTAAATACCTTGCAATGAATATAAATGGGGAGGGGGCCCTTTGGTTCCCGAATATTTGGGCCCCCTATTTGTCAGTAAATACCTGGCAATGAATATAAATGAGGAGGGGGCCCTTTGTTTTCAGAACATTTGGACCCCTTATTTGTAAGTAAATAACTTTCAATGAATATAAATGGGGAGGGGGCCCTTTGGTTCCCGAATATTTGGGCCCCCTATTTGTAAGTAAATACCTTGCAATGAATATAAATGGGGAAGGGGCCCTTTGGTTCCCGAATATTTGGGCCCCCTATTTGTAAGTAAAAGCCTTGCATTGGATATAAATGGGGAGGGGACCCTTTGGTGCCCGTATATTTGGGCCCCCTATTTGTAAGTAAATACCTTGCAGTGAATATAAATGGGGAGGGGGCCCTTTGGTTCCAAATGTTTGGGCCCCCTGTTTGTAAGTAAATACCTTGCAATGAATATAAATGGGGAGGGGGCCCTTTGGTTCCCGAATATTTGGGCCCCCTATTTGTAAGTAAAAGCCTTGCATTGGATATAAATGGGGAGGGCTCAGTCCAAAGAGTATAATCTGTTTAAAAATGAATGCACTGTTAAAGGTGAGAAAATACACAATGGCTCATACTTCAAAGGTGACTGTAACTATGTTGATGGGACCAGTGTTGACTGTTTCATGAGACAATTAATACTTGATTTATATCCCCCTTGCAAAATTTAACACTCTGCAAAAGGTGATAAGTATAATGGTGATCAATTTCAAATTTTGAAACATAAACCTCAATATGTTGATAAATTATTTTCACAGATTGAGTAAGCTTACTCAACAACTATGGGATGCTTGGATTAGCAAGGTGTCAAAAGAAACAAAGGCCAAAGGGTCTGCTTAAAGTCAACTGAAGTTCCCCTTTCCTTTGAAGTTGTTTTGGTGAAGGTATTGAAAGGGACATTGCACACAAGCATCAAGTTTGGCATCAAGTCCCTCAGTTTTGCTCATAAAGACTATGGATACATTACCAGTTCATTTTTATGGTGTGAATGAAGAAAAAGCTCTGAAATTTGGTGTCTGGGGCATAGTTTTCTGAGAACAGACATTTACTTGTATCAAACAGCAGTCTGTATACATATATGTGGACCCAAATATTCTACACCCAAAGGGCCCCCTCCCATTTCACATGCACAAATGTCAAATACACATGCACTTGAACACAAATAAACAAGCTACGCGATGTTATGATGTACTTCAGAAGGAAGCAATTTATAATTAAGGGCCTAGATATTCTATAATCAAAGGACTCTTCTTTGGGCCCCTCTAATTATGTCTTGCATGTATAACTGGCCCCTCTCATCATGTCCGCATGTATAAATGGCGGGACACTTTCTGTCATGGAATCTTTGGCCCCTCTTATCTGTCTAACAGTGTATAAATGCAAGGGGGGGGGGACTATTTCTATTCTGGTATATTTGGGCCACTAGCTCCTATATGTATCACATGTACATATATAAAGATGTAATATATATATATATAAAATGTAGTTTATTTCAGTTTCCTAATGTGTAGCTTGATATTTGTACGTAGGACAAATAGGTCAGAAGTGACCTGTAGTTTTTGTCAATAAAACTTTTACTTACTTACTTATATGTAATGTGCATAATAAATGGGGGGGGGGGCTTTCTGTTCAGAATATCCCCCCTCCCCAATCTGCTGTTACATATATACAATTTATATCCACTTCAAGATGCATACAAATAGGGGGCCCAATAGTATGGAACCAAAGGGCCCCCTCCCCATTTATATCCACTGCAAGGCATTTACTTATAAATAAGGGGCCCAAATAATCTGGAACCAAAGGGCCTCCTCGCCATTAATATCCACTTCAAGACACATACAAATGGGGGGTCCAAATATTCTGAAACCAAAGGGCCCCCCTTCCCATTTAAATCTACTTCAAGACACAAACAAATAGGGGGCCCAAATATTCTGGAACCAAAGGGTCCTCCCCATAAATATCCACTGCAAGGCACTTACATACAAGTAGGGGACCAAATATTCTGGAACCAAAGGGCCCCCTCCCTCTTTATATTCAATGCAAGGCATTTACTTACAAACAGGGGGCCCATATAACCTGGAACTAAAGGGCCCCTTCCCCATTTATACCCACTTCAAGACACAAACAAATGGGGGGCCCAAATATTCTGCAACCAAAGGGCCCCCCTGCCTCCCCGTTTAAATCTACTTCAAGACACAAACAAATTGGGGGCCCAAATATTCTGGATCCAAAGGGCCCCCTACCCATTACTATGCAGGGGTCAAGTGACCCAAACATTCGGCAATCAAAAGCCACCGCCCACCAGCCCGTATCTACATAACTGGAAATTAAAAGTCATTTATAATTATTTTACAGAAGTACATGTACATGTAGTTTAGGTTAGCTAAGCTACTCATGAAAATTACTGGTCCAATTATAACTCTTCTACTCAGATCCAAACATACTTGCATCAAAGTTAACTTTTCCATTTTCTATGAGAAAGCAAACTTAGGATCGAATCATCTGGTCATAATTCCGCATTGACTATAATGCTATTCACATGATTCAGGACTATATTTTTACATTTTCCATTGAATCTACTGCCATGCCGAGCTGACAAAACACTGTGACCAGCACCTTTTACCTTTAGTCTACTGTAACATGACCAATTTTGCTATTTTGCACTATTAACATCATCAATGTTACAACAATAGTTAAGATGTCTCATGAAGTATGACAAAAATCAAATATGAAAGGGGGCCCATATATACGGAAGGGGCCCAAATATTCTAGAAACGCTTGGGCCCCCGGGGGCCCGAATATTTGGGCCCGGGGCCCATCTCTCCTGCCAACCGATGGGCCCGGGGGCCCATCCGTTCGGGGGCCCAAATATTCGTTGACACTGGCTTACGCACCAAGGTTTTAGGACCTGGTAAACATGTCAGCACCATTACCACACTAATCTGTTTAGATCGTATACCATCGTAAATAAATACAAAGGAAAAAGAAGGATATACTACGTGCCTTCGTTGAAGATTGAAGTCAAAGTTATGACACTCAAATCTACCTTTACCGGCTGATGGACGAAGGTTTTAACACCAATCGTATATGTCTGCACCACTACCACACTAATCTGTGTAGAGCGAATATTATTGTAATCAATACAAAGAAAAAAAAAAGGAAATACTATGTGCGTCAGGTTCAAATTGAAGTCAAGGGTATGACATTCAAATCTACCTGTACCAGCTTACGTACCAAGGTTTTAGGACAAGGAGGACATGTCGGCACTATTACCATACCAATTGGTTTTGATCATATATTATCATGAATTAATACAACGGAAAAAGAATGAAATGAAATAGGCATCACATCCAAATCTACCTTTACCGGCTTACATATCAAGGTTTTAGGATCAGGCGAACATGTCCAGACCACTACCACACTAATCTGTTTAGATCGTATATTATCGTAAATCAATACAAAGAAAAAATAAGGAAATACAATGTGCGAAAGCTAAAAATTAAAGTCAAAGGTATGACATTCAAATCTACCTTTACCGGCTTACGTACCAAGGTTTTAAGACCGAGAGAATATTTCAGCACCACTACCACACTAATATGTTTCCATCCTATATTATCGTAAATCAATACAAAGAAAAAAGAAGGAAATACTATGTGGGCAAGTTAAAGATTGAAGTCAAAGTTATGACACTCAAATCTACCTTTACCGGCTTAGGTACCAAGGTTTTAGGACCAAGCGAACATGTCTACACCATTACCACATTAATCTGTTTCGATCAAACATTATCGTAACCAATACAAAGAAAAAAGAAGGAAATACTATGTGCGTCACGTTCAGATTGAAGTGAAAGGTATGAAATTCAAATCTGCCTTTGCTGGCTTATGAACCAAGGTTTTAGGACCAGGCGAACATGTCCGCACCATTACTAAACTAATCTGTTTCGATCGTATATTATTGTAAATCGATACAAAGAAAAAAGAAGGAAATACTATGTGCGTAAGCTGCAGATTCAAGTCAAAGGCATCACACTCAAATTTACCTTAATCGACCTATGTACCAAGGTTTTAGGACCAAGAGAATATGTCAGCACCATTACCAAACTAATCTGTTTCGATCTCATACTTTCGTAAATAAATACAAAGAAAACAAAAGGAAATACTATGTGCGTAAGGTTCAGATTGAAGTCAAAGGTATGACATTCAAATCTACCTTTTCTGGCTTACGTACCAAGGTTTTAGGACCAAGCGAAAATTTCTACACCATTACCACATTAATCTGTTTCACTCGTATATTATCGAAACCAATTCAAACAAAAAAGAAGGAAATACTACGTGCGTCAGGTTCAGATTTAAGTGAAAGGTATACCATTCAAATCTACCTTTGCCGGCTTACGCACCAAGGTTTTAGGACCAGGCGAACATGTCGGCATCATTACCACACTAATCTGTTTCGATCTCATACTATCGTAAATATATACATAGAAAAAAGAAGGAAATACTATGTGCGTAAGCTGCAGATTGAAGTCAAAGGCATCACACTCAAATCTACCTTAATTGGCCTACGTACCAAGGTTTTAGGACCTAGAGAATATGTCAGCACCATTACCAAACTAATCTGTTTCGATCTTATTCTATCGTAAATAAATACAAACAAAAAAGAAGGAAATACTGTGTGCGTCAGGTTCAGATTGAAGTGAAAGTTATTACATTCAAATCTACCTTTGCCGGCTTACGCACCAAGGTTTTAGGACCAGGCGAACATGTCGGCATCATTACCACACTAATCTGTTTCGATCATATATTATCGTAAATATATACAAAGAAAAAAGAAGGAAATACTATGTGCGTAAGCTGCAGAGTGAAGTCAAAGGTATGACACTCAAATTTACCTCTACCAGCTTACATACCAAGGTTGCAGGACAAAAAGAATATGTCAGCACCATTAGCACACTAATCTGTTTCGATCTTGTATTATCATAAATAAATACAAAGAAAAATAAAGAAAATACTATGTGCGCAAGCTTCAGATTGAAGTCAAAGTTATGACACTCAAATCTACCTTTATCTGCTTACGTACCAAGGTTTTAGGTCCAAGCGAACATGTTTACACCATTACCACATTAATCTGTTTCGATCGTATATTATCGTAACCAATACAAAGAAAAAAGAAGGAAATACTTTGTGCGTCAGGTTCAGATTGAAGTGAAAGGTAAGACATTCAAATGTACCTTCACCAGCTTACATACCAAGGTTTTAGGACAACGGGGACATGTCGGCACAATTACCACACCAATTGGTTTCCATCATATATTATCATGAATTAATACAGCGGAAAAAGAATGAAATACTCTGTGCGTAATCTACAGATTGAAGTCAAAGGCATCACATCCAAATCTACCTTTACCGGCTTACATACCAAGGTTTTAGGACCAAGAGAATATGTCAGCACCATTACCAAACTAGTCTGTTTCGATCTTATATTATCGTAAATCAATACAAAGAAAAATAAAGGAAATACTATGTGCGCAAGGTTCAGATTGAAGTCAAAGGTATGACATTTAAATCTACCTTTACCGGCTTACGTACTTAGGTTCTAGGACCAAGCGAACATATCTAAACCATTACCACATTGATCTGTTACGATCAAACATTATCGTAACCAAGACGAAGAAAAAAGAAGGAAATACTATGTGCGTCAGGTTCAGATTGAAGTGAAAGGTATGACATTCAAATCTACCTAAAACCTTGGTACGTAAGCCGATAAAGGTAGATTTGAGTGTCATAACTTTGACTTCAATCTGAAGCTTGCACACATAGTATTTCCTTATTTTTCTTTGTATTTATTTATGATAATACAAGATTGAAACAGATTAGTGTGCTAATGGTGCTGACATATTCTCTTGGTCCTACAACCTTGGTACGTAAGCTGGTAGAGGTAAATTTGAGTGTCATACCTTTGACTTCACTCTGCAGCTTACGCACATAGTATTTCCTTCTTTTTTTTTTGTATATATTTACGATAATATACAATGGAAACAGATTAGTGTGGTAATGATGCCGACATGTTTGCCTGGTCTTAAAACCTTGGTGCATAAGCCGGCAAAGGTAGATTTAAATGTAATAACTTTCACTTCAATCTGAACCTGACGCACACAGTATTTCCTTCTTTTTTGTTTGTATTTATTTACGATAGTATAAGATCGAAACAGATTAGTTTGGTAATGGTGCTGACATATTCTCTTCGTCCGAAAACCTTGGTGCGTAAGCCGGTAAAGGTAGATTTGAATGTCATACCTTTGACTTCAATCTGAGCCTTACGCACATAGTATTTCCTTTATTTTTCTTTGTATTTGTTTGCGATAATATAAGAACGAAACAGATTAGTGTGGTAATGGTGCTGACATATTTTCTTGGTCCTAAAACCTTGGTACGTAAGCCGGTAGAGGTAGATTTGAGTGTCATACCTTTGACTTCAATCTGCAGCTTACGCACATAGTATTTCCTTCTGTTTTTCTTTGTATATATTTACGATAATATACGATCGAAACAGATTAATGTGGTAATGGTGTAGACATGTTCGCTTGGTCCTAAAACCTTGGTACGTAAGCTGGTAAAGGTAGATTTGAATGTCATACCTTTGACTTCAATCTGAACCTTACGCACATAGTATTTCCTTTTTTTTTTTTTTGTATTTATTTACGATAGTATGACATTGAAACAGATTAGTTTGGTAATGATGCTGACATATTTTCTTTGTCCTAAAACCTTGGTACGTAGGCCGATTAAGGTAAATTTGAGTGTGATGCCTTTGACTTGAATCTGCAGCTTACGCACATAGTATTTCCTTTATTTTTCTTTGTACTTATTTAGGAAAATATAAGATAGAAACAGATCAGTGTGGTAATGGTGCTGACATATTCTCTTGGTCCTTAAACCTTGGTACGTAGGCCGGTAAAGGTAGATTTGAGTGGGATGCCTTTGACTTCAATCTGCAGCTTACACACATAGTATTTCCTTCTTTTTTCTTTGTATTGATTTACGATAATGTTTGATCGTAACAGATCAATGTGGTAATGGTTTAGATATATATGTTCGCTTGGTCCTTAAACCTAAGTACGTAAGCCGGTAAAGGTAGATTTGAATGTCATACCTTTGACTTCAATCTGAACCTTGCGCACATAGTATTTCCTTTATTTTTCTTTGTATTGATTTACGATAATATAGGATCGAAACAGACTAGTTTGGTAATGGTGCTGACATATTCTTTTGGTCCCAAAACCTTGGTATGTAAGCCGGTCAAGGTAGATTTGGATGTGATGCCTTTGACTTCAATCTGTAGATTACGCACATAGTATTTCATTCTTTTTCCGTTGTATTAATTCATGATAATATAATGCCGACATGTCCCCGTTGTCCTAAAACCTTGGTATGTAAGCTGGTGAAGGTACATTTGAATGTCTTACCTTTCACTTCAATCTGAACCTGACGCACAAAGTATTTCCTTCTTTTTTCTTTGTATTGGTTAGGATAATATACGATCGAAACAGATTAATGTGGTAATGGTGTAAACATGTTCGCTTGGACCTAAAACCTTGGTACGTAAGCCGATAAAGGTAGATTTGAGTGTCATAACTTTGACTTCAATCTGAAGCTTGCGCACATAGTATTTTCTTTATTTTTCTTTGTATTTATTTATGATAATACAAGATCGAAACAGATTAGTGTGCTAATGGTGCTGACATATTCTCTTGGTCCTGCAACCTTGGTACGTAAGCTGCTAGAGGTAAATTTGAGTGTCATACCTTTGACTTCACTCTGCAGCTTACGCACATAGTATTTCCTTCTTTTTTCTTTGTATATATTTACGATAATATACGATCGAAACAGATTAGTGTGGTAATGATGCCGACATGTTTGCCTGGTCCTAAAACCTTGGTACGTAAGCCGGCAAAGGTAGATTTGAATGTAATAACTTTCACTTCAATCTGAACCTGACGCACACAGTATTTCCTTCTTTTTTGTTTGTACCCTTACAAAACTTAATGTCGGGATTATATTGGGATAATGTTGGGATCATGTTGGACTTACTATGTTGGGAGACAATGGGTAATGTTGGGATACAGACGTTGGGATGACATTGGGATTTGGTAAAATCCCAACATTTACTTAGCAAATTAACAAGAAGGAGGTGCCTGAATGCAGGGGTAAAATTTTGTTGGGACATGTTGGAGTACGTTGGGATGATGTAGGAGTAATGTTGGGAAAAGTTAGAGTAATGTTGGGAGATGTTGGAGTAACATTGGGAGATGTTGGAGACTAATAGGAGGAAGCCCTATAGTCCAGCATTTCCCAACATATTGGGATGATGTCGGACTCCTGTAGTTGCATAATGTAGTCAGGTCTCCACAGTATCATGCGGTCTCTCAGCTAGCATGTTGGGAGAAGTTGGACCAATATCCCAACGTCCCCCCAACATGTTGGGAAATGTTGTCCAGAGCTATAACCCAACATCTCCCAACATGTTGGGAAACATTGGGCGTACATCCCAACATCTATTAGCATGTTGGGAGAAGTTGGACCAATACCCCGACATCCCCCCAACATGCTGGGAAACCTTGGGCCTACATCCCAACATCTCCCATGTTGGAAAACGTTTGGCCTTCATCCCAACATGTTGGGAGATGGCTTCAGATCAAATCTATTGTTGTAGAGAGCCTCCTTTTCACATTACTTTTCTTCTAAAAACTATAATGAATAAAAAACAAGAAGACAGAGCTGTTGTATAATAATTCATGTGTATTTTGGTACATGTATAATACATAGATTCACCAGTATTAAAGAAAAAGTGTTCACTATATGCCTTCCTTCAACTGAGGGCATGAATGTTGTACAGTCCAGAGTTTCAGATCCATATTCATTATCATTGGTTGCAGTTGCTCACTGTTGAGCAGATGGTCTCACAACTTCTTGCAGCTTGCGCTTGATGTCCCCATTTGTGGTGCAAGGGTATGCTTCTTGTAGCAGTTCTGAAAAATGGAAAACAAATGTGCAAGGACACAGGAAAATAAAATGTTAAAAGTGTAACATTTACAAATTGTCAAAAGTTTGGTTGAAATACTTTGCTAAGGGTTCCTGCCTTTATCCCACTATGCATGAAATGTTTAATGATTTTTCAAAGTACATGTACATTGTATATGGGTTTTGATTGACAATTTAAAAGGCATTTCACCGCTCCAGTACTTACATAAAATAAATGGACTTTTATGGGTTTGCATGCCTCAGCAGTTTCTATGTTTAAAAGTCTTACAGTAATTTTGCGGACACAGTATGCAATGACCCAGGTCCTGTACTCTAAAATTCATTATATTTTTAAACAGAATTACCCCAACAAGCTCACATTTTCATATTGAAAACTTTTCATTTGCAAGATATTTTTTTTTATATGCTTCTATAAGGAAAATTGCAGGCGCAGATTACTGCATGTCATAAATATCTTTCTGTAAGCAATCATACAATAAAAGTGAGAAACAATAAATTAATTTATAGAAATAAAAGATCACAATGAAACATTTATATTATTTGTAAATTCCACAAGGTCCAGAATGACATGTTGACCCTGGCCTTTGGCAACTTCACCTGGCTAGATGTAAATTTGGACAATATTCTGATGTTCTATTTTCACCATAAAGACCATATTGGATGAAATGGGTTTAAGCCAGGAAAACTTAAAGGTTGAGAATGACATCTCTTCTGGAAAAGCTGGACTGTGAGGCTGAATCTACAATCAGCTGATATGTGTCTTTTACAGTTCATAACATCCATTCAAATATAGCTTTACTGACCAGATATAATATCCAATCCAGATAGATCATTCAGACCACTTATTTTGTGGATTTTTTTTTGGGGGGGGGGGCTTCCCTTCATTCGTTGTATAATTCCCCATAAAAAATGTACATTGGTATTCCAGTGCAATTTCACTGAAATAGCAATGGTATTTCACTTGAATCAACTTGACATTTCATTGGAATGCCAGTGGAAATGTACTTTGAGCATATAATACATTATTTATTTTGGTGGCAAATGACCCTTTGTATAAGACCAATATTCCAGTAAAAATTTGCCTACTCTTTTGACTCTCACTGCAGTATTCGATTTCTTCGATCATGGAAGTGCAAGATGTTGATGCATGTTAATTTGTGTTTTAATATATATCTTCCAGCTCAGTACAGCCATTGCCTTAATGTTTATCAACATAGCTTTGCATATCTGCTGGGCTCTAATTAGTTACAGCCAGGTCAAGTCCCCTGTGGTCTGGGTAAAGTAGTCGGCAGGCTGTGCTATATATGGCCAAGGCTTCTTGATGTGGCTGACCATACAGAGGGTTTTTAAAGGCAGTATATATAGATCCTAGCCTGACAACACAATGGAGAGTCATATATGCTGTGAAAGCTGAATTCTTTGTGATCCACACCCTGAAATTCATGAGCATTGCAGAAAGTATGCTTAAATTTATACTTACTTTGGTGTCTTGTGCCAATAATGATGCCAGAGTAGTCCTATGTTATCACCACAGCCCTATGATAGTCTTGCATTCAGTTGCCTTTGTTAGCTGGACAAATTTCACACTACACCATGGCCATGTATACCACTTTGAGCTGAGGTTTGAGCTTGAGCTATCTACATGCATGCCAGTATACTATAATGTCCTTGAAGCCATCATTATCTTCAAAAACATCACAAGATGATGCCTTGTAATACTTGAACATGAACCTGCCATAGCTCTTTTAAATCTGCCGATGCCCAGCCTGGCAGCCTCGCTTTCAGGCCCGCCTCGGCCAATCAACCACTGAGTATTTAGATGAGTCAGGATGACTGGTACAGTATAAACAGTTGAAACTTGATCCCTGTGCTCTCAGGGTGAAGATATATATTGAGGCACAATGATGTGAGCATGATCAAACATAATCCACATGATCACAAAAACTCCTAGGTATGGATGTGATTTATGCTGTTTGTGTATTTGCTGTCATATTCTTCAAAAGAAAAAAAAAAATTGTCTGGTAAACTGCTAAAATTTCAAGTATATGTTTTTAGAATATCCCATACCCATGAAGTGACCATATTTTGACATGCCTATTAAGAGTTTAATGATTCAAAATGCCATGGTTCATTGCTTGCCAACAAAGTGACAATGTCAGAACACAAGATGTCTTTGATTAACTTACTTATATTCATGTCATCACTCTTCATCTTTTGCAGTAAAGTGAGAATTTTTTTTGACCATGACAATGAATTCATAATGTCAGTTTGAGTGCAATGTTATAATGATTGAGATAAGTCAAATTTCACTGGGAAAATGAAAATTCCAGTGGAATTTCAAATGAGGACAAAATTCCACAGGGAATTCTGATCAGGGTAAAAAAAACCCCAGTGAGATACCAGTGGCATTTGGGGGGGGGGGGGGGGGCGTCAAAAATTCCATTGAAATTCAATTGATAGGAAAAAATTCCAGTGATTTGCTGAAATTCCAGAGAGTTAAATGGGTTGTTCTCATGTTTTTGTACGCAAATTTATGTATGTATACATAGAAAGGATATATTTTTTTAAAATGTGTGAGTCTGTTTTCCAACTAGGGCCTGGCATGAAAAATTGACAAAGTCTGTGCTCCAGCATTATCCCAATGTGTTCCAACTTGATCCCAACATGTCAGGACCCTGCATAATTTACAGAGTCTGTTCTTCTGGCATGAGAAATTGACAAAGTTTTGAGCTCCAACATGGTTCCAATGCATTCCAACACGATCCCAACATGTCAGGATCCTGAAAATTTACAGAGTCTGTTCTTCCAGCATGGGTCGACATGAAAAGTTGGCAAAGTTCTGTGCTCCAACATGATCCCAACAATGTGTTGCGTGAAAATTTTGGTCAAGTTGTTGTTCTGACATCATCCCAACATACCCCGACGTGATTCTGACATTACAGCAACTAAAAAATTTAATAAGGTTTGTTGCTCCAGTCGGATCCCAATGTAACCCAACATGCTCCCAACACTGAAAACTTGATGAAGTTTGTTACCCCAATGTGATCCCATCATGCCCCAACATGATTCCAAAATACCCTGACATGATCCCAACATTACCCAACATAATCCAACATTGAAAAATTGGCTAAGTGATATACTCCAACATGATCCCAATGTAAATCCAACTTGATCCCAATGTCATCCCGACATCATCCCAACACACCCGACATTATTCCAATATTTTCCCGACATTTTTCCGACATTTAGTTTTGTAAGGGTATTTATTTACGATAGTATAAGATCGAAACAGATTAGTTTGGTAATGGTGCTGACATATTCTCTTGGTCCTAAAACCTTGGTACGTAGGCCGATTAAGGTAGATTTGAGTGTGATGCCTTTGACTTCAATCTGCAGCTTACGCACATAGTATTTCCTTCTTTTTTGTTTGCATTGGTTTCGATAATATACGAGTGAAACAGATTAATGTATTAGTGGTGCTGACATATTCTCTTGGTCCTAAAACCTTGGTACGTAGGCCGATTAAGGTAGATTTGAGTGTGATGCCTTTGACTTCAATCTGCAGCTTACGCACATAGTATTTCCTTCTTTTTTCTATGTATATATTTACGATAGTATGAGATCGAAACAGATTAGTGTGGTAATGATGCCGACATGTTCGCGTGGTCCTAAAACCTTGGTGCGTAAGCCGGCAAAGGTAGATTTGAATGTTATACATTTCACTTAAACTGAACCTGACGCACGTAGTATTTCCTTCTTTTTTGTTTGAATTGGTTTCGATAATATACGAGTGAAACAGATTAATGTGGTAATGGTGTAGACATGTTCGCTTGGTCCTAAAACCTTGGTACGTAAGCCGGTAAGGGTAGATTTGAATGTCATACCTTTGACTTCAATCTGAACTTTACGCACATAGTATTTCCTTTTGTTTTCTTTGTATTTATTTACGAAAGTATGAGATCGAAACAGATTAGTTTGGTAATGGTGCTGACATATTCTCTTGGTCCTAAAGCCTTGGTACATAGGTCGATTAAGGTAAATTTGAGTGTGATGCCTTTGACTTCAATCTGCAGCTTACGCACACATAGTATTTCCTTCTTTTTTCTTTGTATCGATTTACAATAATATACGATCGAAACAGATTAGTTTAGTAATGGTGTGGACATGTTCACCTGGTCCTAAAACCTTGGTTCATAAGCCAGCAAAGGCAGATTTGAATGTCATACCTTTCACTTCAATCTGAACGTGACGCACATAGTATTTCCTTCTTTTTTCTTTGTATTGGTTACGATAATGTTTGATCGAAACAGATTAATGTGGTAATGGTGTAGACATGTTCGCTTGGTCCTAAAACCTTGGTACCTAAGCCGGTAAAGGTAGATTTGAGTGTCATAACTTTGACTTCAATCTTTAACTTGCCCACATAGTATTTCCTTCTTTTTTCTTTGTATTGATTTATGATAATATAGGATCGAAACATATTAGTGTGGTAGTGGCGCTGACATATTCTCTCGGTGTTAAAACCTTGGTACGTAAGCCAGTAAAGGTAGATTTGAATGTCATACCTTTGACTTCAATTTTTAGCTTTCGCACATTGTATTTCCTTATTTTTTCTTTGTATTGATTTACGATAATATATAAGATCTAAACAGATTAGTGTGGTAGTGGTCTGGACATGTTCGCCTGGTCTTAAAACCTTGATATGTAAGCCGGTAAAGGTAGATTTGGATGTGATGCCTTTGACTTCAATCTGTAGATTACGCACAGAGTATTTCATTCTTTTTCCGTTGTATTAATTCATGATAATATATGATCAAAACCAATTGGTGTGGTAATAGTGCCGACATGTCCTCCTTGTCCTAAAACCTTGGTACGTAAGCTGGTACAGGTAGATTTGAATGTCATACCCTTGACTTCAATTTGAACCTGACGCACATAGTATTTCCTTTTTTTTTTTCTTTGTATTGATTGCAATAATATTCGCTCTACACAGATTAGTGTGGTAGTGGTGCAGACATATACGATTGGTCCTAAAACCTTCGTCCATCAGCCGGTAAAGGTAGATTTGAGTGTCATAACTTTGACTTCAATCTTCAATGTATGCGCGTAGTATTTCCTTCTTTTTTCTTTGTATTGATTTACGATAATATAAAATCGAAACAGATTAGTGTGGTAATGGTGCTGACATGTTCGCCAGGTCCTAAAACCTTGGTAGGTAAGCTGTTTAAGGTAGATTTGAGTGTCATAACTTTGACTTCAATCTTCAGCTTACGCACATAGTGCTTCATTTATTTTTCTTTGTATATATTTATGATAGTATAAGGTCGAAACTAGTGTGGTAATGGTCCTGACATATTTTCTTGGTCCTATAACCTTGGTACATAAGCCGGTAGAGGTAGATTTCAGTGTCATACCTTTGACTTCAATCTGCAGCTGATGCACATAGTATTTCCTTCTTTTTTCTTTGTATTGATTTATGATAATATATGATCGAAACAGATTAGTGTAGTAATGGTTCGAACATGTTCGCCTGGTCTTAAAACCTTGGTGCGTAAGCCGGCAAAGGTAGATTTGAATGTCATACCTTTCACTTCAATCTGAACCTTACGCACATAGTATTTCCTTTATTTTCCTTTTTATAGATGTACGATTATATACGATCTAAACAGATCAGTGTAGTAATGGTGCTGACTGTTCACTTGGTCCTAAAACCTTGGTACGTAAGCCGGTAAAGGTAGATTTGAGTGTCATACCTTTGACTTCAATCTGCAGCTTACTTACATAGTATATTTCCTTCTTTTTTCTTTGTATTGATTACAATAATATACGATTCAGACAGATTAGTGTGGTAGTGGTGCAGACATGTACGATTGGTCTTACAACCTTGGTGCGTAGCCGGTAAAAGTAGATTTGAGTGTCATAACTTTGACTTCAATCTTCAGCTTACGCACATAGTGTTTCCTTCTTTTTTCTTTGTATTGATTACAATAATATACGATTCAGACAGATTAGTGTGGTAGTGGTGCAGACATGTACGATTGGTCTCAAAACCTTGGTGCGTCAGCCGGTAAAAGTAGATTTGAGTGTCATAACTGTGACATCAATCTTCAGCTTACGCACATAGTGTTTCCTTCTTTTTTCTTTGTATTTATTTACGATAGTATACGATCTAAACAGATTTGTGTGGTAATGGTGCTGACATGTTTGCCAGACTCTAAAACCTTGGTGCGTAAGCCGGTATAGGTACCAAGGTTTTAGTACCAGGCGAACATGTCTGCATCATTACCACACTAATCTGTTTCGATCGTATATTATTGTAAATATATACAAAGAAAAACAGAAGGAAATGCTATGTGCATAAGCTGCAGATTGAAGTCAAAGGTATGACACTCAAATCTACCTCTACCGGCTTACGTACGAAGGTTTTAGGAACAAGAGAATATGTCAGCACCATTACCACACAAATCTGTTTCGTTCTTATATTATCGTTAACAAATACAAAGAAAAATAAAGGAAATACTATGTGCGTAAGGCTCAGATTGAAGTCAAAGGTATGACCTTCAAATCTACTTTTACCGGCTTACGCACCAAGGTTTTAGAGCCTGGCAAACATGTCAGCACCATTACCACACCAATATGTTTAGATCGTATACTGTCGTAAATAAATACAAAGAAAAAAGAAGGAAACACTATGTGCGTAAGCTGAAGATTGATGTCACAGTTATGACACTGAAATCTACTTTTACCGGCTGACGCACCAAGGTTTTAAGACCAATCGTACATGTCTGCACCACTACCACACTAATCTGTCTGAATCGTATATTATTGTAATCAATACAAAGAAAAAAGATGGAAACACTATGTGCGTAAGTTGAAGATTGAAGTCAAAGTTATGACACTCAAATCTACTTTTACCGGCTGACGCACCAAGGTTTTTAGACCAATCGTACATGTCTGCACCACTACCACACTAATCTGTCTGAATCGTATATTATTGTAATCAATACAAAGAAAAAAAAGGAAATACTATGTGCGTTAGCTGCAGATTGAAGTCAAAGGTATGACACTCAAATCTACCTTTACCGGCTTACGTACCAAGGTTTTAGGACCAGGCGAACATGTCAGCACCATTACCACACTAATCTGCTTCTTTCTTATATGATAGTATATCAATACAAAGAAAAATAAAGGAAATACTCTGTGCATCAGGTTCAGATTGAAGTCAAAGGTATGACATTCAAATCTACCTTTACCGGCTTACGTACCAAGGTTTAAGGACCAGGCGAACATGTCCGCCCCATATCTACACTAATCTGTTTCGATCGTATATTATCATAAATCAGTACTATGTGCGCAAGCTGAAGATTGAAGTCAAAGTTATGACACTGAACTCCAAATTTACCGACTTACACACCAAGGTTTTAGGACATTATCACATAAATCTGTTTACATCGTATATTATCGTAACCAATAGAAAGAAAATAGAAGGAAATACTATGTGCGTCAGGTTCAGATTGAAGTCAAAGGTATGACATTCAAATCTACCTTTACCAGCTTAAGCACTAAGGTTTTAGGACCTGGCGAGCATGTCAGCACCATTACCACACTAATCTGTTTAGATCTGATATTATCGTAAATCAATACAAAGAAAAAAGAAGGAAATACTATGTGCACAAGGTTAAGATTGAAGTCAAAGTTTTGACACTCAAATCTACCTTTACCTGCTTACGTTGTTAGGTTTTAGGACCAAGCAAACATGGGTATACCATTACCACATTAATCTGTTTCATTCGTATATTATTGCAACCAATACAAACAAAAAAGAAGGAAATACTATGTGCATCAGGTTCAGATTGAAGTGAAAGGTATGACATTCAAATCTACCTTTGCCAGCTTACGCACGAAGGTTTTAGGACCAGGCGAGCATGTCGGCATCATTACCATACTAATCTGTTTCGATCGTATATTATCGTAAATCAACTTTGGTTTTAGGCCCAAGCAAACATGTCTGCATCATTACCACATTAATCTGTTTCACTTGTATATTATCGCAACCAATACAAAACAAAAAGAAGGAAATACTGTGTGCGTCAGGTTCAAATTGAAGTCAAAGGTATGACATTCAAATCTATCTTTACCAGCTTACGTACCAAGGTTTTAGGACAAGGGGGACATGTCGGCACCATTACCACACCAATTGGTTTCGATCATATATTATCATGAATTAATACAACGGAAAAAGAATGAAATACTATGTGCGTAATCTACAGATTGAAGTCAAAGGCATCACATCCAAATCTACCTTTACCGGCTTACATACCAAGGTTTTAGGACCAGGCGAACATGTCCACACCATTACCACATTAATCTGTTTAGATCGTATATTATCGTAAATCAATACAAAGAAAAAAGAAGGAAATACTATGTGCGTAAGGTTCAGATTGAAGTCAAAGGTATGACATTCAAATCTACCTTGACCGGCTTACACCCCAAGGTTTTAGGACCATGCAAACATGTTAGCACCATAATCACATTCATCTGTTTCGATCGTACATTATCGTAAAGCAATACAAAGAAAAACGAAGGAAATACTATGTGCTTCAGGTTCAGATTGAAGTCAAAGGCATAACATTCATATCTACCTTTGCCGGCTTACGTACCAAGGTTTTAGGACCAGGCGAACATGTCCGCACCATTACTACACTAATCTGTTTCGATCGTATATTATCGTAAATCAATACAAAGAAAAATAAAGGAAATAATATGTGTGCAAGGTTCAGACTGAAGTCAAAGGTATGACTTTCAAATCTACCTTTACCGGCTGACGTACCAAGGTTTTCGGAGCTATCGTACATGTCTGCACCACTACCACAATAAGCTGTTTAGATCCTATCTTACTGTAACCAATACAAAGAAAAAAAAAAAAAAATACTATGTGCATCAGGTTCAGATTGAAGTCAAAGCCATGACATTCAAATCTACCTTTGCCGGCTTACGTACCAAGATTTTAGGACCAGGCGAACATGTCCGCACCATTACTACACTAATCTGTTTCGATCGTATATTATCGTAAATCAATACCAAGAAAAATAAAGGAAATAATAAGCGTGCAAGGTTCAGATTGAAGTCAAAGGTATGACATTCAAATCTACATTTACCACCTGACGTATCAAGGTTTTCGGACCAATCGTACATGTCTGCACCACTGTTAAGATCGTATGTTATTGTAATCAATACAAAGAAAAAAGAAGGAAATGCTATGTGCGTCAGGTTCAGACAGAAGTCAAAGGTATGACATTCAAATCTACCTTTACCAGCTTACGTACCAAGGTTTTAAGACAAGGGGGACATGTCGGCACCATTACCACACCAATTGGTTTCGATCAAATATTATCATGAATTAATACAACGGATAAAGAATGAAATACTCTGTGCGCAATCTACAGATTGAAGTCAAAGGCATCACATCCAAATGTAATTTTACCGGCCTACGTACCAAGGTTTTAAGACCAAGAGAACATGTCAGCACCATTACCAAACTAATCTGTTTCGATCTTATATTATCGTAAATCAATACAAAGAAAACTAAAGGAAATACTATACTGAACCCCAGTGAAAAGTATCCACATGCCAATTTTGAAGTATTTTATTGTTTATACTTGAAACATTTCATACCTAGACGTGCTTAGAACTTAACAAAGCATTCACTTTTCTGGCGTAAAAATAATGTCACGCTCTACCGACATTAACGTCACTTACAGGCAAAAAATGTCATTAACTGCCCTAATTGAAAGTCACACAAATTTTTCTGTTCAATATGGGATGTGGCCACCTCGAGCATCAACACATGCTATACATCCGCGGCGCATACTGCTGACCAGGGTTTGAATTCTGTGTTGGGGAACATTATTCCATTCTTCCTGCAGAGCTTGGATCAGCTGGTTTCCGGTAGTAGGCCTAGGTGTCCTCCGTTGAATACCTTGGCCTAACTGATCCCACAAATGTTCAATAGGGCTCAGATCGGGTGAGAACGCTGGCCATTCCATGACATTGATGTTGTTCTCATTGAGAAAGTTCATTGTTAATCTTGCAGAGTGTGCACGTGCATTGTCCTGCTGAAAGATCGCCAGATCTTGATGCTGCTCCATAAATGGGACCATGTGCGGCTCCAGCACCTCATCAATGTACCGCCTAGCATTGAGGATCCCTTGAATGACCACTAGGGGTGTCCGGTAGCGGTTGCTGATGCCTGCCCACACCATGACAGAGGGTCCACCCCATCGATCTGCCTGACGGACACAGGCATCTGCATATCTCTCCCCAGTCCGGCGCCACACACGTTCTCTGCCATCTGCTCTGCTGACACAAAAATGGGACTCGTCAGTAAAAAGGACGGTATTCCACTGCTGGCGAGTCCACCTGGAGTGTGCTCTACACCACTGCAGTCGTCTTTCTCTTCTGGGTTGGGTCAGCAGGTTACCCCTGTAAGGTCTTCTGGCTGTTAGGTCACTGCTCCTCAGTCGCCTCTCCACAGTAGAACTACTGACAGGACGGTGATTCACCCCTTGAGTCTCACGGGCTGTTTGGGCTGCTGTACGGAAACGGTCTCGCAGGTGCATCAGCCGGATGTGACGGTCTTGGCCAGGTGTTGTCACTCTTTCTCGGCCAGGCCTAGGCCGATCATCTACGGATCCAGTTTCTTGTTGCCGTTCAATTAGTCGTTGGATGGTGCGCCGAGTACACCCCATTCTTTGTGCGATTTGAGTGATTGGGACTCCACCCTCTGCAAGCCCCAAAGCATGGTGTCTTTGACCTTGGCTCAGACGCGGCATGATCGCCTCAACACACCTGAGACCACTGGCTTTTTTCTTGGCTGAACATCCCTTTTTAAAGCCACTGAAAACATCAGGTCATTTTAGCCATCCAATAGGAGTGGTGGTCAGAAGCCATATTCGGTGCACAAAAGTCACATGCATTATGTAACAACCCAGCAAAAGTTAAAAAGTTGTCCTGAATGACCCTGATGTAGGCTCCAAACCATGCATATATGCACACACAGTACTTAGTAACTTACAAAATTAATGTGTTAATTTTTTTATGTGGATACTTTTCATTGGGGTTCAGTATATGTGCATGAGGTTCAGATTGAAGTCAATGTATAACATTCAAATCAACCTTTACCGGTTTACATACCAAGGTTTTAGGACCTGCCGAACATGTCAGCACCATTACCACACTAATCTGTTTTGATCTTATATTATAGGAAATCAATACAAAGAAAAAAGAAGGAAATACTATGTGCGCAAGCTAAAGATTGAAGTCAAAGTTATGATACTCAAATCTACCTTTATCGGCTTAGGTACTAAGGTTTTAGGACCAGGCGAACATGTCTACACCATTACCACATTAATCTGTTTGGATCCTACATAATCGTAACCAAAACAAAGAAAAAAGAAAGAAATACTATGTGCGTGAGGTTCAGATTGAAGTCAAATGTATAACATTCAAATCAAATTTACCGGCTTACATACCAAGGTTTTAGGACCTGCCAAACATGTCAGCACCATTACCACAGTAATCTGTTTTGATCTTATATTATCGTAAATCAATACAAAGAAAAAAAAAGGAAATACTATGTGGGCAAGCTAAAGATTGAAGTCAAAGGTATGACATTCAAATCTACGTTTGCCGGCTTTCGTACCAAGGTTTTAGGACCAGGCGAACATGTCCGCACCATTACTACAATAATCTGTTTCGATCATATATTATCGTAAATCAATACAAAGAAAAAAGAAGGAAATAATAAGTGTGCAAGGTTCAGATTGAAGTCAAAGGTATGACATTCAAATCTACCTTTATCGGTTTATGTACTAAGGTTTTAGGATCAAGCGAACATGTCTACACCATTACCACATTAATCTGTTTCGATCGTACATTATTGTAACCAATACAAAGAAAAAAGAAGGAAATACTATGTGCGTCAGGTTCAGATTGAAGTCAAAGGTATGACATTCAAATCTACCTTTGCCGGTTTACGTACCAAGGTTTAAGGACCAGGCTAACATGGCCACACCACTACTACACTAATCTGTTTCCATCGTATATTATCGTAAATCAATACAAACAACAAAGAAGGAAACACTATGTGCGCAAGCTGAAGATTGAAGTCAAAGTTATGACTTCAGATGTTTCGATCGTATATGTCTACCTTTACCGGCTGAAGTACCAAGGTTTTAGGACCAATCGAACATGTCTGCACTACTACCACATTAATCTGTTTAGATCGTACATTATCGTAATTTATACATAGAAAAAAGAAGGAAATACTATGTGCGTCTGTTTCAGATTGAAGTCAAAGGCATAACATCCAAATCTACCTTTACCGGCTTACGTACCAAGGTTTTAAGACAAGGGGGACATGTCGGCACCATTACCACACCAATTGGTTTCGATCAAATATTATCATGAATTAAAACAACGGAAACAGAGTGAAATACTCTGTGCGTAATCTACAGATTGAAGTCAGTTTATGACACTCAAATCTAACTTTACCGGCTTACGTACCAAGGTTTTAGGACCAGGCGAACATTTCTGCACCATTACCACATTAATCTGCTTAGAACGTATATTATCGTAAATCAATACAAAGAGAAAAGAAGGAAATACTATGTGCGCAAGCTGAAGATTCAAGTCAAAGTTATGACACTCAAATCTACCTTTACCAATATACGTACCAAGGTTTTAGGACCATGTGAACATGTCCACACCATTACCACAATAATCTGTTTTGATCGTATATTATCGTAAATCAATACAAAGAGAAAAGAAGGAAATATTATGTGATGTCTGAAAAGTTCTTACTTGTACTGACTCAGTACATTCCAGTACATTTCAGTACAAGTGACAGTACTTGCTTCTACTTATCATTGTTGGTTCAGTACAAGTCAGCACAATTAAGACGAAAATCAACCAAGTCAGTACAGAAAGGGAAAAATCAGTATTTTTTGTCCTCTTGGTGAAAAAAGTAGGAAATACTACGTGCGTACATGGCATACAACCCCAAACTACAATTGTCAAGACACTAACCCCTCTATATATAGCAAAATAAAAAATATTTTGGAAATTGTATACATGTCCTCAGCTTTCAGAATCATTAAAGTATATGATTCTATCTGAAAAATTAGTGAAGTTACAAGCCAATATGCATATGCCCCTAATCGCCTTGATTTTGCCATATTCAACAGCCTATTTAACATTGAGAAATATGGATTTTATGACCTTATTTAAAAAATATCCTATTACACACTAAAAAATATGTTTTAAAAAATACCCATTTGGGAAATGTTATTTGAATATGCAAAAAAAATGGACAGAAAATATGATTAAGTGTGTTTTTAGTGGAAAACACTATTTTCAATGAGATTATAAAATGTGTTATCACTGGTAACACAATGTGCCTTTCCCTAAAATACACTTCACTGGTTTTCCTTGTATTTACTTATTCTTAAAGATACTATAACATTCTTTATACCATTTTAAAGCAGAGATTCTATATAATCAGGATCTTTTTTCAAAATTTTTAAAACTTGAGTTTCAAGTGTCAAATCAGCTTTCCAAAATTGGTCAATTTTCAGTGCAAGACACAATTTCATCCTAATTCCACAATAGCGTACATGGCATACAACCCTAAACTACAATTGTCAAGACACTAACCTCTCTATATATAGCAATATTAAAATATTCTGGAAATTGCATACATGTTCTCAGCTTTCAGAATCAGTAAAGTATATGTTCCTATCTGAAAAATTAATGAAGTTACAAGCCAATATGCATATGCCCCAAACGGCTTGATTTTGCCATATTCAAGAGCCTATTTAACATTGAGAAAAATGGATTTATATGTATGTATGTATGTATGTATAAACTTTACTTACAGGGGGTAACTCAGTTAGCATCCAGGACACTAATCTCCCCTGAGGCCCTCCAAATTGTATTTATTGTACAGACTTTGGTGATATTATGAGCACACAATCTGGAACGTCATTAAAATAGATCATCTGTAACTGTTCACACGTTTTATTTTAAAAGCAGAAAATCCATTTTCTGTTTTTTGGTTTGATTTTCAGAAATTTGGGACATGCTGTGGCCAATTCAGGAATCTGATACCTATTAAGTCATATAATATTATACATATCAAAAATCTACATATTGTTTGAGTGGAAACAATCAATCTGTACAAAACCATGGAAAGAAAATTCCAACTGAGTCGGCCACTAACTTGGGCCTGCTGCACAACGTCATCGATGAGTGGGAACACTCATTCGGTACAAAATATTCAAAATCAGGCCCAGATGAGGGAAACCAATCACTTAGATCCACTGCATGGAGGCTTTGGTGAGTGGAAACACTCGGCTGCTGGCACAAGAAATTCGAAATTGATACGAGGGAAAATACTCATCTGGGCCTGGTGTGGCTGCAGACGGAGAAAGCTTAGGGTTGCTGGTGAGTGGAAAAACTTCCGAATCGTGTGAAAAGGAGGGAAAGCACTCACTTGAAAGACCAGAGTTGTTTGTTTTAATCCTATTTGAGCGGAACCACTCATACTTTTCAAAATACCATGAATAACTGAGGAAATGAATAAAGTGATATTCTGAAATTTTTTTTGTGTTTTGTTTTTTTTTGTTTTTTTTTGTTTTTGTTTTTTTTCAATGTTGAGCGTATGACTGGTACCGTCTCATACAAAAACAGAGTTCGTAATTTGAGCCTTGGATTTTGAGTTTTAGAAGCGTTCGTCGTAAGCATATCATCAGTTGGTGGGTCTGGACTATGCGGTCCCGGTAATGCAAAACTTTAAAACATCCATTCCAGTTCATCAAATCATGATAGTCAGCTTCTGCGTCGTGGTAGGGTCCATTAGAACGCATGAAAAACTGCCTGAACATTTATGCCAAAGTTGTATACTTTCATGAGTGAAGTTTAACTTTCTTACATGGTCCGACACATGGATAAGGCGTAAAAAAACAAAACAAAAAATCATCTGTTTCCCCTAACCCGACCGACCCATCTCTGAACCCCCGTCCGACCACTGGAAACGTGCTTCCCGGCCGACCTATTGACTTGATCCTCAGCGCGACTCGCCGACCCTTGTAAAACTACGTGAAGGGGGCCAAAAAGAAAATGCACGATCTACCGACTGATCGGTCGAAAAAATAAACAAATCCACGACCGACCTACCTATAAAAAAAACATAGACAATATTTAGGCCTACATTTCTAATGGGTTGGAATATTTATGTTCGAATGGCTTCAGTTTGACTCGACGTGTATTATCGGACATTTCGATCGTCGTTTCCCGCCAGATCCGAAGTACCGCCCTGTTTATTTCGCTGTCCAATGAAAATGCTTGGAATCATTGACAGGGCATGTCATCGTCGTGATATAAAAACATTAAATTGGTTCAGATACCTATTTTCATAATATTCAATTTAGGATAAGCTGATTATTGCCTCAATATATTATATTTTATGATGACACAAATTGCAAAAAAAAAAAAAAAATCTACCTAACCACTCAAAGTTTGGAAAAAGAACTGCTGAAATTGGGAAGACCTAATAAAAGAAAAAATAAAACCATACTTACCTTCCCTTCATTTAGGGGGGGGAAAGGGCAAATATGCCTACCTACCGACCCAAAAAATTTTCAGTCCGTTGGGGGAAACGAAGGATTTTTGGGGCTAACTACAGTACACGCCAAATCTTTCTTCCGTGTGATACACCCAAGTTTGTTTCGGAATCCTCGGCACAGCGCAAACTACACAGGGGCGGATGCAGGATTTCAGGAAAGGGGGATTAGTGACTTGAACAAAGCCCAAAATGCGACTGCGAAAGTGACAAAGGCCACAGCGGGGGTGGGGGAGGGGTGGGGAATTAAAAAAAAATAAATAAATAAAACATAAAAAAAAAACAGATGCTCTTAGATGCATTTCCTGGCATTTGAGACTGTATTTTAATAGGATAATTTGATATATCTGAGACACAAAATCCACTACATTTGGCCTCCCTGCTGCTGGGAGGGGTGGATAAGCATACACATTTCACTTCATGGCATATGGTATATACGTAATGATAATAGTTCTTACCTTTTCGTCCATCCAAAGTTTCTTGGGACCCCATGTGTTCAAGTTTGGGCTTCTTTATAAGAAAACGATCCATATTTGCTGCAAATACCAATTATATTAGGCCCAACATTAATGCAAGCAAACATCACTGTGTGGATTTGATCATTACGTGTCAAAGGTAGGTCATGACTCCATGCACAAGCACCATTCACAAGGGCTAACGCGGTGGTCGCAGGGAGTGTCTGAGCCGATAACACTCACTGACCCTTGCATTTAAACTTTGACCCAACCCAGGACACTGGCCGGGAAGTGTTCTTTCCATTCAAAAACTATTTGAAAGCCCTTGTCAGAAGACGAGAACACATGAAAGCCCTTCCTTTACTATGCAAAGTCTGTGGTGTACGAAAGTGCCATTAAAAACGCAGCAAAGTTTATGCATTTAACCTCTGTCATATACGACTGCACAGGACCAGCCCGGGGGACCAGCATTCCCATATTTAACATTCAAGACTACAGTCCATTTGGGCTCCAGTTGGCTCTCCTACTCATGTTTGTGTACAGCTTATTATGTGTGATACGTAAAGTCATAATCTCTGCACCCTTCATGAAGTTTCTTTCACCCATACCTCGCAATAAAAAAATTCAAATGATGATCTGTTGTTTTTTTTTCTTCACAAAAAACTACTTAACAGGTTCCTCAGTGGAATGCAGGAAAGCACCCAAGACATATCTGATATTCAAACTGTATTTTCTTGCTTTCTTTCTTTCTTTCTTTCTTCCTTTCTTTCTTTCTTTCTTTCTTTCTTTCTTTCTTTCTTTCTTGCTTTCTTTCTTTCTTTCTTTCTTTCTTTCTCTCTTTCTTTTGTTTTACATGCATTAGATGCGCACTGGTCAACCCCCCCCCTCCAGAAGTTGGAATGACATCGGTATCTATCATACTTTTGAAAATATTCCAGATATAAATTTGAAATACCCCTTATATGCATAATTTTAGACATCTTCATTCCTCTGCATAAAACGGTCAAACTCCTTGTATGGAAGTACAATCATGCCAAGTTTGTAGTTTTATGTATTATAGTGTAATAGTAAAGAAAGAAAGAGAGAGAGAGAGAGAGAGAGAGAGAGAGAGAGAGAGAGAGAGAGAGAAAGAAAAAATAAAAGAAAGAAAGAAGAAGGAAAGAAAAAGAGAAAGAAAGAAAGAAAGTAAGTAAGAAAGAAAGAAAAACAATATGTCTGTGTCCCAACACAGACATACATATAACAGATAACAGACCTTGGATACATAATACAGTCGACTTGGTTCATACACTGTCTGTAAACACTTGAAAGTTTCATTAAAAAATTATTGACTTTGAAGGTCTCAAATTCACGGCAAGTCTTTTTAATTCTTGGCAAATCCCAAATTATCCGATTGCATTAGTTTTAACATGAACTCCATTTCATAATTTTTACTCGTTATGCCCCTTTCCTAATGGAAGAGGGGCATACAGATTTTTTTTTCATCCATCAGCGTATCCATGTGTCCCTGTCCATCCGTCCGTCCGCAATTGTGTCCGGTCTATACCTCAAATTATACCTCAACTTAAATTAATGAAACTTTAAACATAGGCGAATCTTGACATAAGGGGGCATCATGTACCAAAATTAGGTCGCTAAGTCAAGTATATGGGTCACAGTGATATATTCTTGTCACAGACTGTAAATGTAAACAGAAGTTTGATTATAAAAAGTTTGTTGCAATAGGGGAGTAGTCTCTGTATGGGGGATTTTAAATGAATATTCTACTGTATTAGTATGTACATTTATATACATGCTAAGTAACAGTCCTTGAGGAATAAATGCATACAATATATATTATTTTGGTTTGAATTTTGCACCTGTTTTAAATTCATACAAAGTAAGTCACCAAAACTAGAAAATATTTGGAAATTGACAAAATTATTCAAAAGAGGAGCTCATTTACAGTAGAAACAATATGTTAACTTGTCCGTGTTACATATTTACTGTTTATCATTTGGCACAATTCAAGCTAAGAGATGTCAGGGTTGAATGTAGTATAGGCAATGTATCCCCTTGTCACGCTCGTAATTTCATATTACCTGCGTGGGCATCATAACAAGTTCCTAATTGGATGCCTTTCAATATGACTTACACAAACCAAGCTTTTAATGAGAGCCTTCTTTATGTATACAAGGCCACATCATTTTTTTAATTACAAAATTGTGATTTTTTTCTTCCTTTTTTTTCAAAATAAGCACACAGACCTATAGAAAAGTCATTTAACATCTCGTTAATTTACACTTTTATCAGGCATAAGCAGCTCTTAGCTGTTTTTTCCTAACACACAAACTTTAGAATACAAGGTTTATAAATTTATCCCAATTACATATCTTGACAGAGCCAAACCAAACGAACATTCTTCACAATCTGCATTATCTCTGACTTTTTTTAGGGTCCTCCTATTTTCACATTTTGGTCATCTAGCCCGTAAACCAAAAAAAAAAAAAAAACTCACTTTGAGGGGCCTAATTGGAAAAGGTAAATCACATAGTTACAGCAAGAAAGTGCCAGAGAGGCATTTCCCTGGTTACAGCTAGTAGTTTGCTTTACTTTTTGGGGATTCCAATGTTAATGGTAAAAGTGTTGGTTGTATTTTAATTTAAGACAATGCTCAATGCAAAAGTTCAGAAATAGTAATTTAACGAATGCATTTTTATTTAATGAAATACATTAAAATCTTTATAGCCATCACATAAAACAACTGCAACTGATTCAATAGTTCAGTTTTTTCTCTCTACCCTCCTCGGTTACAGACTGTCAGAAGGGGCAATGATAGGAATACATTATGATTCTCATTTTGTCCAAATGTTGATTGAAATGTAAGATCAAACATTGTATTTTTTACATGTAGGCTATTTTAATTGGCAACAGTCAACGTCGCATGAAAGATAAAGGAATGAAATATACATGTTTGCATATATGCAGTGACAGAATCTAAAATATGTGAACACTTGCAATTGACATGTAGACCAGCTGAGAATATTTTAATATTTCCTATTCAGGTGAGATGTTTTTTTAGAATTATGCAGTCCTGTATGCATGTGCTCAAACTCTGTGCGACTTGGGGGTGGGGGAGTCAGGTTCATGTTCATACCATACCAAATATCGACAAATACAAAACAAAACAAAAACAAAACAAAACAAAAACAAAAAAAAAACAAAAAAAAAACAAACAAAAAAAAAAACAAACAAAAAAAACAAACAAAAAAAACAAAAAAACAAAACAAAACAAAACAAAAAAAAAAAAAAGAAAACAACAACAAAAAAAAAAAGACCTGAAACAAGAGCCTGTTTTTAAAAAAGCATTCTCCTTTCTTACGGTATAATAAAAAACGTGGATGTGGTATTTTGGCTTAGCAGTGTGGCACTGTGGCACCATGGCAGTGTGGCGTTATTATGATGTGACCATGGCTTACTAATGATAAACTTCAATTTTTTCATGTACTTTACACGAACACGCAACTAACCAAGAGTTATGAAATTATCAAGCTCCCATAAAAAGCCACTTGTGTCTGGATTGAGATTTTGTGTGATAGACACAAACACAAGTGCCCCCCCCCCCCCCTCCCGTAGCCAGCTGGAATATAAGGATTTCACAGGCCACTTTTACATTGGTAAGGGTGATTAGGATCAGTATAGTGCACAGAATGGGTGGCCGAATGGGCTTCCGAACTAGCGATGGGGTCCCAGCAGTATATACCGAGTAAGTGATCCTGGCTATTTTATCAGAGGATTGTTGTAAAACTACTCATCTGTCTGCCCCAATCCTCTGTCATCCCATGCCACTTCCTTGCCCAGCCGCGCCTGACAAGGCACTTGTTTTAAACATGCAAAGCGAAACTAGAATAGAAGATCTGCTTCAAAGCAAATATGTCTGTGTGCCTTCAAAAGTTGTAAATATTAAATGCTACAACCTTTATCCTTTGGCACTTCACATTACAAAAAAAAAAACATATGGCTGGATGCAAATTTCAAAGTCCAAATGACCTTGACCTTTAACCTTAACAGGTCACATGTAACTTGCACAGTGTTAAAATACCCACAATTTAAGCCCAACATGAACCAGATTGGATGAAAATTGGCCAATTTATGGCAAGATGAATCTTTCAAAGGACCAAATGGTCTTGACCTTTGCCCTTTTTAGGTTACAAGTTCTTATAAAAATGTGTAGTGTTGCAATACCTACAATTTGAGTCCAACATGATTGATATTGGATGGAAAATTTGCCAAGATATGACTGGATGAAACTTTGAAAGGTCCAAATGATCTTGACCTATGACCTTTAGAGGCCACATGTGACTTTAAAAAGTGCAGGGTTACAACAGCTACAATTTGAGCCCAAAATGATCAAAATTGGAGAAAGATTGACAAAGTCATGGCTAGAAGAAAGCCACCACCGGGAGTGGCCTTTGGCCTTGAACTGACCTTTGACCTTGAGATGACCTTTCCCTGATGCGAACCTCTGAAGTCAAAAATGACATTTTGGCCTAAAAATGGCCTTGACATGACCTTTAACCTTGACATGACCTTGACATTTCAGATGATCTTTACCTTGCTATGATCCAACTCCCATACACTGGGAACCACATCTACTACAATATCTAAGATATTGCAGATTTTAAACTTTAATTAGCCCTCATTTGCATAATTTTGAAAAGCATGACCTCTCATTAAGAAAGGGCCAGACTTCATCTATGGAAGTATAATTGTGCTAAGTTTCGGGTTTCTACGTGTAATGCTTTTCAGATGAAATATCGGACAAATTTGCCTTGAAAGAAAGAAAGAAAGAAAGAAAGAAAGAAAGAAAGAAAGAAAGAAAGAAAGAAAGAAAGAAAGACTATCCATGCGGGAACCAACTTTTAACCTGCATCATTTCTGCCAACCTGCAAGTCACAATCGTCTGTCTCGTGCTCCAAATGCATTTTGGGGCTATGATGGGTGTTACATTGAACCTCACAAATCGGCACAATCAAACGAGGAGTGGGTGGATAGTTAGCTGAAAGCCGTTATTGCATCAGGAAACTTGACTGGGACTGCTGTTTAATTTCCTTTCATCGGTTTTTGTTTCTGCGCAAACTAAAGGCCGAGTTACACGATGCTCAGTTGCGGGGTGCAATGCTGTGCATGACAAATATTGCTTCAGCAAGGCAGTGTCTTCGCGATGCAATAATGGGTTGAAAGGGGAGTTCTTTGCTTGCATAGTTTTGCAGGAGTGGTCACATAGAGCAACACAGTGGCCACACGATGCAAAACGTTGCGAGCACAGCTTTGCATGCCAAAAAGTGCATCGTGTAGCTTGACCTTAAGGGCCCGATTCTTCATGCAGTGGTTTTCCTTTTGTTATAGAAAAGTGGCTTTCGTGTAACAAACACCTTGTTTGAATGTAAACATTTGATTCAATGGTTTCATAGAAACAAAAATACATTACCAAAGTAAGATTGACAGGTAATACAAATTACGGTATTGTCGCCAAATGCAAGAAAGTGTTTGTCACGTGCCTTGCGCCCAAAAATCTAAACATTTTTGTCCACCTGGTTGTGACATGGTCACATGACTCGGATAAACCAATAGAAACCTAATAAGCGTCTTTTGCGAGACCAAAATTTTTTGAAACATCAGTTCCACTTCATTCCACCTGTGAGTACAGACGTTCATTTATGTCTATGTTTTTTTTCTCGGCTGTGCCTCACGTTGGCAACAGGCATTTTCTTGGGTAGTAGCTGAAAAAACATAAACCAAGGTGGTCAGTGTTTTGTAAGTTAACACTACTTATATTCCATCGTCTAAATTAAGCATGAAAAATTATAAATTTTCACAAAAACCTTTGTGACCAATATCACAGTGGTTTCCAGCTTTGGCGCCACACAATGTCCATGTTTCCGTCCACTTGTAGTGCTGAATTGCTGAAGTCCTTCGGAGAGTTGGGGTTTAAACCCCGGGATTAACATGTTCAAAACATTACATATTCGAAACCCACCAGATATATTGTTGTGCTTTCTATATTTTTTGTTTTTAAGGCTGTATGCCCACGAAATAGAACACAAAAGGTAGAGAGAGAGAGAGAGAGAGAGAGAGAGAGAGAGAGAGAGAGAGAGAGAGAGAGAGAGAGAGAGAGAGAGAGAGAGAGAGAGAGAGAGAGAGAGAGAGAGAGAGAGAGAGAGAGAGAGAGAGAGAGAGAGAGAGAGAGAGAGAGAGAGAGAGAGAGAGAGAGAGAGATTGATTGACTGATTTTATTCGGTGCAAATCATACATAGATACAGACATGATATGATAAATAATGACAAGGCAAATTATAATTTGTTCAGGTAATCAGGTGGAGGAGATGGATAGATAAATAGACAGGCAGACAGACGGACGGATAGACAGATAAAGGGCGTTTTCGCCAGCCGCCACATTGAATGAGGGCTTATGGGATCTTGGTAGCTCTCGACCGCCATATTTACAATCAGCACATATAAAACTATATGGTACAATCTGACTTAGACTAGCGTAAAATCCCCTGTAAAATGCCAAGATTTACGTGTTATGTGCCAGGGCGTTTTCATAATACTGCCTGGGACAAATATATTCATTTAATGGATTTTCAACCGACAACTTCAAACTTGCTAAAGTGATTCCACTTCACAAGAAATCAGAAAGAACCATTTTGTCAAATTATAGACCAATAAGCTTGCTGAGCTGTTTTGGTAAACTATTGGAGAAACTCATGCACAAAAGACTGTACTCTTTCCTTATCAAACATAATTTATTGTACAAGTACCAGTTTGGCTTTCAACATAATCTTTCCATTTCTTTGGCGCTAATCGAAATAACCGACAACATACGAAAAAATCTTGACAATGGTGACCATGTATTGGGAATATACATCGACCTAGCTAAAGCTTTTGACACAGTAAATCATAACATTCTTCTTACAAAAATGAAACATAACGGAATCAGAGGGAAAGCTCTAGATTGGTTTGACAGCTACCTCAGCAACAGGAAACAATATGTTCAAGCAAATGACATCAAATCACAAACCAGCCGAACAACATGTGGCGTACCTTAAGGTTCAGTTTTAGGACCCCTATTGTTCTTAATTTATGTCAATGACATTTGGTGCTGCATTGAGCGACAAAATTGTGTACGCTTATTTGCTGACGATACGAACATTTTCATAACAGGAAAAAGCATTAACGAATTAAGGAATGAAGGCGAACAAATTCTTAATAAACTTTACAAATGGTTCTCAGTAAACAAACTCACTATGAATATAGATAAAACCTGCTTCAGCATTTTCACATCAAAACGTAATGACCACAATTTATTCTCAACACTAACCTTCGGACATCATGTAATCAAAAGAGTACAATCTGCTAAATACCTGGGCATTATCCTTGATGACAAATTAAACTGGAATGAGCATGTCGAACTAGTGCAAAACAACATTATAAAATACATAAACTGCTTCAAGTACATCAGAACACATCTCCCAGTACACTGTGCAAAAATATTATACTATTCCTTCATTTTCCCCCGCATTTCCTACGGTATTGAAATATATGGTACAACTTCCAAATCGAATATAAACAAACTGCAAACCACTCAAAATAAGTCATTGAAAATTCTTTTAAACAAGCACCCAAGAACCTCAACAAATGAAATACATAAGCAGGCAAATGCGTTAAAAGTACACCACATATATGAACATGTTATCACAAATTTTGTCCACAAGCAAAAAAATGGTAAATTACCAGCAATTTTTAATGATTATTTCACAAACAATAACCAAATTCATCAATACAATACACGACAGAATGCGAATTTGCATATTCCACGGATAAATTCAACCCACGGTCACAACATGACAAAGTTCATGGGTCCATACCTTTGGAACAAACTCCCCCAAAATTTGAGAGACATTGACAGTAACACTAAATTTAAAAGACAACTGAAACAATTCTTCTTACTATCCTACCAGTAAATGATCTGCAAATCCACTTTTTTAATTTATATGTTATTTAGCAGTTAACATCAACAGTATTAGATAAATGATTAGTTTTTCAAATGTAGAAGTTTTTTAAATGTATTAATGCATGTTTTATATTTAAATCTTGATCTCAGGTACGTCATGTACATGTTTTACCATGATTACTATACATATGAACAGTTAGGTATTTGGTGAAGCTAACATGTTCGATACCTCACTTTTGATCTCAGACATCATGATTATTGTACATAGTATGAACTGTTTAGGTATTTGGTAAAGCTGGCCTATTTTTATATATCATTTTATGACCTCAGACAGCATGATTATTACATATGAATACTTAAGTATGCCAGCGGTTTGTGTGTGTGTGTGTGTGTGTATGCGTGTGCGTATTTATTTATTTTTTATTTTTTTTTTATTATTATTATTATTATTATTATTATTATTATTATTATTATTATTATTATTATTATTACTTTACCATTTTTTCCCTCCGTTTATGTATCATTAATTGTATGTACATATATTAGGCGCCCAGCTAGATGAGTTGTAACTCCTCTGGGAGCCCTCATACCATTGTTACCTGTAATTTATGTATGTTATGTGAAAATAAAGTTCATTCATTCATTCATTCACAAGCCATTAGCACTAACGCCTGTTTTTTCATAGTGCTGACCAAAGTTTTTCTTCTATCTAAAGCAGAATTTATATTCTTATTATTATAAACATATTTATTTTCTCTGGATTGCCTAATGGTATACAGAGGCTAATCTGGAGGCTCTCCAGTACATCAAAGGACGCACAGGAATATATACAATACACATGTACGAGAACAGAAGACTAAATTCACAGCTTGTACGGGAATAATACAATTGATGCCAAATAATTGAGACTTATAATTAGATCATATACCAAATTATTAAATAAAACGTCTAGATTCTGATATGAATGTCTGAACATCCTCAAGGATGAATACATTATCGGTGTCTGGCAAGTCCTCACGACCTTTCAACAGAATATTTAAGAAAACATCACTAGAACACTGAACTCTTAGAGTCGGATTTACACCTGGCGCGACTGAGTGACACACAGTGTTCAGTCCCGGGCGTTCAGTAGACGGATCCTTGGCACAGTAAACTTGGGGCAGAACAAAAGGTAATGTTTCGTATCTTCAGTAGGATGAGAGCATGCACCCGTTTAGACTGGAAGGATATTGACATGATATAGATGGGCATTTAAAACCGAGAAGTTAAGACGTAGCTGCATGTGGCATAAGTTTTGGAAACGACTTTCATGTTTAAAGTAAGGGGGTTTTTAGTCAACATTTAAGAGTAATCGATTTAATTTAGATTTGAAATGCGGCAGGGAATCGGTGACACAAGAGGTCATTCCATAATTTGATAACACAAGGGAGAAATGAATCGTCCAAGAAGCGATTGGTGGTAAACCTAATTTGGCGTAATTCAGTATGATTTCTCGATAGGCGTCCAGTAGTGAATGCAACATTGCGAAGAACGAGATCATGTAGGTATTGTGGAGTCAACCTACTATACTCGGGACTCAGGACAGTTTTATTCGACCAAAAAGTTACAGAAATAAAATATAATAATAAATGAACATATTGTGTGGTTAGGGAGACTCCAATTAAGACAGAGACAACTGTCGCTCTCATGGGGCTACCAGGTACAAATTAACTAAATATTTCATGGCGACTGTATTTGCAGAATGGAGGGTAATAAAACAAAATGTTCAGCCACGAAGAAATAATAAATTATAATAATATAAAGTACTGATACATACACTCTGGTGAAGGCAATAATAATAATAATTCTAAAATAATCTTCAACGTTAACATTCTCGGGAACAAATGTAGCAGTTCTCAATTATGCAATTTTCCTGATAATTTTCAATATAGTATTTTTTTATGTAATTTGCTGGTCCATTTTAACTATGCGTATATATTTTTCACGTAGATTGGCTGGAAATTTGTTGATAGTCTCAGGTACATCACAACGTAACCAGTCTTTAGCATAACGGTGCTTGTATCTTTAGTATATGAATGTTACCAGCTTGACTTGTATTATATCTATGTATATCTTGACTTGTTTGGAAGGGCAAACTTTGTAGATTTTCTGGCAGTTCCATGTTTACATATTTATGATAGAATTTAAATTTAGATAAGGTAAAAATGTTTGGTAGTTTGAGTTTTTAAAGAAAAGAATAAGTTTAAAGTCTTTCCTTCGATTTGCCAGAGCTTTTCGAGAAGTAAGACACGTGGAGCGTATCTGGTTGTGCCACGGCAGATCCTGGCTGCCTCACTGTGCTCAGCTTTTATAGATTGCGACAGGTTTTCAGTGCAATCCTCAGACAGGACACACCCATATCCGCGGATAGGACGAATCATAGTACAAAACAATCGTATGATAGTCTGGCGGGAGAGTTTGTGTTTGAGTCTGCGTAGAAGAGCAAGCCGTTGGCTGGCTTCACTGACAATGCGTGTTATATGTTGTTGCCATGACAAATTGCTTGAAAGCGTAACTCCCAAGATTTGGCTTGTGTCGTTTAGCTGAGGAGGTCATTGAATTAGATTTTATAGCATTAAATGTCATCCGCCAGAGCTTGCCCCAATGATGAATTTGTACAAGATTAGAATTAAGGCTTTCAGCTATGGCCGTTGGGTCGTGGAAAATTTCAAGAATACTGGTATCATTCACAAATGAACGGATGTCACAGGTAATATTGACAGTGATGTCGTTAATCATGCAGGGTTCATACAGGTTCGTGAAAAGTAAATTCAAGGACATTCAAGGACTTTTTCAAGGACCAGATCCAGCAATAGAACACAACAGACAAATTGTCTAAATCCTCATTTTTCAACCCTCTACTAATAAGACCAACGCATCTTATTCCACATTTATTAAAGTGTGTGTGTGAACACACACTTTTCTTTCTTTCTTTCTTTCTTTCTTTCTTTCTTTCTTTCTTTCTTTCTTTCTTTCTTTCTTTCTTTCTTTCTTTCTTTCTTTCTTTCTTTCTTTCTTTCTTTCTTTCTTTCTTTCTTTCTTTCTTTCTTTCTTTCTTTCTTTCTTTCTTTCTTTCTTTCTTCCTTCCTTCCTTCCTTCCTTCCTTTCTTCCTTCCTAACCAGCAAATTTGTCCGACACTTTTCTCGGACACTATTGTACATAGAAACTCCAAACTTGGCATGATTGTACCTCTATACAAGGAGTTTGACCGTTTTGTACAGAGGAATGAAGATGTTTGAAATTATACAAACAAGGGACATTTGAAATTTTAAATCTTGAAAATCTTCAAAAGTATAATAGATAGAGATGTCATTCCAACTTCTACTAGGGGTTATGGACCAGTGTGCATCCAATGAATTTAAAACTAAAGTTGCAACAATTTAAATTATGCTAATTAGCAGCATTTGAAATTTTAAAACTTGAATATCTTCAAAACTTTTAATGATAGAGATGTCATTTTAACTTCTACTAGGGGTTATTGACCATTGTGCATGTAATGAATCTAAAGGAAAGGTTATAGCCATTTAAATTATGCTAATTAGCAGCATTTGAAATTTTAAAACTTGAATATCTTCAAAACTATTATAGATAGAGATGTCATTTCAACTTTTACCAGGGGGTTGTTGACCATTGCGCATGTGATGAATCTAAAACAAAAGTTGTAGTAATTTCAATCATGCTAATTAGCAGTATTCGAAATTTTCAATTTTGAATATCTTTAACACTATAATAGATAGAGATGTCATTCCAGCTTTTTGTAGGGGGTTGTTGACCACTGCGTACCTAATGAATTAAAAATAAAACTTAAATTATGCTAAATAGCACCGTTAGAAATTTTAAATCTTAAATAACTTCAAAGCAATAAAAGATAGAGACGCCATTCCAACTTCTACCCCTGTGTTATGGAATAGTTGTACATTGCCAAACAAATATGCTTTGGAGACACACACACTGATTTGCTATGCAGCAAATCATCTTTCCTAGTTATTTATTCCAACCATGTATGAATCAGACTCAATTTTTGAAAGAGGCAGTAGCGAGACTTTTCACAAACTTACAAAGAAGCCTATATGTAGATCATATTACCGGAAGTCCTTTTTAAAGATAAATTCGATATGGCTTATTTTATGAGCTTACTGTGACTTATGTAGGCCTACCGCCATTATGGGTTGTTTTCCTGAAATTGACTCTATCTAGTCTAGAAAATTGTTACCACTACATATGGGTAAAATTAGATCTGAAGATGTATCTATCCCCATGCACATTTTTCACAAGAATGCCCCAGTTTCTTTTCTAGGAAGGGTGATGTACTTTGTTACCTGTATGTTTGATACAGTGTATTTGTTCCTGAAAGTAGGCTGTACATGTAAATAAGGCTCACATAATTGGTTAGGCCTGATTTGATAAGAGCTGTCAAACCTACATGGGTTAAAAGGGGGTTAAAAGCAAAAAGACACTTTGTAATTTACAGTGTCACATTTTGACAAATGGAATTTGCCAGCCACTTCAAAGGAAAATGACAGCAGAATGTGTTCATCTTAATGTGATTCAAGTTCATAAATGCTAAATTTTGTGGAAAATATTCATATTCTCCTTGGCAACTTGCCTCATTGGGTGATGCTTAAAAATAAAATTTAAGGACTTTTCCAGGACCTTTGTCCAAAATTCTGGATTTTCAAGGTTTTCAAGGCCTTGAAAATGAATGTAGCAGATTCAAGTACTTTCAAGCACTTCAAGGACCTGTGCGATAATGTAAACGAGGAAAAGTAAGGGACCAAGGATGGAACCTTGGGGCACTCCAGCCTATATAGGGAGCCAAGATGAGGTCTGTCCTCAAATAGTAACACGTTGAAATCGTTTGAGAGACAGCTTTCTATAAATGATAACACAAGATCTTCAAAGACAGTATCGAGCATTCTGGCATATTGCACGGTTCGAAAGTAAATTATTCAAACTGTGAACAGCAGGAAACATAGTCAGCTTTAGGCTACTGAACTCAAATACTGGTATTCATTCTAACGTAAAGAAAGAAAGGTCCCCACGACCTTGACCTTTGAACTTTAGAGGTAACATGTAAATTTAAAAAATGTGCAGGGTTACAATAGCTACAATTTGAGCCCAACACGATCAAAATTGGAGGAAAATTGACCAAGTTATAGCTAGAAGAAAGCCACCATCGAAAGTAGCCTTTGACCTTGAAATGACCTTTGACCTTGAGATGACCTCTACCAAATATGCATTGTTACTGTACCAAGTTTGATTTTGAATCAAATGAATGGAAATCTGAAGTCAATGGTCCATTGAATGGGAAAAAGCAAACATGCTTACGCACACAAGATTGTGTGTATAGACAGGGCCTGCAACCAACAAAGATTACCTTGTAATTGGAGATACCTAGTCACACTGAAAACTTCCGCCTTATCTTCCACGTTTACATGCCATGGCTAGTCACTGTACTAAAGTTTGAAAGAAAAAAATGGAAGTGTACGTAGGATTTGTGCTCTCAAGATTGTGCCTACAGATGGACAGACCAGTCAGTATGTAACGTGCAATAATTTTTTTTTTTTTTTGTGGGAAATGACATTTTGTGATTCCCCCCCCCCCCAAAAAAAAACATAAATATGCTGGTCGCACCTTTTCTAAAATTATACTAAGGTCATTCTCTTGATGACAATATAACTGTGGCAGAATGTAGAAAAAATGCCAAGCCCACTAACTTTTTAGTGGCCTGAGAACTTATCACTTATATTGAAGTTATAAATACCATGGAGGTATTAAATAGTTAATTAATGACCATAATTATCTTTGTAACTTTCTTTTCTTTTTCCTTTTTCATAAATATCAATTTATCAACACTCCTAACAAATTAAATGGACAATACAAATTAACGCCTCCAAAGAGTATGATTCAAATTCCAAATCAATAGGTAGGCCTATAAGGCAGCAAATGTATGTAGTATTTCCAATGGGCAAATGCTGTATTATCGATCATCATATTTTAAATGAATTGCGCTCATTTGCGCTGATTTCAATCGTGTCGGCCCTCTTCCAATTTGGTTCCCAAATTCATGAAGTATTCTGATCTGTTTTTCCAAATTTTTCTATTCATAAACTTCTCTGGAGTCATATTTTACAGATAGCGCCCTAAAAATGGCGAAAAAATCACCAAATATTACTTTTTGAAAAAAAAAAATTCACGATTGCATAACGTCATCTTACCTCCAAAGATCCATCACACGCTGTAGGCTGATCGCGGGAAAAAAACGCGAGAAACGATCACATGAGCGATACTTGGTCTAGCGTAGTTTTATGCAAAATGGCGGATTTCAACGAGATGAGTGTTTGACCATTCACGTAAAAATCCCTGCTTTACGCATAAATGCACGCAATAACAAGAAACCGTGAGTTACATATTAATAAAAGCATATTTCTTGATCGAACTAATGTAATATTGGCACCGCAAATGAAATATTTGACCGCAAGGCCACTATTCAAAGTTGGGCAAATTTAACATGTGACAGGTAGGAGAGGCACAGACCACGCCCACTCGCTGACATCCTTACCTGAAAAGTGCAGGCGAGGAGGTAAGCGATGGCCTCTTAACCGCAATTTTGCTGAAGGGACTTCCCACAATGTATAAAACTTTTCGGCAGTAGTGACACAGAGGGAAAAACAGATGACCTTTACGAGTTTAAGCTGTCCATTCGAAATTTTGAAGAGACAGAAAAGTGTATCCAATCTTCAGAATGGAAGCCACGCGCACGTGGATGATAGCGTGATGAACTTGTATTTAAAATACATGGAATACAAATTTCTTTACAGTTTATAATATTTTGAGGAAAGACTAAGGATGGAGAGTTAAATTGCAATACAGATAGATTGGAAAATAACAATATGTGGGGTGGTGGGAAGTCCAGACCTGGATAACTCTCCCCCCCCCTCCCACCCCAACTTACATCTGTGATTTTTTCCATTCAAAATGCAAGATATGCCAGTTCTTTACAGTCACTGTTATATACAATAATTGTATGAGGAAAGACTTGGAAAGTTGAATTGCAAGACAGGGATCTTAGAAATGGACAACATTTGGGGTGGGGAGGATGGTCCAGACCAGGATAAATTACTCTCCCCCCCCCCCCCCCAAGTGTTACATTCTATCAGCAATTTTTATTGAAAATGCAAGAAATTCAAGTTCTGTTCATTTACATAATAATATTAGGAAAAAATGGCCTGAAAATTTAATTACAACACAGGGATAATAGAAAATGAAAAAATGTGGGTGGGGGGAGGTTATCCAGGCCAGGATACCCCCCCCCCCCCCTTGCAAAAAAAGGTTATCTTTCCATCTGCAATTTGTATTTAAAATGCAGGAAATGACTGCCCTTTACAGTTTATAAAAGTATGAGGAAAGACTTTGGATGGCAGGTTGAATTGCAAGACCGAGATCAGAGAAAGCAAAAATATGTGGGATGGGGTGAGGTTGTCCAGGCCAGGGAAATGTCCCCACCTCCACTATATATGCTGTATGTGCCAATGGTATTTTTATTCAAAACACAAATATTCCACTTCTTTGCAGTAAATACATAATCATGAGGAAAGAATTGGTGTGGAAAGTTGAATTTGATCAAAGAAAATGGCAAACTATGGATGGGGGAGGTTATCCAGGCAGGAATAAGATAGCCCCCCACGCCCATACGTTGAACCTTGATTTCATCGATAACTTGTAAATTTGAAATTCAGGGATTGCCAATTCTTAACAGTTTATCATAATATGAGGAAAGACTGAGGACGGAAAGTTGAATTGCAATTCAGAGAGCATAGAAAATACAAAATGTGGGGCGGAGAGAAGTTGGCCAGGCTAGGATAACACCACCACCACCCCTAGTACTATCTTGCATCAATGTTTTTTATTTATAATGCACAAATTGCCAGTTATTTACAGCTATAGATAACATTATGAGGAATGAATTGGCTTGGCATGCAGCGTGCATGGAAAATAAAGTGTGGGTCAGGGACAGTTATCCATGCCATATATTTTATATTCAAAATACAAGACCAATTCTTGCATGTGAAGAATAGTATGTGGAAATTAAGACTTGAATACTGGGATAGAAAGTTAGTTGTAAGACAGGGATCATGGAAAATGAAAAAAAAAAAGTAGGGGGGGGGGGAGGTTGTCCAGACTAGGATAATTTACCAACCTCCACTGTAAGTGCTATGTTCCATCAGTATAACAAAACATTCCCATTCTTTCTGTAATATAAAAGCATGATTGAAGAATGCCCATGGAAAGTTGAATTGAAAGACAGGGATAATAGAAAATGACAAATTGGTGGGGGCAGGGAATGTATTCAGGCCAGGATAACTTACCCTACATAAGCTTTATCTTCCACCAGTAATTTGTATTTGAAATGCAGAAATTACCATTTCTTTGCAGAACTTTGTAAAATTGTGAGGTAAGATTCAGAATGATAAGTTGAATTGCAATACCATGAATACAAGGAGCATAGACCAAAAAACAAAAACAAGGTGGGGGGGAGGGGTGGAGGTAGGAGTTGTCCAGGCCAGGATACCCCCCCCCCCTTTCAAGTACTATGTTGCATCAAACTTTTTAACATGTATATAAAACACAAAATAGGCCAACTGGTTCTTTACAGTTAAATAATAGTATGAGGCAAGACTTGAATGGAAAGTTGAATTACATGACCAGGATCATGGAAAAGAAAAAGGTTATCCAGGCCAGAATAACGTGAGACCAAGACATTGTCTTGGTTTCAGGAATAACTTACCACTATAAGTGCTATGTTTCATCAGTATTTTTCTTTCAATTGCTAAACATTCCCATTCTGTACAGTAAAATAAGAGCATGAGGAAAGAATTGACATGGAAAGCTGAATTACAAGGTAGGCATCAGAGAGAATGACAAATTGTGAGGGGGTGGGGTGGGGAGTATATGATTATGTGCTGTGTATCTTCATCATGTTCATAGTTCCAGGCATGAAATGTAAATTCTGTATACCTTACAATGCTATAAGGGGAAAAAAGTAAGATGGCTTGAATCTTGAATTGCAAGAAAAAATTAACAAAAAGACACTTTAAACCTGGGGAGAGTGTCCATGCCTACATAACTTGCCATTCCCCCTTCCATCTCATAAATATATAGGATGCATTTCCTGCATAAAAAATACAAAGCAAAGTTACATGTAATACTGGTTCACAAATCAAAAAAAAAAAAAAAATCAGCACATGTGTGTGTTGGGGGGGGGGGGGGGGCAAGTTATCCAGGCCTGGACAATCTCACTCACCCACCCCCACCCCTCCTGCACACCAATATCAGTGTCAGTGTATGTTTCTTGTGTTATTCATGCTTTACATCAATCTTTTTATTCATAGCTTGTAATTTGCTTAAGTATTTAATTCTTTTTTTTTTTTTTTTAAATATGAAGGAAAGGAAGCACATTTACTTATGGAGGAGGGCAACTTATCCAGGCCTGGACAATCTACCCCCACCCCTATTTTAAGTTGTCTGTGCATGCTCACCAGGATCTTTGAGTTTGTAGCTTCCTACATTCTGAGCTATTGAGAATTTTTAAGTTTACTTATAGAAAATACTGCGGAAAGGCAGAAGGCTTATTTAGATATGTGAGGGCTAGTTACAACCCAGGCTAGGGCAATATTCTGCACCCCTGTTACATATTTTGCATTTTCTTTCAATTCCAGGGATATGTATTTTGCTGGACACTTAGGCTGTTACATCATGCTCTACTAAATGTCAAAAGAAAGGTTTCAAATCAAGGTCTTAAATTTTAGTAAGTCTACACAATGATGATGACATATTACTAGTTAAGGATATAATTATGTCTAAACTTAAATGAACAGACTCTGATTATTCATGTATATTATTTACAGAAATTAAAATTTTACTTTCATATTACAATACTTTTTGCATAGCATGATTCCAATGATTTTGTTTTGCAAAAATAAGAATATTCATTTTGTTTTTGATTCAAGACTGGGCAAGTAAAGAATAAATTATCTTCTAATGACTATTATTGTTTATATTATACTCTATGAACAGATAAATCTGAATCAAAATATCAAAACAACATATTTTTTAAGTTCCAACAATCATTCCTACATTTGTAGCATGAGTAGGATATCACTAATCAATGTTATGTGCAAAATTGGACTGGGCAGAAAGTTTACCAAGAGGAGGAAAGTTATCCTAGGATAAGTTCCGGGGGGGGGGGGGGGGGGGAGTTATACTGTTACACCGGCACTGGACGCCTTCCATCTGATGCTGATGGTACATGCACTCGGTCAGGCTACAATTAATTAATTCATTACACAGTAGCTCAATGAACAGCTTCTCAAGCGAGGTGCGTTATGGCCGCTTGCTTGTCTGTATGATAAATAACACAGTGCAGATCACCTGGGGCTAATCATCTGGAGTTCTTGCATACGCTATCTGGTTATAAACATGTTCTAAGCGAAGTAGCTTGGTTTAGGGGCCTATCTGTATTGTAACAATATAAGGCTAAACCGTGTGTGATGGGTTTCACTTTCAGTTGTATTTTGCAATAAAATTTAATTTTAAATATTTTACGTTAACGACAGACAGTCCAGTGAGACTTAAGCAATCCTAGATTCACAAACTGAACTGGATGACATTGGAATAACAGATTACATTTAAAAAGGCAGTGCTTGTATATAAATCATTGAATGATATGGCGTCACAATATATGAAGGATATGTTTGACATGTGAAGGATTTCCATGCTGTGAATATAAGGTCAGCCACTGATGACCAGCTATACCTTAACCGACTCAGGGCAGACTATGAAAAGAACAAAGGTTACAGCGGTGCAGTCATATGGAATAGTTTACCAAAGAAATCCAATGTTCTCCTTCCTTATGTATGTGCAAGAGACACTGCACCAAACATTTGCTAGAACGGTGCAAAAAAGCTGAATTCTATAATCAGTGTATTTAACACAGGACTTACCTTCTGTACATGTGAGATTTTTGCTTACATGTGATCCTTAACGGTACATACTGTAAAATTTAGAGAGCCTCAGGGAAGAATAGTGTGTCTTACACACTAACTGAGTCATCCTCTCAAAACAAAGTTATACATATATATATATATATATATATATATATATATATATATATATATATATATATATATATATATATATATATATATATATATATATGTATGTATGTATGTATATTTATTTATTTATTTGTTTTGGCAAAATCTTAAAAAATCTTTGCTGAAACGACCTGGCCAATTTGAAATTGCATAGGAACACTTCAGTAGACCCCTACAGGTTGCACTAAAATGTTTGTGTGGTTTTGCTATTATCAACTTGTCCAAAACCACGTCTCAGATTATGCTGACTGTTGGAAGAAATGTTCCTTCTGGAAGAGTGTTCACTATGTAGAATCTCTCGGACATCTTTTTTTTTTACCAGTTCTCTTTTCTGATTGGAAGTCCAATCATCACAATACACATTCACAGTAAGCCAAAACAAAAAGGCAAGTGTCTTGATAGGCACAAATTCCTTTATTGGCTTGACCAGTTTCAGATATCTTCATTCTCTTCAGGAACCAAGGTTTGCGGGGAACAACTGTTCACAAGTGGTCTGGCATCCAGTATATATACATGTACTACGGCATAGCTATGACTTGATTAGCTAACATGCAAACATACTCGCTAGTTTAAAGCAGCCCATGGCCCTATTTTTAATTACATCTGTAAATTCCAATAAATTCCCATCCAATAGGGTCATAAGGAATGGCTGTGGTTTTTTGCAGTTGAAAGATAAGTAACTGGTCCTGATGTGTCAGCTGGTGCATATTGCTCTACCTGGTGAAGAACATTGGGGGGAGGGAGGTTGCTGTTCAGATCCCTATTTATAGCATTTATTTAGTAGCTGTATGAATTTCTTTTGAAACACCAATGTGTTAACAAATTATGGCTTTTACATGGGGAAGTGAGTTAAGACATTGCAAGTTTAGCTTACATGAAAGACTGAACAAGAAATCTTGGTCAGTTTCCAGTGATGTGGCCAAATGGATCTATCAGGTGGAGTTGGTGCATCCAGTACATTTCCCTTAATTGTTAGACTGACCTCCCTGTCATGTGCTAATTTCGGTGGTGTTTGGATGTACTCAAAGATGTAGACTTCTAGAGTGAGTCCCCTGTGATTAGCTTGAGCAAAATGTCTCCCCAACGGTTGTTACTTTGTTACTGGTATAACAAAAGTGTTCATGCAACCTGTCCTCAAGTGGACATTGAGTTTGTCCTACAAACTGTGTCTGATATGTTATACATTGAGGAGATAGATGAGGCTACAGCATTCACAACATCCACTTGTAGGGACTGGATATAGACCCTGTAGGTTTGTGTTGCTCCTCGCTTAACCTCACATATTGGTGACACTTCTTTAACAATTAATACAGGTCTTATTATGAGGACATCAAAGGCCAACTTGAGTGTAGATAACCTCACTAGTCTATTTCCTATGGTTTAATTGTGCTAATTGACCTGATAAGCATGGTCATTTTCCCTGTTGGGGGCATTTTAGGGTTTGTAACCTTTCTGGTGCACAATTAAAATGTACTTTTTGCATGGACAGAAGTACTTTTATCCATCTTTATTTTAAATGTACATTAGTAATATTTGGGTCCCACAGGAAAATGAATCGGGAGTGCACATGCATGGACTATTCTTGTCCCTAGTTTTAAAGGAATGTAACCAGCATGGAGGTGTTGAGGCAAGTACAGTACAGTAAAACCCCCATTAGCGGGCACCTCTCTGCAGTGGGCACCTCCTAACAATGGGCACTTTTCTTCGGTCCCATTTGATTTTCTCTATTGTCTACATGTTAATGGAACCTCTCTGCAGTGGGCACCTCTCTACTATTGGCAGTGAGCACCTTAAATGTATACCAAAATATGCTACAGTGGGCTCTTTGTTTTTGTTTTTTTTAAAAAAGGTAATCAGTACATTTATGTATTTGGATTGTCTTCTTAAACTGTCCTTTTTGCAACAGTGCTCATACCCTTAGCCAGGTTCTTCACCCCACACAGTGTAATTTCCTTACCACATCAAACAGTGCAGGGTTGGCCAGTCAGCCAGCCAGTATGTATATTCAAAGCATAACAGTTTTCTAATCTAACATTGATTCCCTTGACAACTTTGTGGACTAACATCAGGATTCAGTTATCAAAGGTGAGAGACTTCAAGATCATTGATTGACCGTGTTCAAATTTGATACAAGGGTGACTCATGGGCTGTTCTTCCCAATACGGCATGCTTGAAAAAAAATTAAATGTGAAAATAATACTGTAGTTCTAGAAATTTTTGTGCTCAACTTAATTTCACGTGTTTTGTGCTAGTACTTGCTGCGCAAAAATAAGGTGCCAAAATTAATTGACATAATGAAAGGTTATGTATAGACAAGCCATGATGTACGAAATTAAAATATGCAAATATTTTTTAATTTACAGAAAAACAAGTTTGCGTGAAATGGATGACACACAAAAATTTCTAGAACTACAGCACTTTTATTCACATTCTTATTTTAAAAAAACTCAGTGCACCCTCAATCATCGCTTTTTGTTAATTTCTGACACCCACAAGGCGCGAAAGGCTTGTGACGTCACAAATGCAACACCGCTGACTGACAGGGAAGACTTCAACCATGCTTGCGAGCTATGACTGTCAAATGTCACTTGGTTGAAACATTTTATTCACCCTTCATCAACAGGATTAAAAATTTCATTTAGAAATAATCGTTTTCGTCCCTGTTCTTGCCCAGGATGGGTCGGTGTGTTGCTGTTAATTGTAGCAGTACAAGTTCAACAGTTTGTTTATATCAGGAGTTTTGGGAAACGTATATCTCCCTGTTTCAATGGCAAGAGTGTGGGCGCTTATGCATAGTTTGTTAAATTTTTGAAGTTTTTTAACATTTATATTATCCAAATACATGTAGAATTCTCTTTCGAAAGTAATCTTAAATTTACAAACATGGACAAACAAGGACCAATCTTGTTCCAGTCCCAGGTCTAGGGTTGAACAGTCTATAACAGGTTGAGTTAGTTGGCCACTGTAATGTGCAGATCCAATTACTGCTGTATATTAGGAGGTGTTTAATCCCATAAGCAGATAACACTTGTTTGGATAGCTACCACATTCACGCCTCATACCCAGCTGCCTAGACCAGTGGGTGGCTGGTCTTTCATTTTTTCAGTCATGTACCACTGTTTGTGACAGTCCTTGGCCAGCTCCCAATAATCGCGTGTACAAAATTCCATCTCATTGTACCTTTGTCATTAATATGGGAACAGAAAATAAGTCAAGTCACGAGAAAATTTTACCATTGTTACATAATGGATACCAGCTGAAATAAAGGATATCATAAAGACGTGTACTGATGACAATGTATACAGAAACGTAAATTACTGCATTCCAAGGGTGGCAAGGTTACTGTCAGCTAGGGGTTCTGATATTGAAAGCTATTCATAAATGCAAACTTATATTTAATTATCCATACACCACACAGATGGGAAGGGAAAATTACCTGTTTGTTCAGACTTTTATATACCATAGATGTAGGCCATAGCTGTTTCTGTGAATGCTAGAAATTGAAAGACTATAAGACCTGGCCCATCGTGATGCAAATTCCAATTTATTGCATTTATGCTTGTTCTTGTAATTTTTGATGAGAAATATCACTGCCCAGACCTCAAGTTGGGATCGTCTTGCTGTACCGCGGCTGCACTCCCTGCAGTACCGGTGACAATAGGGTTCTAGGCGTCCCCCCATGTGTGTAAAGCTGAATGATCTTTTGCTCTGCTGCTTCAGCTTTTATTATTAATTCTTTTTCATCCTCGTCAGACGACGTAAATGAAAAACTTAATTCAGACTCTCCAGAATCACAATACTCAGTTGTATCTGCTATGACTCTTGGCAAACTGAAGGCACTCTGGCTTATAACACATGCACCACAAGCCAGCTGGTTGCGTATGTATCACATCACTTTCGCATATCAGGCCATGATCGGCGAAAACTTGTGCGATTTCCTGTCGCAAATGTGGCACACTTTTGAAACTAAAAAACACTGTTTGAAAATGAAATTAAAATTTTGGTTTTCAGATGTCATTTCTGACTACCCTGAACACCAACTTTTTAATTATGTCTGGGTGCCAACTCAGACATTTTGTTTTTCCAAGAATTCTTTCTTTCTTTCTTTCTTTCTTTCTTTCTTTCTTTCTCTCTCTCTCTCTCTCTCTCTCTTTCCCTCCTTCCTTCCTTCCTTCCTCCCTTCCTTTCTTTACGACCAGATTTGTCCGGAGTTTTTCTCGGACCCTACGACTCCAAAAACTACCAAACTTGCCATGGTGACTGACCTTCCATTGAAATTAGGTACCTGACATGGAATAGTCATGATGTTTAAAATTATGCAAATTAGGGGCACTTAGAATTTTAAAAGCTCCATATCTTCCAAACTATTTTAGATAGACACAAAGTTCTAACTTACACGTACATGTATAGGTTTGAGACAACTGGCAAATCCAATAGCACACAAACAAAACTTGGGGAATTTTAATGCATGCTAAATTCACCAAATTTCTCCCCAATCCACATGCAAGATTTCAACCGCCTGCTGTATGATCTATTGCTTGAACTCTATGGTGCCAGGCAACAATTTTGCATTCATAATTAATTATCTTGAACCTGTCTCACAGCTTCCTGTCCATGCATGCTGAGTGTACGCTTTGGAAGGTTTGGGTCTTGTAGCAAATAGTGTGTGTGTGTGTGTGGGGGGGGGGGTAATCCCAACAACTGTGTAATGAAGCTCTCACTAAAATACAGAGTATTTCTTTCTGTTCATGCAAGAACAGATTGACTCCATGCTGCCATATTTACCAGGCAGGCTTTTGCTTCCACTGGTGTACTATCTGGCCTGTTTTTGCCTGAGGCAATGTCAGGCTACCGAGCTCAGTCCCAAGGGAACTAAAAGCTCTGGACTTTTAGGCAGAACAAGCCTGAGTGTACCCTCTGTTAAAAATAGACAACATACACAGCTGAGTCAGCCGGACCAGGGAAGTGCAAATATTTGTGTCATCTCAGTGGACACTTTCCTGTCTTTGTTTTCTTGTAACCAGTGAGATGAAGACTGTTCTTCATAGTCAATAATGAGACAGTATAGTTTTGTCTTGACTTACAGGTACATGTTTATGTAGTTTTTGACAGCTTCTGTAAAAATATGTGTATGTAATAAAGGAAGAAAGACAGTTTTGTATTGCATGTATACACATCCCTCTAAATTGTAATATGTGTACACTGTACATGCACATATACTCATCAATACTGCCCAGAAAGGCTGACCCTCTCAGGAGTGGACACTTTTCTCTGGTAGCGAGGGTGCTCACTGTGGAGAAGTTTCACTGTACAGTGGTACCTGAAATTTAAGACCCCCCTAATCAATGAATACCAGACAAAATTGGTCACATGGGACAGGTGGTCTTTCATCTTAGATAAATTAACAAAGAAATAAAAGGCCAATATCTTTCTTTCTTTCTTTCTTTCTTTCTTTCTTTCTTTCTTTCTTTCTTTCTTTCTTTCTTTCTTTCTTTCTTTCCTCCCTCCCTCCCTCCTTCCCTCCCTCCCCTCTCTCTCTCTCTTTCTCTCTTCCTTTCTTTCTTTCTTTCTTTCGTTCGTTCCTTCCTTCCTTCCTCCCTCCCTCCTTCCCTCCCTCCCCCTCTCTCTCTCTTTCTCTCTTTCTTTCTTTCTTTCTTTCTTCCTTCCTTCCTTCCTTCCTTCTTTCTTTCTTTCTTTCTTTCTTGGGCCACGTTTTGCCACTATAATAGACAGTATAGTAACTGTTGTAGAATTCCAAATTATGCTAATAAGAGGCATTGAAAAATTTAAAAGTTGAGTATCTCCAAAACTATTGTACATAGAGATGCCATTCCAACTTCAATTTGTAGGTTTGTGGCAAAGCTGCATCCAATGAACCATGAACCAAAGTTGTAGGATTTTAATTGATGCAAATTAGGTGAATATGCAAAATGTAAATCTTTAATGGCTTCAAATCTATTATAAAGGTGCCATTTCTACTTCAATTTATTGGTTTGTGGCATAGCCCCATCCAATGAACAATGAACCAAAGTTCTTCTAGGCTTATAATTCATGCAAGTTAGACAAATATACGAAATGAAAATGTTGAATAACTTCAAAACTACTATAGATAGCAGTTTCATTCAAACTTCACTTTATGATTTTGGGACATGGCCACATCCCTCGAACCAAGAGCCAAAGCTGAGCATTTTAATTTATGAAAATTAGGCAAATGCACGAAATTTAGATCATGTTGAACAATGGCATTGTATAGCATTTCAAACTATTCTGATATTGAAGGCACCCAGACAGATTTGCTGTGAAGCAAATCTTCTTTTCTAGTTTTATTTTTTCATTTACCAGTGCTTCAGCATGTCAAGATCAGATTCCAGAATACTCCGTGGTTTTGGACTATGTCTCTATTGTGTAAAAGTAACAGATTGAAGGTGGTTATCAAGTAAAATATGTCCTGATAGTTGGTTTCATTGTCTTGGGGTGGAGTCAGAGGTCCGGCTGAGCACTTTGGTCAACTCTCTCTTTGTCGTGTGCCAAAGCTGTGAGCAGGTATCCTCTTTGTTCATAATGGCAAGGAGGCTACACCTCCTTGATAATAGGTCAGGAATTTGGCAGCACTCTTGTTCAAAATGGCTGTTTGGTACAGATTCTCTTGACAATTAGTATAGTCCCTGTGTTTTATAATATCTGGGTGGACTGACCTGCAGTGCAGGTATTTATACATTTTATACGTGTGTATCTCTCAATTTTACACAGTGTGGTGTACACTGTATGACTATAGTGTCAAGATAACTGATTGCACCCCTGGGGGTAATGGTGTGAAAAGTTGATGGTGGGATGACTGGAATTCAAATGTTTTTAGTCTCTCAATTTTTCCTATGTTTATGTCCACATACAGGAGATGTCATCAGTAAAATGATGTCAGACTGACAGTGGTGGTGGTGGGGGGGGGGGGGGAGTTGTTATGAAATTTTTCTAAATCTGCCATGAAAATGTTGATGAAAGATCAATGCTACCTTTGAATATACAGTGAAACCTGTCTTCAAAGAGCACCCCAAGGGATGACCAAATTGTGGTCTCTCAAGACAGGTGGTTTCTCATAGGAGGTATAAGTAACAAGAAAAGTACTGAGCAAAGTATGCTGAAAAGGTGGTCTTTCAAGGCAAGTGGTCTCTCACTGGAATGGTCTCTGAAGACAGGGACCACCTTTATATTAGACATTTTCTCGTGTAAAATCACTTTGGCTCATTTTGCTTACAAGGTATAAAAGATTCAGACCTGAGTAATGAAACTAAGCCCGAATGTTTAGTAGGGGAAAACATTGACAACATGTACAAATCAAGAATGAAAGAGCAACATGCCTGTGGTGAGTGGTGTGCAAGCTGTTACCCAAACTTCCTGCCTCTTTATGGCTGCTGAGCCAGCTGTCTGGTGGGTTGTCTGCCTCACTTTTGTGTATGGGAGCCTGAGTGACTATTTAATATTATTTTGTTCTTGAAATGTACGCAGTGAATTATTTTTACAAAATTTGCTTGAATGGGGAGCATGTCCCAGGTTTTCTCTAGAAGGGTTTCACACATGCAGTACTCATTCCACCCATGTCGTCAGGTAAAATCTACTGATTGGAAACACAATACCCTCCCCCTGATAATTCATTCCTGGATTCCTGCCAACTAAAGCATTGATGACTCAATTCACAAATTTCCATAAACTTTTAAGTGTTTCTCCTCATGAATCTCTTTTCATAATATGTACAAAATGACATGCTTTAAAGAATCAGACAAATTTCATGGACAGACATTTCGAGGTTCTACCATTTCTCCCTCTTTTTCAACAGGGTTTTTTTTTTTTATTAAATTCTAATTTTTTTGGTGGTGGTGGTGGTTGTGGGAGGGATAGGTGCAGCCCAGAACCATCTTGGTTCTTGTGACTTGTATTTGTGAAATCTTTATTAGCATGATGCAGTGTCTAACTTCAATTTTGTCCTTTGCAGAAGCATATCATCACCCTAAAAGCTATTCAGAATGCAGCCAGTAGTCTCAATTCCAGACCCTGGCAGGGTGAGTCTTGCTCAGCAGGGTGCAGTTACGGCGGCGTACCGAAGGTGTGAGGGTCTCCTCCGGAGGTATGCCGAGGCAGGCGAGGCCAAGGGTGAGTACAGAGACTTAAGATCTGTGATGCACACATGTAGCTCCCTGTCCAAAACTATCTGATGAAGGAATGAAGTAGAACCAGTGTTTAAAAAAAAACAAAAACAAAAACAAAAAAAAGCTGTCAAGTTTAGAACGTGATTAGCAGCCTGGTTTGCCAACATCTCATCAGCTGTTTAATACCACAGTTATGTCCAATTGACCCATTCCTTGTTTTTTAAAGTGGGATTTACATTTTCAACTTCCTTGAAGGTTGGTGGACAAACATTGGTCAAACTTGAGTGGGTTTCAGCCAAATTAGTTCAATAGGTCATGCATCAGTGAGTAGATCAGCTGACTGACAAGTCAGCTGAGCATAGTATTGAACAGGTCTGCATCAGTCATCCATGTGTCCGTGAACACCTCATGTTTTACTTCTCAAAGCAAAAAGGATCTGTCCCTACTGATAGGTTACACAATGATAATTTCTTGTTCAAGGAATTTTTATTTTCTGGGGACATGGCTTGTGATTGACATGTTGAGATTTATTTTTGAATTTTGCCTTTAAGATTGGGTGTGATGAGAGTTTGCTCCATTTTACAAATTTTTAGGGTATGCAGACCTATTGCGTAAGAGCATTCTCATGTGCTCCAGTGTTTTCAGAGTATGGACTGTTTTAGAGAAAACACAAAGAAATTATTCTTGCATTTAGAATGCATAAGTTTGCATGGTGCCAAATTACCGCTCTGAATTTAAGTGTTTGTAAGTTAATGCAAGCAAAGAGTTCCATTGATTCTATCAACCTTAGAGTACCACACACACACACACACACACACACACACACACACACACACACACACACACAAAGACTGCTGGACTATGAGTAAACAATGTGTGCAACTTTAGCATCACATTTGGAATTGATTAGGAATCCCAAATAGTGGAATCTGTAGGCCAACTGTTTCAAATGGAAGTTTCCAATTCTGTCAACAGATGGCACTGCATGTATGTAAACAAAGCATTGTGGCCTACATTGAAAAATTTTAACACCTCAAACTGTTTGCTTCAAATTTAAGGTATGGAAACACAAAATTATAGTTTCTTTTGGACAGATAAATGTTGTTCACACTCATAAAACAAACGAAAAAAAACCCCATATTATTATAAATTGCTTGATGGAGCCATGCATGGTTGGTGCTGAAACTAACACTGGTCAAAGATTAAAATGCAGCCATCTGATTGGCTGTTGCCCACTGCCCATGATAGAATGTAAAATTGCATACAGACAATTCTGATTATTCTTTGCCCTGGGTGGGACTTTTTCAGGAGTTGAAATCTACATGTATATTAAGATCAGCTGAGGACAGGCTGTAACATAGCCCTCTTGTTTTGACATGGAGTTCCAGGACACAAAGACCATTTGACCAAAAATACAACAGCATAGGTTTAGCAGTTGCAGGAGATATTTTATTAGAGTGTATTATTGAATTTGATTAAAGATTTCCTTTATAACATATATGCATGTCTTAGAGAAAGTTACATTTATATTTAGATGACCGGACAAACCCTAGCAACCACTGTTTATTCATGTGCATAAAGCCCATATCACGTGATGAACAAGTTGATGTGTAAATATTGACAGTTAGCTATACTGACATAGATTTTTTCTAATGTTAGGTTTCTAACGTAACTTTTACGTTACTTAAGTTGGCGTCACCTGAGGTATAAAAGGCGACATAATAATCTGTTATTTCAGTTCGATAGCTCAGTTCATCTCAGCGTGACCACTGAAGCTTGTCACTCAGAGGAGTCCAGCTTAGGACGAAACCGGTCTGACATTTAGGCTTTGTGTTCAGAAGGAGCAGGCATTTTGCCGTTCCATACACTTGCCCAGTATTCACTTTACATTTATATTTAGACGGTGATTCATCCGATATAGGCAATGGATGATTTATAAAAGATATTTCAGATTTGGTGGTCAATGCACTATTTCAAGTCAAATGTCATTTATAGGTGAAATAGGTTATAAATTTATGTGGCTTTTGAAGTTCTGAATTTTCAACATTTTGGCATGGATAAAATTGATTTATTATGTCTGTGTGTGAACACAGACATATTGTTTTACCCAATATTCTTTCTTTCTTTCTTTCTTTTTCTTATCGCCAGATTTTTGTGTCGTCTTAAACTGAGACACTGTGCAAGCTAGAAACTTCAAACTTTGCATGGTTATAGCACCTGCAGTGAAGTTTTGCATATCATTCTGAATAGTCAAGATTTTGAAAATTATGCAAATTCGGGTAATTAAAAAAATTCAATTGCTTCTGGCTTCCAAAGTATTCATCCGATTTTGATGATGTTGGACCCAAATTGTACATATTGTAACACTACACATTTTTGTAATTTACATGTGACCTCTAAAGGTGAAAGGTCAAGGTCATTTGTAAATATTCATTCAGCCATAACTTGGTCAATTTCCATCCAATTTTGATCATGTTGGACACATATTGTAGCTACTGTAACACTGCACATTTTTGTAATTTACATGTGACCTCTAAAAGTCAAAGGTCAAGGTCATTTTGCCATTTGAAATATTCATGTAGCTATAACTCAGTCAATTATCATCCAATTTTGATCATGTTGGACCCAAATTGTAGCTACTGTAACACTTCACATTTATATTATTTACATGTGACCTCTAGAGGTCAAAGATCAAGGTCATTTGGACCTTTGAAATATTCATCTAGCCATAACTCGGTCACTTTTAATCCAATTTTGATCATGTTGGCCTCAAATTATAGATATTGTAACATTGCACATTTTTGTAATCACATGTCACCTCTTAAGGTCAAAGGTGAAGGTCATTTGCACCTTTGAAATATTCATCCAGCCATGACTTGGTCAATTTTTATCCAATTTTAATCATACTGAGCTCAAATTGTATATATTGTTTTGATGATGTTGGACTCAAATTGTAGAAATTGTAACACTGCACATTTTTGTAATTTACATATGACCTCTAAAGGTCAAGGTCATTCCGACGTTTGAGATATTCATATAGCGATAACTCTGTCAATTTTCATCCAATTTTGATCATGTTGGGCTCACACTGTAGATAATGTAACACTCCACATTTTTTCATTTACATCTGACCTCTAAAGGTTAAGGTCAATTTTTGTCTTTTGAATGTTTCATCTAGCCATAATTTGGTCACTTTCCATCCAATTTTATTAATGTTGGACTCAAATTGTAAGTGTTGCAACACTGCATATTTTTGTAATTGTGCAAATTTTTCACACACACAGACAGATTTGCTTTCAAGCAAATCTTTCTTTTCTAGTTAAGTTATAGTTGAAGACATAGACAGTGATTGGATTGGGTGTGGAACATAGTGATTGCATTATGCTTTTTTGATGGGGCAGGGGTGGGGGAGGTCAGAAACTACATGGAAGATATGGCTCTGTTGCTCCTATTTGTATATAAGCAGGCTAAACTATTCCATTTCTGTAAGTTGGATGTTAATGATGTGATATCAGTCATATATGGTTACTGTGCAGGTGTGAAGATGTAGATGTCACTCTGATGAGGGTAGCAGTATTGTTAGACATGTCACAGGTTGTAGGGCTGTGCCCTGGCAATAAAAGGAGATATGCATACTAAGTTCCTGCCCCAACTACATACTTGATTGCTTATTCTCACTTGGGGAGCTATTTCCAGCTACGGGTCGGTACCTGTGGGGACAAGCCGGATGTTACTAATATTTTGGAAATACAGAATACTTATTAAAGGCATATGGAAGTTTTTCTTATATATGGCTTGGGATGTACTAGAAAAATACTAGTTTGGCATTTGTGAACTAAAATTGCTACAAAAATGCTAATTTTGTGAGAAATGAACATATGGCCCTGTCTCGGACAGTGATGTGACCCACACGTCCCCCGTGGGCGCAGAGGTGCCAAGTTGCCCAAAATATAAAACGGGTGCCCAAGCTGAAAAATGTTGCAAAAAGCGGGAGTCCTATTATATTATAATGGAGGAAACCGGTGAAAAAGCGGGAGATAGACAAAATTGGTTGATTTATATCATTAGAAAAACGGGAGATCTCCCGCCAAATCGGGAGACTTGGCACCTCTGTGAGCACCTGGCGTCAAACCCGTGCTTTGTGGCGGGAAATTAATATGCATACGGCGTATTAGTAGCACTGACACTGACAACCAAGACTGAAGAAAGTAACAGTATTTCATGGTGTAAAAAGTGAAAGAAACCAGGCATTTCCCCATTTCAACATATACATTTCTACATTTACAAAATACAGATTGAAATATTTCTATCATTTACAAAGTTTGCAAATTGTACTCAAACATGTGGTTGTTTGTTTGAATTGCATAAAATTGTGGCTAAAAAAAAAGATGGTCTTAATGAGAAGAGCTCCTAGCAGACTTATAAGTTAAACTCATGGACAGTTCTTTAATTCATTGCTGGTTCTAAGGTATGGGTCGGGAAACCCTGTCAATGATTACATGGCACACGTATTTCATGTTTTATCATGACTTGTCAGCCAACACGTGTATTGCTCTTTGACCCAAAACATGATAAGAACTTTGGGTAACATTTTTAATCATTGGGGCTGGGGGGTTGTTCCTTTTGACTGATTGGTGTCTGGGAGATCTCTCTCCCCCTGCCCCCCCCCCCCCAAAGTATTTGCAGGGGTGGGTGGGTAGCAACTTAGCTCATGAAAATGCCACTGCAGGCAGCCCTGGTTTGGATTTAGCAAATATGTAAGTCCTACTAGAAATAGCATCTTGCAAATTTTAGTTGTGAAACTTTGTGAAAATGAACCATGTGGATGTACATTAGGGGCAATTAAAATTTTAAAAGCTCCATCTTCCAAACTGTTGCAGACAGACACAAAATTTCAAGGTGCATGTATAGGTTTGTGACACCTGCCAATATAATGGACAGTATATGAAAGGTGGAGTATTTAAAATTCTGCTGGTTAGGGGCATTGAGAAATTTGAAAGTGGAGTATCTCCAAAACTATTATAGATAGAGTGCCATTCCAACTTCTTACAAGTTTATGACATAGCTGCATCCAGTGAACCATGGACTAAAGTTGTACAATTTTAATTTATGCAAATAAGATGTTACACAAAATTGAAATCTTGAATAGCTTCAAAACTATAATAGATAATGGTGTCATTCAAACTTCAGCTTATAAGTTTGTGACCTGGCCACATCCAGTGAACCAAGAACTGAAGTAGTAGCATTTTAATTAATGCAAATTAGGCTAATGCACAAAATTTAGATTATGTTGAACAATGGCAAAGTGTTGCATTTCAAACTGTTGACATTTTGAAGGCACCTAAACAGATTTACCTTGAAGCAAATGTTCTTTTCTAGTTATTTTAATGGCACCCAAATTTGTCCACACAGAATCTCAGAAACTGCTGCACCTGCGATCACCATATTTGGCATAGAGATTCACCTACCAGTGAAGCTGTGCACCTGGGTATTGAATTGGCATGTTGTTCATAATTACGCAAATTAGGGGCAGTTAAAATGTTAAAAGCCTCTTATCTTCCAAACCATCACAGATAGAGATGCCATTCTTACTTCAATTCTTAGGTGTATGATAAATCCCCATGCGCTGAACTGTAAAGCAAAGTTGTAATATTTTAACTTTTGTAAATTAGGCACATATGCAAAATTTAAATCATGAATATCTTCCAAAACTGTTATAGATAGAGATGCCAAGCCCATTTCAATTTACAGGTTTGTGATATAGCCCTGTCCATTGAGCAGTGAAGCGATGTTGTAGGATTTTTATTTATGCAAATTAGGTACATATGCAAACTTTAAATCATGAATATCTTCCAAAACTATTATACATAGAGATGCCAAGCCCATTTCAATTTACAGGTTTGTGATATAGCCCTGTCCATTGAGCAGTGAAGCAGTGTTGTAGGATTTTAATTTATGCAAATTAGGCACACATGCAAAATTTAAATCATGAATATGTTCCAAAATTGTTACACATAGAGATGTCAAACTAATTTCAATTTTTGGTTTTGTGATACAGCCGTATCCGTTGAACAGTGAAGCAAAGTTGTAGGATTTTCATTTATGCAAATTACTTACATAAACAAAATTTAAAAATTTTGACAAGTGAACATATGCTATATTATAGACATACCATTGAAATCTATTACTTAATTTCAGAGCCTGCAAATCATTCCCACTCTGAAGTCCGCAAATCTGCCCTTGTCAGAAAATTAAATGCAGCATGGCAAATAACCCTGGCCTTGAAGGCACCCAGAAGGCATCTCTTATCTGAATTGCTTTTGAATATGAATATTCAGATAGCTGAATATGGATGAATAAAATATATGGTTTCATGTTAACTTTTGCTGCATAAGACAAATTGCTTGATATGGGAACAAAATGTACATTTTTTTGTATAATTCACCTCAGTTTTTTTGCACAGCATTGCCATCTTGTGCCAATTTGAAGTCAATTTCACAGACCATTTTTTTATTCATTAAGTTTGTGATTTTAGTGACTAAAAAGCCCAGTTTTGAAGCTGACATGGTCAGTTTGATAAACTTTTACCTTTTAGTTAATTTACAAATATAAAAATGGGTTATCTACAAGAGTAAAATTTGTCTTATTTATGGAGGGAAATAGATCATCAACAACTCCTTAAAATTTTGCGGTGATCTGTGCTATTCAAAATGTGTATGTTGAAATACAAGACTCTGGAACATTTAGGAGAACTATAAAGTAAAATTCATAAGTGTTCGTGGCTATACACTATACTTGTAGTATTTGTAAGTTGGTGAAGCAAGTAGCTAATGTTATATAAAAAACCCATGGTATCTTATGTTTTGTAAAATTGAATGTTACCATAGTGTTCTTTGGTAACTCTTGGGACATTTCACAAATGAGTAAAAATACATCATTTGGTTACCATGGTTACACTGCTGGACATTGTGTTGTCCTACTAATTTCAACTTGTTCTCATTTTGAAGGCACCCAGATTGATTTGCTGTGAAGCAAATCTTCTTTTCTAGTTCCTTTCTGTGTTTTTTTTCAATTTCACAGACCATTTATTTGTTCATTAAGTTTGCGATTTTAGTAAGTGAAAAGCCCAATTTTGGAGCTAACATGGTCATGCCTTAAGTTTGATAAACATTTACCTTTTAGTTATTTGACAGATATAAAATGTGTTGTCTACTGGAGTAAATGGTATAAATATATAAAATGTCATTCACTTCCAGCATACTATAGTTTTCACAAAAAATAACCTCAGGGATATCAGTTCTGGAAACTCTCTAATAAATTGAGAACAATGAAGATAACAGCACTACATACACTGGAGACTGAAAGCTGAATGAAGGAATACATGCAACACATTTTTCCACAAGGTAATAGAGCAGATTGGAATTTTAATTGAATTCCACTATAATTCCATTCAGGAATATGTTTTTGCTTATATATGTGTGTGTATGGCATGCACACTTGGATTGTGGCTGTTGCTTAATTGTCCCCCGCCACCGAAGGTGGCAAAAGTGGACATTATATAAGAATTAGTAGGGATAGGGTCTGTCCGTGGATGCTTTGGTGACTCTGAAATCTCTTTGCTGTCATTGTTGGGTTTGATACTTATGAATATGGGTCATGTTTTTCTACATAAGTGTATCATACTAGAGAGGTCCGTTTGTCCTTCCGTCCATCCAGGAGCATATCTCAAGAACCTTAAGGGATAGAATAATGAAATTTATACCAGAGATGCATCATGCCATGGGCATGTGCACTGTGTATTGTTTTTCACCTTGAAAACAGGGCCCAAGAACATATCCATTTTCATGTGTCTGGCAGCATATCTTTAGAACCCTTAGATAGGTAGAATAATGAAATTTATACCAGAGATGCATCATACCAAGGGCATGTGCACCATGTATTGACCTTGACCCATTTCCAAAGTCACAGGGCCCAAGAACATATCAATTTTGTGCATCCAGACATGCTGTATACATTGTATAGCTTTCTTCTGCATAGGGGGACATAGAGTTAGTAGGCATAGGGTCCGTGTCCATCCATCTGTCCGTCCATCTATCTGTCCTGGAGCATATCTCTAGAACCCTAAAAGATAGAATAATGAAATTTATACCAGAGATGCATCATACCAAGGCCATGTGCACCATGTATTGCTTTTGGCCTTGACCTACTTTCAAGGTTAGAGGGCCCAAGAACACATCATTTTTTGTGCATCCAGACATGCTGTACACATTGTGTAGCTTTTTACCTCAGCTGACTTGTCAGTCAGCTGAGGTTTTTTGAGGGTCCGTCGTCCGTCCGTCCGTCCGTCCCTCCGCCGTCCGTCCGTCCGTCGTCCACAATTCACATTTTCGACTTCTTCTCAAAAACCGTCAGCCAGATTCACTTTAAACTTGGTGGAGATGTGCCTTGGGTGGGTCTCTACCAAGTTTGTTCAATTGGTCACAGTCCGGTGATTTTTTGTTTTTTAATGAATTTTTTTGTTCTTTTTTGGGTAAATCTTAAAAAATCTTCTTCTCCGAAACCGCTTACCCAATTGCTTTGATATCACACAGGAGCACTCCCTGGGACTCTTAGTTCTTAATTTGTTCACCAGGTGGAGCTGCGATTTTTTCCTAATTCTTATTGAATTTTTGTGTGTTATAGCTATTTTCGACTTCTTCTCCAGAACCGTCACTCAGATTAAGCTGAAACATGGTGGATATGTTCCTTGTAGAAGGGTCAAACAAAGTTGTTCACTATGTGGGAATGCTGCGGATTCCTGATTTTTAACGATTTTTTTCAATTCTGGTACTTGTCGGTCAATGCAGCTTTCCTATTGATTACTATGGAAGTCAGTGGGCATTCTAATGCTAATTCACATTTTCGACTTCTTCTCCAAAACCGTCATCAGAATTGACTTCAAACTTGGTGGGGATACACCTTGAGTGGATCTCTACCAAGTTGTTCAAATGGTCACGCTCCATTGATTTTTTTTTTTTTTTTTAATGCACCTTTACTATTGATTACCATGTAAGTCAATGGGCATTTTAATGCTAATTTACATTTTCGACTTCTTCTCCAAAACCATCATCCAGATTTGCTTCAAACTTGGTGGCAATGTACCTTGGGTGGGTGTCTACCAGGTTTGCTTCAATGGTCATGTTCCAATGAATTTGGATTTTTTTATGATTTTTTTTCAAAAATCTCTACAAAAGTTTTAATAGGAAAGTTTAACATTGGAATTTCTTATAATGGTCATAACTTTAATAATATTGACCAGATTTACTTCAAACTTGGTGGGGATGTGCCTTGGGTGGATCTCTATCAAGTGTGTTCAAATGGTCATGCTCTATTGATTTTTGGATTTTTTATGAGTTTGTTTGTTCTTTTTTGGGGCAAACCTTCAAAATTCTTCTCGTCTGAAACCGCTCACCCAATTGCTTTGATATCGTTCATAGACACTCCCGGGGACACCTAGTTCCCAATTTGTTCACCAGGTGGCGCTGCAATTTTTTTAATGAATTTTTTGTATGGTTTTGCTATTTTTCACTTGATTTCAGAACTGTCCCTCAGATTAAGCTGAAATGTGATGGATATGTTGTTGTGGAAGGGTCAAACAGTTGTTTAGTAGGTGGCACTGCTTTGGATTCCTGATTTTTAAGGATTTTCAATTACGGTACTTACCAGTCAGTGGAGCTTTCCTATTGATTACTCTGTAAGTCAATGGGCATTCTAATGCTAATTCACAGGACAACTGACACAAAATTTACTGTTTATTTGATAACTTGAGATCTGTTTTGAGTTAGCTACACATGTTAATTATTGTGTATGAAGGTCATGCTGAGACAGTACATGAATGACCTTGACCTCGTTTGTGGGGTCACAGTGCAACATACATGAATTTTACTCTTCATTATAACTTGAGAACTGTAGACTTGAACTGTGATGTTGTACATGTAAGTGTTCTTCTATAAAGGTCAGACTTACTCAGAACATGGTGTCCTTGATCCTTTCCCAAGTTCATAGATCTGCAAGTGTGATGAATGTCAAGATCAGCTGAGGCACGGGCTGTTCACACAGCCCTCTTGTTTCTGTATATTGTGGCTAGGGACATAGATCCTTTGGATCACTGTGCACTTGTTGTTACATGTGATGCACTTATGGAGGACCCTACAGTCAGCTGCTTTGAGCACTGCTCTCTGTTGTACGCCCCACAGAAGCCAATGGGTGACCTGTTGCCCTCATCACTGCCCCTACTGTAGGGGTGGCCAGACTGGCTTGCTACCGCCTGCTGGGACACCTAGTAGTTGACCCTCGTGAGATTCAAACTGGGGCCTGTATTGCAAATTCTGCATGTGGCTGTAAAATGAATACAAGACTCCCTGTCTAAACTATCTCCAGTGTTCTCTGCAGCACAAAATAGAGGGGAGATTTACCCTGCCTTTTTCTTTTGCTCCCTGCCCTTTTTCTTTGCTCCCTACCTTTTTATTTTGCTCCCTGCCCTTTTTTTTCTGACCTATACACCGGGTCTATACACATGCCTTGATAAACTAGGGCATATTTGTCATATTTTCCCTAATTTTTAGTGATACAGTTTGTAAGCTGAACTCATAAAAATTCTTTACCTTAACGTGGGTACACCTGTTAAGAACTTTCTGGGTTTTGCATCAAAACTATGCCCTTTTTGTAGAAGTTGACCTTTGAGGTGCCCTTTTTGGTCCTTACCACATTAAAAAATGCCCTTTCTACATGTAATTGCCCTGCCTTTATGAAAAGCTGCAGAGATCACTGTATCTCATCTGCAGGTACGTCAGATCAGCCACCATTTTGATTCTAAAGCCCTGTCATATGCCATTGCACCTCTGGTGCCAAACCTGCCGCCTCACGAATTGTGGGGCTGTATTTAATCAGTACCTGCACCTGATCAGGTGCCTACTCAGATATAAACTCATGAATATTAATATTAGCATGGCATCCCTCCACTCCCCTATGGTTTGTATAGCTTCTTATGGTGCTTCCCACCAGAGCCTTTGTTGTTTACAGTGTTTACTTGACCTGGATTTGTCAGGGTTGCTAAGCAGCTGTGATGTCACAGCCATGGGGAGGGAATTCTCTCAGCATGTGGCCATGTTTACATTTCTATAGGCAGACATCCATTGCTCAGCTTCTGCAGTTGGCCTGTTTTGTGGCAATAGATCTGTTAGTTCAATAAATGCTCCTTTAGCATTGAGAGATGTAAAAGGCAACCTGAGAAGATAAGCTGTCATTAATACCCTCCTCCTCAATCCTCATTGAGTTTAGCAAGCCTGGTTACTGACTTAATTGACAACCCCTTGAAGCTGGCCAGATGGCAGTGACTGGGCATGTTGCAGCTCAGTTCCCACTGGAGGACCCTTGAATTTAGCCCCTGAGCACAGAAGCACCCTCAGCTTGGGGGTGGGGGTGGCTGGGGGAGGGGGCACCATGCTCAACATTTCCATTACAGGCTGTGGAATTCAAATCTGCCTCATCCCATGTCAAACTACTGGCATTCACTGGCAAAATATTCTTAAACCACTGTCAAGTGTCTCTGCTATTTGTGCTGTAGCTTTGCTTACTGAATTGGGTACATGCTCCATCATTATGGCCCTCTCCTGCTTGCAGAAATGTATTGCTGTGACAAGAATACTTTGATTACCATGCATGCAGGTCTGTACCACCCGTCTACTTCATGAGTCCAACCCCCTTAAAGGTACACAGTCATCAAGGTGACAATAGTTTGTTACATGGGAATATAAATTTTCAGGAAACTGGCCTGATTGACTTTGCTGTCCACCCATTGTAGATCTGTACCTGTAGGTGCTGCCCCCATGGCAACCGACAGCCTGCATCCATTACTGGAAAATGGGTTGTGGCTGCTTTGTCCTGGAGCAGGAACAAATCCACACGTTCTGTCATGTTGTCTGTCCTCCATGCACTAGGCCCACGGGCACATAGCATCCACTTGAGGAGGAGATCAGTGCGAATTAAGCCCCATGGAATCGTTTCAGACAGAAGACCGATGGAGCACCATTCAGCTGACTGAATCAAGTTTGGTATTGTGACTGCGGATGCACAGCCAAACCAGTGTGGGTCTCTACTAAAATCTTGTTCTTTGAAACCGTTTGGCCAATTGCTTCAAAATGAACAAACATACACCCCACCCCCCCCCCCCAAATCATAACTGAATTTTGTAGAGTGATTATTTGAAGAAAATGCAATAGAGACACACCCAAGGTACATCCCTACCCAGTCTCAAGTGAATCTAGCTGATGATTTGGTGAAAGTAGCGAAGGTGAATTAACCATTGCAATCCCCATGGACACAGACAGGAATCAATAAGAATGCGTGCATTAAACAACTGAAAAGTACCCAAACTCTCAAAAAATTCATAAAATTAATTGTAAAAAATACATTCCCTCCTATTGGACAAATTAAGGTCTAGGGGTTCCCAGAAGTGTCTCTATGCAATGTCAAAGCAATAGGCCAAGTGTTTTTTTTTTAGTTGAAAGTCTTGCTATCGCATTGAAAAAAAGAAAAGAAAATTACAGGGTACTTCTTGTTCTTTCAACAGTGCCTAGGACTGGGCATTTTGGTAGAATCTGTAGTCTTTCTCTTGTCTGGCATTAATTGTCATGGGTTGAGTTGAGCTGAGTCAAACTTGAACATGACAGCTAATTAGTTGTGACAGCAGTCTTGACTTGTGATATACAACTGTACTGTATTTTACCTGACCTGATAATTAAAGCTCCACAGCAGATAAACCGTTTGCATTGGCTAATTCAGTCAACTGGTGAAATTCCCCAGTTTATTTTACTTGAGCCCATTACAGGAAATGTTATCACAGTAAATATGGAAACATTAGAACCAAATAGGTCCTTGACGTCAAGCTGCTCCACCATGTTTGCTTGACTTGATATATGAGACAGGGGCAGCCAGAGTGACCATGAAAATAAAGGAAAAAACAGCTGTTAGATTTGAGTTGATTAAATATATAAGTCAGTTAAGCTGCTTCATTGCCCCCCCCCCCCTCTTTTTAACAGCTAGACTCATCTCCTAAGTATCAGCGTCTGAATGAAAATGTGTGACATATTTTTGCACAGCTGCATGTGCCTGGTGAGCATCTCTTTTTCTGAAAGAAGTAACTCTGAAGTTAGTCACTGTGTTACTTCAAACATTTGCAAACCAGTCCCTGTCACATCTGAAAGAGGCAAAACTGAAGTTACATGTCTGCAGTCATTATGTCACTTTGATGAACATTTGAAGCCATTCACTTTATCACTTGATGACAATTTGCAGCCAGACATATTGTCTTATTAATGTCATTTCCATCTCATTTCATGGTGAGAAAGTTTTGTATTGGGGCCTTGCATCATAGATCTTCAGTCTAAACATTTGTACCTTCCTTTGGCATCGTGTCCCTCAGTACATGTCTGCATTAAGGACAGGTGGGCTCTCACTTGTCTGTGTGTCGCCCAAGCTGTATTCTGCTGAGCCAGTGCCATGCTTCCAGGGTCAGGAATGATAAATATGTCACCACGTCAGTGTCAGTCTGTTTGCACTAACCATTTCCTGGTTGCAGTAAGACCTGAGTCAACAGCTTTTCTTCAGTTAGGTACAATGCACTCAACATGTGCAAAGAAAGCTGTTGACCTGCAACATGCTACTGTGATGTAGGTCTCAGCTACATGTACAATTCTCAGCAAAAATGTTTTCTGTTAATTGTGTGACAGGAAATGAATGAGAATACAAGCACTGAAGCAAGCACTGAAGCCATTGACAATTTCCATGCTCTTTTGGGTGATTTGAGCAGGAATTAAGCAGATGTAAAAGACAAACCTGAAGAAATATTGATGTACAGGGACTCAGATGCCCATCTATATAGTCTATATCAGACATTGGAAAGAAGCCATATATGTTGTGTCATTGCTGGTACTCAGGGATCAAGTCATCATTCTTTTCATTATCAGCACATGTACTGTGAATATGTTTATTTTCATGGGGTTTTTTGCATTTTGGACCTTTCACTGAGACTTCAAATTTGGAAGTTTAGTTTTACTTCCAATCAATCCCTCTTTAAAAAATTGTTTTCACTATTTGAAGCATCAGCAAAACAAGCGAAAATAAGGACTCAGCAAAATTAAATGAATTCACAGTATATTGTGGCTTGATGTCATTAGTGTACATGCTTTAATACTCTTCATTTTTTGTAGTGTAAGAAGTGGCCATTGTGCTGGATACCTGGATCTAACACACTCCCATTAATCATAATAGGCTTATGAAGCTAAATTTTTAAGTAAGAGTTGTTGGTTTGGCTGTCCATCCTTTTAATTGGCAACTGATAGCAAAATGCTACCCTATCAAATGTTTATGGCAGCTAAGCCTTATATTGTATGGGTGCTTTTTGATAATTTTCTTTGACTAATGATGCTACTTTGTTAATTAATTAACATTCAGTAAGTGCCTTAGATTTTCTTCTGGCCATTTCTTAGTACCTACTTCAACAAGGCCATCCAGAGTATTTATAAAGCACATACATGTAGCTCTTGCATGCTAGGTATGCTGCATGTTTCCAGTGAAGCCTGTGGTAAGCTAGCTTGAGGCTGGGTGACACTTGCTGGACCATGTGCAGTAGAAAGACACCTGTACCTTTAAAGAGCATGCAGGCTTTTTGTTTTTGTTTGTTTGTTTGTTTTTTTTTGGCCTGACACGGTCTTTGAAAGTAGGCTCCAAAATCCTCAAGAATCTAGTTACTGGATCAGCTCAATCTTCAGATCTTTGTGAATCTGTAATTATTTCAGTAACCAGAAATGTGACAGTCTTGGCTGTGAAGTGACTGGCAGACCATATATGCTTCACCTGTTGTGGGGTGCTCATCAGCAGCTTATTCCCAGACATGCACAACGTAGCAACGCAATTGTTACCCCTCATCATAAATATGGAAGCATTTTCAAATCCCTGCCAGTGCCTGATGAGACCTATATCCAAGGTTGCAACGTGTCTCACATTTGCTATTACTATACCTTGGCTGCTTGCCTTGTCATATAAACTCACAGGATCATTTTTGTCCCGATACAGAGGGACATGTTTCATGATTTTGGCAGAAGATCCACAGACACAAATTCTTGCACCAGGTCATCCATCACGGTTCAGATTTCTCTACACTGTGCAGACAAAATGTTCACAGGCTGTGTTGATCTCACCAGCCAATGAGTATCTTCTCGCATTATGTCCACATGTCAAGATCCACAATACTTGAAATTTACACCAATCTTCTATTCTGTTATGTAAAATCAGTCCTTTATACAGAGCTTTCGATAAAACATGCACTCTTGCTCCCATTTACCCTGGTAATCACATCGTGTCTCAACTGTACTGTACTTAAATGGGATGCTTGCCTGTGTTGCTGTCTTGTGATGCCAACCTGTATAGCTGTGCCCTGTAATGCTTGGTCCTGTGATTGGCTGGAGGCTCATCCCCAACAATCCTCTGACCCACACTACCCCTCTCCTGTGTGAACTACAAAGACAGATTTTTCTACTTCACCCACACTTACCACTGCTACTAACAATGAGAATCAATTCATAATTGATGAAAATTCTCTCTTTCACAAAGCATATGAAGTTCTTGCAAGGAAGTGTGTATTTTGGTCACACTGATTTAAAGAAACATGTCCATGATTGTGAGCTGTATTGTTTTGTACAGATTTGTGGTCATGTCTTCTTTCCATTGACTGTCAACCTGATAAAAATGCTCTTCAACCATCGAACAACACCTTGGCTTTTGTAAAATGTTCTTGCTTGTTGTGCATGTAAAATTATGTTCAATGGAACAAACAACACCCAGCAATCTAAGCACCATAAATAATAAATAACAACAAGTGAATAAATCTTTTTAAGGAGAAAAGGGAGTGGCCTCCCGTGATGTGTTTCGGGCCCTGGGTGGCACTTCATCAGGGGGCGGGATGCTCACTCCAATTTATTCTAGTCTGATATACAACTTAAGTGCTGATCAGAGGCTCGGTTTTCTGGAGAATCATACATGTGAACTTTCCAAATATAGTCTGCTTATTGTGATGTCAATGTTCATTTCTGTCCAGCTGGGGCGTTACAGTTCCTTTGATCTTTACTGATTTTGTATAAACTTATTTATGAGCACTTAAAGAAACATATATCAAATGAAGTTATTTCAGTCATGTTTAATCTTGTGCTAATAAAAGTTCTTATGAAAAAATAAATAAAATATATATATATATATATATATATATATATATATATATATATATATATATATATGTCCATCTGGTCTTGTTTCCTCTTCTGTTTCTTGGTCCCTCTTGATGTATCAATGTTCTAATCCATCCTGTTGTATTGTCCTGTGACCTGTAAAGTACAGAACAAGGATCAGCCAAAAAAGGGGGGAGTTGGTGACCCATCATCTACCTCACTGCATAGATATAAATCCTTTCTTTGTACAGGTATATCCTGTAATATTTTCTCATGCCAAATGAGTGTGTTTGGAAATGAGTGAGGCAGTCTGTGTCCTACATATTCATTAAGATATCTTGGCCTAAATGTTATCATGTTTCTAGTTATGTGGATTTCCCTTTTTCCTGTGTTCTTTTGTGGCAGCTTTAATTTGTTTGGCGACTGCTTTAAATTTGACTGTTGTGAAGTCAGTTGCAAAAGGTCTGAGGTATTTGGTCATTTTCATTGCTGCAGTCCCTGGTTGATATCACATAGGCTGTTGGAAATCTACATCATGGGTCCTGAATTGACGTCTGTAATTGTCCATCCTTTTGTATGTTTTATGGCACACACTGCATGTAAGAATATGATCATCTCTGTGTTTCTTAATTACTGACATGTCTGTTAAGTGACTGCTTGTGTCAATATTGTTTCTCACAAAAAATGCACTTTAATATCTTTCTGCCCAGGAGTTTAGGCCTGATGGAGTTACCGTGTTGAGCTCGTGAATTCAGGGGGCTTCGTGCGTTGTGAGTATTATGTTGTCATGGCATGTTAATTTTTGTATGCCACATATTATGACCTATAAGACGGGGCAAGTGGCCTGGATGGAAGAGGTATAAGTTCTACCAATTTCATTCAAATGAGCTCGCCAGGGACTAATGCAAAACTGCTGGGGGCCCATATATATATATATATATATGCACAGGTAACTTTCCGTGGTCAGGCAATACACGTGCATTGTGCTGACATGAGGACAGGGCGTGCATTGTGCTGACATGAGGACAGGGTGTGCATTGGCTGTGATTGGTTATCACAGTCAGTCCATTTCAAATTGCCTGCTTGAAATGGAAGTGCTTTACAAATAAGGAAAGGTAAACAAGTGGACCCATCGGGTCACTTGGTTCACATGTGTATTGGGCTTTATGATCCAGCAGAATTTCCCTTCTATGGATGCCCTAAATAGGGGCAATCAGAAAAGAGCTGATGCCTTTTCTGAGCGGGTAGATGTGTGGTTTTCCTCCCATATATACACACAGTGTGATGTAAAGCTATGAGGTACTGTTATCATGGGTTAATGAGCTACGACAATACAATTTTTTTTTTTCATATATTATGACGTTTGAATGTGGGCATTGTTGTAGGTGCAATGAAATAGATTTTGGCTTTTTGTCTTTGATGTCTTGTCCGTGTCCATAAAAATGTTTTACAAATGATTGTGACGTGTGACCTACGTATTGCTTATGGCGTTAGGAACATTCTATGATATATATTAAATTTGTAGAGCGACATGTGATTTCTTGTTTGATGATGTATTTGATTTTGGTAGTTGTGCTTATAAATTAGTTACTTTTTATCCTATACATGTATGGACAGGCCACGCACTGATGTCCACATGGTCTGTCACCTGATCTTGGTTTGGGTTTATCAAAATCAGAGTGGACTAGTTTAGCATGAAGGGAGGGGAGTCTTTTGTAGCAGATCATGTGTGTTTTGTTATAAATGTGGACCGTGTCCGTATGTTGCCTTTATATTGGCCAATATTTCTCAATCAGAGCAATAGTGATGGGGTTTTCCGAGTTGTGTGTTACTACAAAGTTGATTATGTCTGTGTTTGTGGCTGTGTGCCATTTTGGTGCAAGGAGCGTAGCACATGGCTGTGCGAAAGTGCGGGAAATGGCTTCCTGTATTATCTTGGGTGGGCAACCACGTTTCACTAGATTGGTGGTGAGTTGTCTGCCTTGTGCGTGGATTTCATCGTTGGTTGAGCATATGCCTCTCATGTGTAGTGCCTGGTTGTACGAATTGGAACGTTTTTGGTGGGTATGGGTGGCAGGAGTTATAAACTGGACAGAAATGAACATTAACGTCACAATAAGCAAACTACATTTGGAAAGTTCTCATGTATGATTCTCCAGAAAATCAAGCCTCTAATCAGCACTAAAGTTGTATATCAGACCAGTAAAAATTGGAGTGAGCCTCCAGTCCCCTGATGAAGTGCCACCCAGGGCCCAAAACACGTTGGGGGAGGCCACTCCCTTTTCTCATTAAAAAGATTTATTCACTTGTTATTTATTATACATCATGCTTAGATTACTGGGTGTTTGAACATTGAACATAATTGATACTAGGCCAGTCCCATCAGTGCGAACCATGCATCTGTGACAGATCCACCTGGCCATCTGTTTAACCTTTCATGTTTCAGGTGAGTGTGTTGTCGACTATTTCAACATGTTTTTGTACATGTACAAGATAGGTCCTACCTTTAAGCTGTTGTAAATGATGACCAACAGTTAGGTGACATGGTAGGCAGGCTGTCGATGAAGTGCACTCATTAGGGATCCTTGTGCAAGTAAATCAGCTGCCAGATCTCCTTGTGCTGTCTGCAGCTCTTGCAGCACCTGAGTTACAAACAGGTCGATCTGCTTCCAGTTGCTGCATTTTAACCTCCATGCTATCCACTTCTGTCATTCTGGTGTCAATCACCTGAAGGCAGTTGTGCATGGGTGCTGCCATCTTATGCAGGCCGTGCATGTGTCATACATATTCTCAGCCATCCTTAACATTCAGAGCCCTCACTTGCACTGACACGGCTGCCCGTGAGTCTTGCCAGTCTCTCAACTTGTGCAGAGGCCTTTTTAGTAGGATCTGCCAAACCTGAACTTTAGCCTTGAATTCAAGCCTTCAAATCCTGAATAATCCTATCAGGGGGAGAGGGGTTAGGGTTTTCACAGTTGCAGAGCTGTAGGAAGGAAAAAACTTTGGTGAGGCCATTTAGGTCATTTAGTGACACTGTTGGCAGGGCAAGTGCTGAAGGCATGCAGCCATTCTAGGGGGGCCCCGGGGCATGCCTCCCCCCCCCCCCGGGAAAATTTTTCAATTCTTCCATTTCGGGCACCAAGTTCAGTGCATTTTATTTCTCTTTTTGTGTCAAAGTTGTACGACAATGCAAGTTAAATAAGCAGAAATCACATCTTTTCTGGATTTTCTATTTTTTGCACACAATATTCTGTGTCAACTGATCCATGTATGATGGGATAACATTTAAGATTATATTTACATCTCTCATAAGTGCTGCATATTTAATTGGTACTTACATCTTTCTAGCACTTTACACACAAAGAAAACCTCACCACTAAAATATCTGTTTCCCTGGGCATAGATTTTCACTATGTATACGATTTTCAGCAATAAATTTGTCCATAAAACAACTTTTACAACTTTTTTCAGTGTGAACTAAAGAGAAGGACTCAATATAAATAGTACCATTTCATAGGGCCCTGAATTGTCCAGATCCTGCTGCCTCAAAAGTTCCACTGTCTTGGAATTCAGCCCCATGAGTTAAAAATGCTGACTGGCACCAGCACCAGTTCCTCCACTTCCTGTAATCGGGCCACTGCTGGCACTTAGCTTGACAATAGCTGCACTGTTATTTGCATGGCTTATGTCCAGCTTAATGGTCTTAGGGTTCAACAAACTACCAACCTCTCTGGGTACTTTGCAGTTTGTAACTAATTAGAGTTAGAAGTAATGGTCCATTCTGTTCATTAATGCTAATGAATCAGATGTAGTTTTATCCTAGAAAAATATCCTGACCCGAACAAACTCCATCCTCAATGGGGTGGGGGTTTTGGTAGGGTGGTCTTTCTCAGCAGTACCTGGGGTGTTACCGTGAACAATCTTTTGTTCACACTATACCATTCTTGTCCCTGGGTCCATCTCAGTCTGAAACACAGATGTGCACCTGATCTGCAATGTGGGCCATCTGTGCATGCGAACCTGCCCAGCATGGTGATTTTTAGGTTGTTTTCTGTGACTGATTTAACACTACAAGCAGTTCACACCAATGGCCGACTGGATCATTAGATCCAGTGAAGATAAAAGGATCAACAGTCCAGATTGAATCAAACAGGCTGCACTTGTCTGTTAGTGTTAAATGAAAGCATCAAGACTAAGTTAGGAGAATTATGAACCGCAGTATTCCTTGTAATCTGCTACCACACACAACACACTTAACCCTTTGCACACAAATTCAAAAATAACAAATTTAAGTGTGGGAGAATTCCAGGAATTTTTTGTGGTCATGTGAGCAGGTCACATGACCCCCATATTGGCACCCATCCACACTCCCACCCACCTGGCAGGTGCCATGGATCCTATATTAAAAACTTCCATATATGGCACATTGTCACATTACTCTGTTTCTATACTTTTCTTTTTTAACAGCTAAAGCTTGTTCATTTAGTTGTTATAATTGTTTTGGTGTGATATCTTGCTCTAACCTTTCAATAGAGCAGCATGTCTATTGTGTTCCGAGTCCCAAAAAGTGATACAAATTGTCATAAGATTCCACTGTAAAATATGTCCCAATGTTATAAAAAATGACGGTGTTTGTACCCGGGACATATAACACTGTCTATTTAAGTATTGTACATTTTACATCTACATTGTGACATATGACATGATGTGCATCAATGGAATCTCAGCCATTTTGTGGAAGAACCATGAACTCAAATTGATCATCGATGTATGGTTAATTTCTTAATTTGTTTAGCTACATGTAAATCTGTTTACCTGGTAAAGTTAGCAGTTTAGTTTTGTTGTCCTTCCAAATCCTGTGACCTTGGTACATCTCTATGCTGTGCCCCTCTGTAATAGTAGTTACTCTTACCTGGACCTTGAAGGCAAACCCAGGGCAGAGATGAAGACTTTGATGTGCTGCCCACTGTCTACATCTGCTAATTAATCACATCAGGCTTGGTACTCCCTGCAGGATGCTGGCTGGAGGCTTTGTCTTGGTCCCAAAGAGAAAGTTTTACATTTTTGTCAGGGGTTAGGGAGGCATCTCAACATATTGTGCAAGTCCCAAAATCCCAAAACTTGTTTGTGGCAAGTAGAATAAGATAAAAAAAAATAAAAAATAAAGATAAGGGCAGAGCAGCCTTGGATATTTTCACACACTCAAACATATTTATTTCTAAAGTGCCATGGATAGGTATGAGGCCAGGGGACTGCTACTGGAAATGGGACATTTAGGTGTAGATGGGCTTAAAGGGCAGGGTGGTCATGGTGTTCCTGAACAGTGTACAGCACACAAATACTGTGCAGATATACCAGGTCAAAAATTTATGAGGTTTAGTAATTATTATCATGAATAATGAATCATTGCCCCTTTAACAGGATTCAGCAATTCTGTTTTCAGTGACATTTAACCTGGATTTCTGGCTTAAGATGACATAAAGAAAAAGCACAAGCCACATTGTTGCAAATATTTACAGGGCATGTTCTTGGGCCATGTCAATTTGGTCACCTGACCTTGAGTCAAGTAGTGGCTGTTAACATACACAGTGGTACCTACCAACTTGAGTTGAGTAGTGGCTATGAACATACATTGGTACTTACCACCTTGAGTAGGGGTTGTTAACATACATTGGTACTTCCCACCTTGAGTAGGGGTTGTCCTTCAGTAGAGGTTGTCGGCATACATGGGTACTTACCATCTGGAGTTGAGTGGTAGTTATTAATATGTAGAGTGCCACCTGTTATTTAAGATCACCCTAGTGGCATCAAAAGTAGCATCATATGGCAGATGCATAGTCTTGAAATAAAGCTGAACTAATTAGAAAAAGTGACACCTTGTATCATGGTCTATCACAAGAAATGGTCTTTGGAGAGGGCACCAGTGTATTGTATTCTATTGCTTCAATGCCATACAGTGAAACCTGTTTTGAGAGACCCGCCTAGAGTAAGCCAAAAAGTGGTCACATAAGGCAGGTGGCCTCTCAATAGAGTTACAATAACATGTGAAAGATAGCAAAAGGGACATAGTGAACATGGTCTGAAAAGGCAGGTGGTCTTTCATCACAGTGGTCTCTCAAAACAAGTTTCACTGTATATTATACAAAATTATCATTAGATGTTTTGTTAGACAGAAGCCAACACTCAAGAGTCTTGGGGGCTATGCTATTGTGTCGCCGCCCCACTAGAGACTGTACCCAGAAGAGGGCCCTGACCCATGCAAAGCGGATGCAGTGATATAGCTATGCACAAGTCACTCACGGCCATGGTTGAAGGGGGAAATTACATACGAGTTTCATGAGTTTCCATATGTGGCACACGGAGTACCTGTGAAGCTCTGTCTGCACTTCCTGGTCTAAATCGAGTTGTTTTGATTGCAAAATACACTTGTAAGACCACATGGGCTTTGTGTCAAAATGTGCTCCGTGATGGCGATGGTAAGCGGCTGGCGCTGTTGCCGGGGCCTGCAAGTCATTTTCATTTTTTCCGGGAAACTATAATAAATTTTGTGCACTTATGGGAATTTTTTTTTTTCTCATGATGGAAAACCGCAATTTTCGTTGTTCAAATGACTCTTTATTTTACATCTATATGGCCATCTCCCAAACGAACATTGTGGGTGATAATACCAGTCCCGGGGCTGCAATGCACAGTTTCAATTGCCTACTCTGCCAAAATATATGGGCCATTAGCAAGAAAACAATCAGCTTATCACTTAACAGATTGAAACACAATGTGCTTCATCAATTACAAGGCATTGTAGGCATTGTTAATAAGTTTCGAGCATAAAATCATACAGTCCCAGATACCTTGGCCTTGGGCGAAGCAAACACAATTTGGAACTTGCCATTTCTGATCCCATCGTGGCAATCAACATCTCCAGCATTGGCAGCATTGGTTCCACAAGTTTTAAGTCTCTTTACTTGGTCCTTCATCTTGGTAATTAGTGGTGAAATCACAATGACAGTACTGTTTTTCTCAAACATTTCGGGAAGGTAAGAATAACACAGTGTTTTGTCACGTCCAGTTGGCACACAAACAAATGTGTCCTGGCTCTGCCCTGTGACTGTCCTCATTGCTTCCCTTTGAAAATCTTTAAATTTAATGCCACTCCTCTTTTCAGTTGCAGTCACTTTTTGCTTAGATAATTCTTCATCCATCTTGTAATACTTGCTGAAGTTACGATTTGAGAAAGCTAACATTACAATACACAAATGGCATCCTGGTGACCAAGTTGATGACACAATTATGATTTGCTTTATGCTTATGAGGTAATGAGATCACACCCCCAGACCATACCTGCCGGTGATTTAGTAGCCAGGCTGTAATGGGGTAAACACACTGTGAATGTCATAAACAAGCTGATTCGGCAACACATGTTTTTTTTTTGCAGCCAGGGAAAATGACTTTCTCTTTCTTTGCCTTCTGTCTCCAGCGGGGCCCTCAGTCTATTTTGCCCACCACAGAGTGATACTGTCTAATTTTCTGTCAGGTTATGGAATTGTAAATGTCATACAGGTAATTGGATTCTGACCATTACTTTATTGCAAGGGAAATTGATGTTTCCTTGATTGTTATCATGTAAGCTACCAAACCCATGATCTTACTGCTTGACTTCTTGACCATAAAATTTTCATAATTTGGCTTTTCTGCAGTTGATGTTTCAAACATCAGGTGTATGTTGATCTTATACTCTAGTATTGCTATTTGAAGTGTATTGATTGCACACAGCAAATATGAATGGAATTTGTGGAAGACTAAGTCATAAAATTAAACCAGATTAGTCACTAACATTTTTCCTGATAAAGCAGATGGGATAATGAATGAATTTGAAAAATTTAAATGTCTATAAATTGGCTAGATGATCAAAGACTGTATGGCTAGATGAAAGACTGACAGGTATAAACACTGCATACCACAGGTAAGTGACAATCTTGTGTATTTTTAATTTTCAAGATTGCATGCTTGGAGGTCAAATGCAGGATCCCTGACTGTGGCACAGTTCATTTCTGATTTGTACGTTTCATTATGTCTTCTTCTTCTTCTTCTTCTTCTTCTTCTTCTTCTTCTTCTTCTTCTTCTTCTTCTTCTTCTTCTTCTTCTTCTTCTTCTTCTTCTTCTTCTTCTTCTTCTTCTTCTTCTTCTTCTTCTTCTTCTTCTTCTTCTTCTTCTTCTTCTTCTTCTTCTTCTTCTTCTTCTTCTTCTTCTTCTTCTTCTTCTTCTTCTTCTTCTTCTTCTTCTTCTTCTTCTTCTTCTTCTTCTTCTTCTTCTTCTTCTTCTTCTTCTTCTTCTTCTTCTTCTTCTTCTTCTTCTTCTTCTTCTTCTTCTTCTTCTTCTTCTTCTTCTTCTTCTTCTTCTTCTTCTTCTTCTTCTTCTTCTTCTTCTTCTTCTTCTTCTTCTTCTTCTTCTTCTTCTTCTACACTTGGTTTCCGTGTGATAAGTCTTGAAGAACTTGATGGAATTTGATGAAACTTGGTAGGATTATGTATCTAGGAAATACCTAGGTTGGGATTGTATTTGGGTGACCTTGACGTAATTTTCAAGGTCACAGGGTCATTTATGTGACATTGGTTTCCGTGCGATAAGTCATGAAGAACAGGATGGAATTTGATGAAACTTGGTAGGACTATGTATCTTGGGAAGACCTAGGTTGGGATTGTATTTGGATGACGTTGAGCAAATTCTCAAGGTCACAGGGTCACTTATGTGAAATTGGTTTCTCTTTGATAAGTCTTGAAGAACTTGATGGAATTCGATGAAACTTGGTAGGATTATGTATCTAGGCAAGACCTAGGTTTTGATTGTATTTGGATGACCTTGAGCGAATTCCCAAGGTCACAGGGTCACTTGTGAAATTGGTTTCCGTTTGAAAAGTCATGAAGAACAGGATGGAATTTGATGAAACTTGGTAGGATTATGTATCTTGGCAAGACCTAGGTTGGGATTGTATTGGATGACCTTGAGCGAATTCTCAAGGTCACAGATTCACTTATGTGAAATTGGTTTCTGTTTGATAAGTCGTGAAGAACAGGATGGAATTTGATGAAACTTGGTAGGATTATGTATCAAGGTAAGACCAAGGTTTGGATTGTATTTGGGTGACCTTGACCTAATTTTCAAGGTCACAGGGTCATTTATGTGAAATTGATTTCTCTGCAATAAGTCTTGAAGAACTTGATGAAAATTGCTAGAGTAATGTATGTAGGTGAGATCTAAAATAGGATTGTAATTTTCAAGCAAACTAGGTCATTTGTAATTTGTTATCACCTGTAGCTTATTCAGAGACATAAGTGTTCCACTGGGAGACATTTGATTTTCTGTTGGAAAATCAGTCTGTTCTAGTTTAATATTATTTCCATTGCCTGGAGATTCAGACACCAGATAATTTCCTGAATATGGGGGGAAAAAAAGGTTAATTTAATTTAATGTATCCAGCTTGTTAAAAGATCATGACAGGTATTAGTCTTAGGTCAGGGGGAAGGGTTATAATTAAATAAAAAGAAAGTTTGTTCATGTAGGGAAACCCTTGACTTTTTTGTTTTGTTTTTTATTTTGTTGTTTTTGTTTTGTTTTTATGTCTGGATTTGTTTTGAAGGTCTGGGGCTGGCTTTTAGAGGTTTTTTTCAAGGTCAAGGGCTGCATTTTACACATGAGTGATCAAAAGGTCAAGTTGATGCATTGGCTTAAATCATGGTAATGGTGGTTTTGTGGTCCATGGTTACTTTTAAAGACTAATCAAAAAGTACGGTATAAGTATGGGGTTTCTTTTGGTCCTGTTAATTTGGACATTGAATGACCTTGAAAGGTCAAACTGACATCGGCTTATATCTTTATAACAGTGGGTCCTGTTATTTTTTCATTTAAAAATTGATGACTCAAGAAGTGTGTGAGTGAAGACTTTGTTGAGTCACTGCCAAGATTCTTCAAATGGTTATGCTCCAGGGTTTTTTTTTTAGCTTTTTATAAATTTTTGCTTTGTTTTTTTTTTTTTTTTGTTTCTGGTGGGGGGAGGGGAAGGTTGGCAAAATCTTGAAAAATCTCAATCTCGAAAGGTAAGTATGAGATACTAGACTAAGTGTACATGCCTGTATATGACATTTTCTTCTAAACTGTGAACTTGATCCACTTGAAACTTGGTGGAGATGTACCTTGGGTGACGATGACTGTGTAACAGCTCAGCATATATATGGGCTGCTAATGCCCTGGAGCACTGGCAAACTATCATGTCTGTAATGGTAGACATTTGGACATCTCAAAGACAGAAGTAAGATTTTGGATAATGGCCATGGTTTATTTTGGAGTTCATTTACCATACTAACTACTTAAGACTACCGCCACTTTACACCAGTGACAACTCAATACTGTATATTGCCACTTTACACCAGTGACAACTCAATACCATATATTGCCACTGTACACCAGTGACAACTCAATACTGTATATTGACACTGCACACTGGTGACAACTCACTATCATATATTGCCACTGTACACCAGTGACAAACACAAAGTTAATATATATGGCCACTGACTCCCCAGTGACAACTACTAGCTACTCTATACATGTATGTATGTACATGTCAGGACTGATATCTTAAGCCAGAGTATGCCAAACTCATAATCAAAGGCAGTAAGCAGATGCAAAACCAGCCAACAAAAGCAAAAAAAAAAAAAAAAACAGAAAACAAAAAAACAAAACAGGCAGCTAGCTTTTCTAATGCAGTGCTGCTCTATTAGAATTTTGAAGATAGCTTATTTACAGAACTACTAGATAATACACCTGGCTCAAGGTCTCCAAAACATGTAAATATTCACCACATTCCACGTGAGATGTGACGGGTAAACCTGGAAGAGCTGGAACCTCCCAGTGCAAGCTGGGAACCCCCCAACAATGGTGATCAAGCTTATTAATATTTAGTGCTCAATTTCAATATAATTAATTATTTGAAGCCAGGCACTTTAGGTCCACTACCAGCAAGATATTAAAATTAAGACTAGAAAAATTTGATTTGCTTGTCGGCAAGTCAGTCTGTGTGCCTAGAAAACTTTTAAAGATTGCCTATTCAGTATTTCTTTAACTCCTGCAACTATGTTTCTTTTCATGCAGCTATGTCAAAAAGTTCTAGTTGGAAGAACACCTCAATCTATAAGTGTTTTGAAGCTATTCAAAGATTTAAATTTTGTATATTTGCCTAATTTGCATAAATCAAACTGCTACAACTTCGATTCATGGTTCATGGGATGCAACTATATATATATGTATCAACTGAAGTTTAAATAACACCTCAGTTCATAATAGTTTTGAAGTTATTCAAGATTTAAATTTGTTCATTCACCTAATTTGCATAAATTGGAATGCTACAACTTTGGTTTATGTTTCATTGGATATGGCTATGTCACAAAACTACAATTGAAGTTGGAATGACACCTCTAACTTGAAAGTTATTCAAGAATTCAATCTTGTGTATTCACCTTATTTGCATAAATCAAAATGATACAACTTTGGTTCATGATTCATTGGATGCAGCAATGTCACAAGCCTATAAATTGAAGTTGGATTAGCACCTCTATTTACAATAGTGTTTGAGATATTCAACTTTTAAATGTTTCAAGTGCTGCTAATTAGCATAATTGCAGATTGACTGCATGTGCAGACAACCATTGTTCTGTCTCGACTACCTGCCTGTTGTGTGGTACTAAGTGATCAGTGAATTCCACAAATTCATCCCTGTGTTTACGCTCTTTGACTGACTGAGGGAGATATAAACTCACTGGGACGAGAAGCTATCGATAGTACTCATGGAGTTGACCAATCCTGGCTGAAAATCCATGTGATCCCCTCTGGGGCTGTCTTGCAGGTGAGCTCTACTGTGTGACGATGACTGCTCAAAGGACCCTCCAACCCCCACCCCCGTCTACCCTGCGGTATGCTCCCCTACTGCATACAAACCATTACCCTTTCAAGCTGAGGTATCAGCACCACAAAAACCCAGCTGGCATGGGCCACATCACGGTTGACAGTCAAGGTATTGCTCGTAGCATCTTGTACCTCTGTGTGGCTGGCGCTAGTCACTGTCACATTTTTCGGGCGTCCGCGTTTAGCCTTGGGCTTTGCTGCTTCCGCTGCCACCAGAGTAGCAGCTTTGTCTATTGCTTTTCTCTTTCCTTGCCGCACACAGCATGGCTCGTCTATCAATCTTTTATGGGCTTGATGGACCTTGCATAAGTACTTCGTACAATCCAATTGTAGATCACAGCATTGAAAAATTGTCCCAAAGTCACCAACGTCGATAATCCGTTGTGAGAAAAAGTACTTAGCAAATAAATTACTTTCATGCTGAGCTAAGCTTGAAGAATTCCAAAGTAAACCAAGCAAAGTGAGATCTCCTGCAGATCGATGCATCACAGTTTTTAGTAGCCAAGAGCAAAGATGCACATGCCATGTGGATGTGACTATCATTAGTTACTTCAGGATGATGTTAAAGTCCAAGTATAAAGTAGCATGTTAAACACGTTTATCTATTCACAGAACCACCCAAAATAACATGTTTAAACGTACTGAGCTAGCCATGCAGGCAGGCTATGGCTGCAACCCAGCCCGTTGTTCAAGAACCTGCAACAAAAGATGTAGGCCCACATTGAAAATACCATTTATTGTCTCGCCAGCATAAGCTGTTGGCGAGACTAAGCAGTCACTTTCCGTCTGTCTGTGTGTCCGTCCGTCGGTCCGCCATCTGTCCTTCCGGTCGTCTGTCAACAAAAAACTTCGGAGTGTCTTGAATTATGCTGGCGAGACATTCGTGCACCCGGGCATGACTCGGGTGTAATAAAGTTAATTAACTGAAAAGAAAAAAAGTCCAAACTGTAGTCAAACTTTCATCTTTTTCCCCAAAATTGGGTGTAAGAAATTAATAATTATATGCCAAATCCTAAAATTCAGTTTTCCATTTTTGGACTTTTGGTCTTGGCTTAGGTGTTTGCAACTTCACAGTTTTATAACATTGAAATTTTCAAGTATTGGGAGTTTCAGATATTTTACAGAAATTCAAAAATTGGCTATAAATTGGCTAGAGAGGGCTTGATATACTTGCTAAAATTGTGCATGTCATGATTTCACTTTAAAAGGCTGAAAGATACATCAATCTTATTTGTTTTGAATTTTTTTCTCGGTGACTGGCAGTAATTCCAACTTCTCAAGTTGACACCACCACTGTTCATCAACAGTAGACAACAGCTGAAAACATATCTCATAATTTTATCAAAACAGCAGTTATCAATTTATTATTAATATTTTACATCTATTCATACACATATTATATACTTTAAAGTTTGCAGTGTCTGGTTCTACCTTGATGTTTGGTCTGGAAGTGTCACTATGCTCTTGACACTTTAACACAAGTGAGTTGTAGACAGCAAATCTCTAGTCACTTGTCAACATTAGAAGAAAGTGGAAGCATGGATTATGACTAGGAATGCAGACTGCCACAAGTAAAACTCAATATCACCATCAGTGTATCTTTTCTTACGATCTGAGTACAGTGGTCCCCCTCTTATAAGGCCCCCCTGAAGAGACACCACCCCTTCTAGAAAGGCCACTTTTCCAAGGCATCAAGTATGGGATTTCCATAATATATTTTTTTTTCTTTTTCTTTCTTTTTTTTTTTTTTTTGAACGTTTTCCATCACTGGCCTCGCAAAGTTTTCAAATTTCCATAATATACTACCCCTCAAGAGAGGCCACCCCTCTTATAAGGCCACATTTCTGGTGCATTTGGGGTGGCCTTATAAAAGGGGGACCGCTGTAGATTTTGTTGACCACTCCACGCAAGGAAGCAGACAAATTTTCACCCTTCAACTGTCATTCCAGGTGTGACAGCAAACGCTCCTTCAATGGAAGAATAAGGCTCACTGTTGGCATGTGTGCATCACATAGAAGTGTAATGAAACTGTACAATGGCTCTGGTATCTGTATGGCCTGTTCTAGTACTGTAATGTCCTGCTCAGACAGTGTTGGCACATCACTCAAGTTTTTACGAATGTCTTTACCCATGAGGACAGCCATTACTGCTGCTTGCTGTTCTATATAATATTTTAACATTGTCAAATGCTGAATTCCAGTGAGTGGAAATGTCAATTAGGTGAAGAGACTCCTGTTTAACCTTTACCTCATTCCATACTATGGTCACAGGTCCTGGTCAGTGCCAGAATCACTGACGTAAGAATGTAGGCATGTTGGTATTTGAACGAAAGCTCTTTTAATGAAGAGTTTAAATAAGCAATTGCTGTCTTAAATCTAAGTAAATATAGACAAAAATCAGGGACTGGCATGGAATGAGTTAACAGAGTTGTAGCTGCATTACTTCTATGGGAGTAAGAGACAATTTTCCCGACAGGAGCTAGAAGCCGAGTTAAAGTGTTTATACCTGCAAGTCTCTCTGGCAGGCCAGGTTTATAGTGTGGGCGAAGCAACCTACATGTTTATGTGGTCCCACACATAGTGCAAGGCGCACTGCACATTCCATATTTTTGGCATCGTCAGTAACAATGGGAATTGTAAGATTATCCCTATGCAAATTCCATACACCTGCTGCTTCTTGAAGGACTTTTGCTATATTTTCTCCAGTGTGAGATTCATTCTGTGGCCTTGTTTGTAAATTATAGTCCTTCAGCAGAAAGTTTCCATCAACCATGTGTGCTGTGATGTTAACAAAGCTGCTTGTAGCCCTGGAAGTCCATCCATCTGTTGTGATAGCTATCAGAGGACATTTACTCAGATCATTTTCCACAGTATTCCTGGCTTCTTTGTAAAGTCCGGGGATAACTTACTGGGCAAAATGTGATCTTGACGGTATGGCATACTGGGGCTCCAAAGTTCTCAGCATTTGTTGAAATTCTGCACTTTCCACTATGGAATATGGGCGTAGGTTCATACCCATTGAAACTGGAGTGGATCTAGTTATGGCTTGCACATGCACAGAGTTGAATCACAGTCTTGTTTTGAAGGCGTCTCTTATCGCAAGCTGACACATGCTAGATTTACTACCGTTTGAAGCACCACTACATCCACCCCCACAACGAGTTGAAGCTATTGTGCCCTGTGTACTAGTAGTCAAAGTAGCATCTAACTTACGTTCAGTTTCCACTACTCTGATGTCAACAAATGGGTGGTGTCTCTTCATATGTGTAGCCATATTCATGATAGATCCCGTGTACTGCATTTCAGTGTTGTAGTGTTTGCAAACACATTTGGTTTGGTCTGCAATTTCAACTGCATTTGTATTTATCACTTTGCGGAAGCCCAAATGCTTTCACACTGGTGATATCATTGCTGCTGAGGCTGGCAAAAGTAGCTTTACCGCCACAAAATACAGGATGTTTGACGGCTACAAAACAGAGGATCAAAAGAAACAGAGCATAAACAGTTCTATTTTCTGGGACAGAGGCTATGTGCATGTGCTGAACATGTAGGTTCTCCCAAAACGAGGTCAAAGGAAGCCTTAATTACCCTTTATGGAACCTTCCTCAGCATGAGGGACAAAACTTCTAAACTAACTACTAATACTGAAAGAGAACACAAGTCAAATGTGTGGGAGATGGAGTCCGTTTAATATAAGAAATAAATATTACAGAGTCTATTTACATGTACCAAAGTTTTGACACGGCCCACTGTTCACTGCACACAAACATAGTACAATTGGTTGTCCACAATACAATCTGTGCAGGTGGGCTTTTTGCGCCAATAAAATCCAGGAAAAAAAGCATTGACCCAGTGGCCTTGCATTAAAAACCCAGAAAACAGGTAGCGCAATACATAATACTTCCAAGACAAGGAATAATCTTGAGATGAGTAACATTTGAAAAGTAATACCCAGAGGCCGGAGGAGGGAGGAGGCGGCAAAACCAAACTTTACATTAAATTTGTTGATCTGCAACTTGCATAAGTATCAAAGCATCGATGGGTTTTCCATCGCGTTCAAACTTAGGAAGTATTACTGTCCGTTAAAATTTAAATTTGCTTAATGCAGTAGATTAACGATGTACGTCTGTTGCCTCTGACAGATTAATTTGGAATAACAGCGAAATATGCTACAGCTGTGAATATTATGCTAATCTCGCGAGATTTTCTCCTCTCCTCCGATTGGTCGGTCACAAGATTTGCATGTACCCCGACAGCCTCTGCGAGACCAAGGATACATGTAAACACAGACATGCGCTTCCTTGGCCATAAAACCAATTAACTTCTTAAATTGTTTCTTTATGGAACCTTCCTCAGCATGAGGGACAAAACTTCTAAACTAACTACTAATACTGAAAGAGAACACAAGTCAAATGTGTGGGAGATGGAGTCCGTTTAATATAAGAAATAAATATTACAGAGTCTATTTACATGTACCAAAGTTTTGACACGGCCCACTGTTCACTGCACACAAACATAGTACAATTGGTTGTCCACAATACAATCTGTGCAGGTGGGCTTTTTGCGCCACAAACCGGTCGACTTTGAAGGCCTCAAAGGCGGTCGGTTACCCCCACCGGAGCAGGGAAGGCGAGAACAAACATGCTTTAGGAGCGTATATATTTTAGAAATGCATTCGATCTCCACCTCCCAAGTTGTCTTATCTCCGCATCGGAGAAACCTAATGCTGCAGCATATGTGGCACCTCCAATTCTGAATGAGTGTGACTTATACACCTGGGGATTTAGGCCTAGCAGCTTGATTGCATTGGTCAGAATTTTGTTGAAGAGGGAACGACACACGGGTGTAAGATTTTGATGGCAAAACAGGGGTCCTGGATTTGCCCCTCTCAGTTGAAGGTACCTGTGGAGGTTAAACACAGGGCAAATAACCAAGTCAGGGTTGCGTTGCAAACCAATCTGAGCGGTGGCTCCTTTGGAATGTTTATACGACCTAAATGTCAAGATGTATTCATCACCTGACTGGCCTATTGTGATATCCCCAAACTGCAAAGTGTGGTTCTGATTGTTGGAGGCATGTGCAATTTCACCGATGCGGAGTAGACCAAAAAATGCAGTACAAAACATTGCTTGAAAAAGATACAAGTCAAATTGGGCTAGGTTGAGGAGCGACAAGGTTGACACTAATCGTTTAAGAACATCAATTGTGATTGGGAGCCTCGCATCTGCAGTTGAATTAGAATTTCTTAGACCTTCCAAAGTTTTAGTCACAATAAATGATGTCATGGGATCTGGCACACCTTTAATTTTGTGGAAGAAGGACACTGCAGAACAGTAGGTTCTGATGGTATTGCACTTGTATTCACGTGCACTTAAAAAAGCTATAAACAAAGCCATTTCTGGAGGTGCAAAGGGGAATGCACAGTCAGTGTATGAAGTGAATTGATCCATCAGACCATGTGCAAAGGCATATGTTCTCTGTGTAGATTTCGCTAGAGAGTTCGATATTAATGTGCTCAGTCTAGCTTCCAGTTGTTGGGTAGCAGATTCGTGGGAATGTCCGTCATATCCCGATCCAACCATGGAGCGAAGTCGAAAATCTCCTGCAACGCAACATTGCGAGACAGTTTATCACACAGGGTATTTGTCACTCCGCTTATGTGTTTCGCCTTCCACAACACGTTATATTGCATAGAGCTTACCACAAAGTCTCTTAACAACACCATTAAGGCTTTTTCTTTTGAAGTAGCCTTGTTGATCACATGTACTAAGCTTAAATTGTCTGTACGTATAATGATTCTTTTATTGCAGATGCGAGGCCCCCATATTTTCAGAGCCAAGAGGATGGGAAAAAATTCCAGTATTGTGATGTTAAGTGCAGACCAGGTACCTGACCACGTGCCTTGGAACCAAGATTTTCCGAAAACGGCACCAAAGCCCAATTTGGAGCTGTCTGTCACTAGTTCTAAACAGGTGTCCAGGGTCCAGTGGCGGTCCAAGAAAAAAGTTTTCCCATTGAATAAAACCAGGAAATTTTCCCATGCTCTTAAATCTTTCTTTGCTTCCTCAGTCAGCCTGATATGATGCCATGGCATCTTGACACCCCTAGTCAGGTTAATCAGCCGTCTCAAAAATGTGCGCCCTGGAATGACAACCGAGCAGGCCCAGTTAAGTGTACCGATTATCGACTGTAATTTCTGAAGGGTGATTTTCTTTTGTGGCAATGCTTCCGCTATCAATGAGCGGCATTTACTTAGCTTGTCTGCCGGCAAGCGAGCCTCAAAACGGACTGTGTCCAGCTCAATACCTGCAAAAATCATAGTCTGGGCCGGTTCGAATGTCTTTTCCAAGGCTATGGGAACCCCTATCCTAGAACACAGTTTTACAAATTTCTGGAGGTTCAACTTGCACTCTGTGTGGGTGCGGGCAGCCAATAGGAAGTCATCCAATATGTGAAGTAAATACGTAATACCAAGTTTCGTTCTGGCCACCCAATGTAGGGCAGTGCTGAGGGTTTCAAAAATGGCACACGAAATTGACGCACCCATTGGCAAGCATAAATCATGATAGAATTTACCCTCCCAAGAAAAACCCAAAAGTTCATAATCTTGGGGACGTATGGGGCAGATACGAAAAGCATCGGCTATATCTGTCTTTGCAAGGTAACAGCCGAGCCCAAAGTCCATGATTTGACTAATGGCCTCGTCAACTGTTTGGTATTTGACTGCGGTGAGTTCTTTGGGTATCCCATCATTGATCGATGTGCCATAGGGGTGTGAAAGGTGGTGTATTAACCGAAATTTCCCAGGGTCTTTTTTCGGGATGAGACCAATGGGGGAGCATACAAAATTTGGAAAGGGGGGGGGAATGAAACGGTCCAGCAATGCGCTGGAGGGAAAGCTCCTTTTCAATTTTCGCTGATACAACCTCGGGATGCTCCGAGGTAGATTTTAGATTATGACAAAAGTTGGGGAACGGATGCCTTCAAAGTGCAAATTGAACCCGAATGTGAAACCTTCCAGTAAAAATCTGCGAATCTTGGGGTCGTAACCCCTTAGTTCTTTAGCTAGAGCCTCCTGTTTGATTGGGGTTGGTACTGGGAGCATTTCTACGGGAACCGTTGCCACCACCTCTGCCGCCCCTGTTGTTGCGTTTATTGTCAAGCCGTGGGACTGTAAATTGATTTCTGCAGTCTGTGGCTCTGTGACGCCCATTACAGCGTGGGCAGAGGTGGATGTAACGACAGGAATTGTGATCACAGAAGTTTCCAGAGTGGTAGGAAATGCAGAAGTCTTTTGGGATGACCACTGCCGGACGCCTACCGGTACCCCTGGTACTATTCTGTGCTCTTGGAGGAGTTTGTTGGGGGGCACGAAAAAGACACTGAGACATTAAAGTCTGACTAATGACGTGCCAGGGATAGCCACAGGCCGCCCGCATCCATCTAAACTGCTTATCATAAAAATACCAGTCACTGCCAGTAGTGCTCAAGTTGCGAATTATATCAATATACTTGAAGATGGAGATGGCTTCCTGGGGGTATGCCTGGCAGTACACTGAAGAATACATCAAGAACGCCTGCAGCCATCTGCTGAAGGATTTGATTTCTGTTTTTGATGATACTGTCGGGACCTTAATTGAAACATTATTTGCCTGATCCAAAATTTCAGCCTCTGAATTGTCTTCAAAGGCAATACCCTTCAGCAGGAGACGCAAGTCTACGTACCCTTTAGAAACAATCTTTGATCTTAAGGCATAATCAACACATTTATCTAGAGTTTCTAACGAGTCAGGGGTAGCCATGGCGCCTAAGGGAGGGACCGTAGGGGCGACACCTGGCTCGAACCGAGTGCCGATTGGAAAGGGGGTATGGGGGGGAACTTGGGGGGTGACATCCAGATTAGGAGCCATGACTGAACCCCTTGTGACACCTAGAGTTGAAGTCAAACTGTTCTTACTGGCATGACTTGAAACGCTGTTAGATGCCATCTGTAGTTGTGGCATTGACACAGGTAAAGTTTGGCTGTAGCTGGGCTTAGGTGCCAACGTTGGGGGGTTGGTCAGAGTCTGAAGGGGGTGTTGCACATGAGCCTGTGGTAAACTTGGCTCCGTGGACTCTAAATGTCCATGTTTCCTTTTGAGGGGCTCCACCTGGTCAGGCAGAACTGGGATAAGGGCTGTAGTGCCATCCGGCAAGACATACAGCACCTGCTGTAAATTACTGTCCATTGACTGTTCATTGGATGGCTGTGCCGACCCAGCCGGTGACACCGAGTTCGACTCCTGCTCATGGTGGGAGTCTTGCCCAGTAACACCTGTGGCTGTACCGGAAGCCAAAGTCCCATTTGCAGGCAACAGTTCTGTTAATAGCTCCCGAACGAGCCCTCTTAAGTCTAATGATGCACCAGAAGTACCTGCCACTTGGTCATCTTCAGCTTTTTTGAACCCTCTGGTCTTGGTTTTATCAGATTCCTTAGGCATCCTGCAAAGATTTATGAGTACGACCAGAAGGGTAACCACCAAGGATCATTGTATTTAGTTGGATTCTTGCCCACTGACCAGGGAACTAGCCACGATATCTTGAATTCATAACCATGGAGCTTTTTTTTTTTTTTTTTTTTTTTTTAAATTTATTTTTATAAAAGCGGAAAATCTAGGAGTTACATAATTGTCTATTAGCAGAAGAGTCATCCCAAAATGTTATTTGGCCTGCTGGTGAGTGGGCACCTGTTATGCCATATAGATCACATATATAAATATAGCCTGCTACACAGCCCCACTATCTTCAATATTGTGAAGACGCTCAGGAACTACAGAAAGTTGTTTTGATTTTTTTTTTTTTTTTTTTTTTTTTTTTTTTTGTTGAACTTTTCCACATTTCCAAAAGATTATGTAATTTTGTGTTACTGTGTTACGATCACACCCACACCTGGGCTATATGTGCTGAACTGTAGAAATTGTGGGACTGTGTACCTGACAGTAAGTAAACAACATTGCATATAGCTGAAATAATTGTAGCAAAGATAAAATTGTACGCACATCATGATGTATAGAAAATATGACAAACCCCTAAGCGTAAAGTAAGGTAAGTATCACTAGTAATGTAAACAAGTGGCTACCGTACCATGCATATGACCCGGAGACAACGGACTCCCGAGCAAGAGGTTTGTACCTGATGCCTTTTTTTTTTTTTTTTTTTTTTTGAATTCTTATCTGCAATGAATTCAGTTGTTTGAATTTGTTACATAAAGCTGGCAAAAGTTGATCCAGCTTGCTCACAAGGGGTCGCACGGGGAGCCAGGGAACGGGGCTTGTCATGTTACTGGAGTAAATTGATTGCAGATTATATCATAGCAGGTAAAATTACTGGGCAAACCAGCATTAACCACACATTGTCACTGATCATATATGTACATGCCAATCAGACAACTCGTGGATGTAACATCATTCAGTCCATATACATGCATCCACCCTCTCACATGCCCACTCACACACATCTGCCTGCATATATTTTATGATAAACACCACAGAGCAGCCACATATAAAGAATATCCAGGGGTCAAGCATTGTTGATGAAGTAGGCAACTGAATGCGTGAACCCTGCACAGGATGTATCGTACATGAACTTGATGTAGGCTGTTGAAGCGACAGGGAGCTCCCTGTGATAGTCATGATAAAAGTATAACAAATTGGCAAACACAAAGTGACTCGACGTAAAATAAGTATAATTTACGCCACAGGTGTAAGTAATGTATTAAATGTACCATCAACGAGCGACACATTTTTGACCATCGCTTGAGAAAAAAACTGATACTCAGGCGGGTGCCAAGACGACACCTGGCGGCAAAAGGGGTAACCCTCAGAAAGTGCGGGAAATTCCTGTAACACGTGTTGAATGCCCTTATTACATATATTATGGCGTATGGATAATCGGTCGTTTTTCACCACTCCTCCTGATCTGAATCGTTAGAATCAGAATCGGGATTTGGATCATCTAAACGCCTGGTAGCAAAAAGGATGGCCCCTCTCACACCCCGATAGTACCGCTTCATGCCCGGATCGTCATTCAAGTGGGTACCATCGGTTGAAAGAATAGATTGCCAGTCCTCTTCAATGCCTTGCGTACGCCAAAATATCACGCCTTTTTGGGGACATTTTGCGTTCAAAATCTTGTTGACCTTAGCTACTTTAGCGTTGTACTCTTCAACATCATTCTGGGTGGGAAGGTAATAACGGTTTAGGTTTCTGCGAAACAATTTCATTACCATTACGTACCGGGCACCGAACAAAGATTTGCTGAACTTTGCGAAAGACAAAACTCTTTCCGCCACTGATTCGGCGTCGTCTTGTCCTCGAACAAAGTCGTTACCACCTAACTGGCAAACCAAAATGTCGGCAGGACGAACACTCAACCTAGTTTCAAATATGGACCTAACCGTGGGTACCCGAAGGCCTCCCTTGCACCAAAAACGAGCAAGGACGTCCAAACCAAAGTTGTCCTTAAACTGGAGATCACCATTGTAAATATCATCACGCAAGTTGCGGATGAACGAATGGCCAATCAGGAGTACCTCTGGTAACCTATTTCTGGGTGACGTCATGGCAGCCTGGTTAAATTTTTGTGGCCCAGTTCCATAAATTGACTGGAACTTACAACAGTACAGTTGGGACCGACCGAGTCGTCGATTTAAAGCAAAATACTTAACTTGAAGGTGTAGGTTGATGCTCCGACGAAGTGGATACGTGGCCCCGTTAGGATAAACTTGACGGAGTGTCGGCAAGTACTGCCGAATGCTGTGGATGGTGGAGAGACTCCAAAACCAAACTTTACATTAAATTTGTTGATCTGCAACTTGCATAAGTATCAAAGCATCGATGGGTTTTCCATCGCGTTCAAACTTAGGAAGTATTACTGTCCGTTAAAATTTAAATTTGCTTAATGCAGTAGATTAACGATGTACGTCTGTTGCCTCTGACAGATTAATTTGGAATAACTGCGAAATATGCTACAGCTGTGAATATTATGCTAATCTCGCAAGATTTTCTCCTCTCCTCCGATTGGTCGGTCACAAGATTTGCATGTACCCCGACAGCCTCTGCGAGACCAAGGATACATGTAAACACAGACATGCGCTTCCTTGGCCATAAAACCAATTAACTTCTTTAATTGTTTCTATGTTGTGACTCAAATGCTAAAAGATACTCGTAGAAAGTTGGAAAATGAAATAAATTTGCCTTCATTTTGTCTGTGTAGGTGGTATTTTATCAATATAAATGGGACTTCAATGATTGCTGCACACAAAGTCGGGGTATTTGTTTTGTATCGAATTGAGTCTTTTTTTTTTCTTTTTTTTTTTGCTTGTACTGTGTATCACATCATAAGCTAAATTCAACCGATGCATCCGTACTTGTGTGTGTGGAGATTCTGTTCAAAGCAGGTAAGTAGGCCTAGGCCAATAGTATCAGGTGGAAACTGGAATGCCAAGATGAGTCAACAGGTCAACATGCGCCATGGCACGTCCCATCTCATTTGGCTTAATATGTGCCTGCATTTGGAACTGGCATGGTCAAGGACATTATGGACTTCCATGTTTTCTTCAAAAATTTCATCCCTTCACATCACTTTTCAAGCAAGAGCTTTTAACATATTTATGTGGTGTGTACATGAACAAGTTTTTTTTTCCTGTCACCCTCAAAACAGCTTTGCTGAATTTACTTGTTTATAAAGAAAAGAAATTTGCAGAATATTTTCATACATTTTACTGAATGCCTGGCTGTCTTGGCTTCGTGGAGATTGTTTGCCAGTCCAGGAGCAGGACTCAACCTGGGATCATCCAAAAATGGGCCTGGACTAGACTGGACATGAATGAGGCCAGCTGCATGGACTTAGATGGACCTGCCAGACTGCCAGCTTGGTGTACACCAGGCCAGAATCCTGATTGCAGCAAATTTGTGTATGCTTTTTGGTATATTACTTTTGATCACCAGAGGTTTACTGGTAAGAAGTGTTAATAGAGGAATTACTCTAAAGTCGTTATGCACAGATCATCATACCAATGGAATACCATAATCAGTACTCTTTACTTGTCTTACAGTGCATCAGGTTCACGGCTTACTTTTGTTTAATGGGGCAAGACTTTCTCCAGTTTCTTTAATCATACAGCAGTTGCTCAAATTCCTTATGACACCCTGCTCTGGGCTGCATGAACTTTGGTCTGGAAGTCAGACCTAGAATTGATTTTAGGCTTGGCCAGAGCCCAGCTACCTGTGCCTTATCTTCTTTTTTAAGGGTCCGCCCCATGGGGGGACCCTTTCTATTTTTGGATTGTCTGTCCGTCCGGATGTCTGTCCAGATGTGCATATTCTTGTTACCGCGATATCTACAGAATGCCTCCATGTATTTTGCTCAGGTTTAACAATATGCTTACCTTACCTGGCAAGATGGAATTATTTAGATTTTGGTGTCACCATGACCTAATTTGAAGGTATGTCTAGTTTTTAAGCAAGTTCATTCGTGGGGCAGCTGGACTGGTCCTGCCTTGAAGTCTCTGAACACAGGGCCACACCATGGTATGATTACAGGTCTGGTATCTGACCTGGTCCAATTTTCCCGTTTTCGTTATGAGTTGTTTTGGTTTTGCACTTAGTGTGTCTACTGACACTACCCACAATATATGCTAGATAAGAGTGCTCTCATTTGATCTGGGCTTCTCTTATGGTTTATTTACACAACACGATCAGTGCCCTGCCCAGTCAAACACGGGCTTTTTGTGTGAGTGTAAATGGTGATGTGGCCAGATTTCAGACACCTGGACACAGTCCATGTCATTTCCTGTTAAGCCAGCCTGTTGCCAGTTTTGGCCAAGTAGGTAATCTGATCTTGTCACTGTGTGTCATGGTCTAGCTAATCTGTCAGTCTGTGTCATGTCTTGTTAGGTCAGCCTCTTGTCAGGTTTTGTCATGTTCTCTTAGGTCAGCCTCTTGTCAGTCTTTGTCGTGTTCTGTTAGGTCAGCCTCTTGTCATGTTCTGTTAGGTCAGCCTCTTGTCACTGTGCCATGTCTTGTTAGGTCATCCTCTCGTCAGTCTCTGTCATGTCCTGTTAGATTAGCCTCTTGTCAGTCTGGGGCATGTCTTGATAGGTCAGCCTCTCATCTTTTTCATGGCCATTTCTTGCATTTACCAAAGTACTGGAAATAATTACATCACATTACTGATTTATTGTAAAATAATTCACTAGTAACTTCTTTCGGCGTTAGTGGGTGCGTTTCGGTGTTTCAGGGCGGTTCCCGGCGTTACACAGCGTTTGCCGGCATGAGACGGCGTTTGCCGGCGTGAGATGGCGTTTGCCGGCGTTACAAACGCCGGCAAATGCCGACTAACGCTGGCAAACGCCAAAATCCAATTAAGCCTTTTGGGGCTCGGCATTTGCTGGCGTTAGTCGGCGTTTGCCGGCGTTAGTCGGCGTTTGCCAGCGTTAGTCGGCATTTGCCAGCGTTTGCCACCCTTTCAACGCCGGCAAACGCTGTGAAACGCCGACTAACGCCGGCTAACGCTGGCAAACGCTCTGTAGTCCTCTCAAGTAGCAAACTCAATGGGATACATGTAAAATTTGAATTCAGTTGAACTGGGATTAGAAGGATCCATGGAAATTTGTGGGCCTCTTCTCAGTCTTTGTCATGTCCCCTTAGGTCAGCCTCTTGTCAGTCTTGTTATGACCTGTAATGTCAGCCTCTTGTCAGTCTTTGTCATGGCCTGCTAGGTCAGCCTCTTGTCAGTCTTTCTCATGTCCTCTTCGGTCAGCCTCTTGTCAGTCTTTGTCATGGCATGTTAGATCGGCCTCTGTCTTTGGTCAGCCTCTTGTCAGTCTTTGTCATGCTCTCTTAGATCAGCCTTTTGTCAGTCTTTGTCATGTTCTCTTAGGTCAGCCTCTTGTCAGTATTTGTCATGTTCTGTTAGGTCAGCCTCTTGTCAGACCTTGTCATATCCTCTTAGATCAGCCTCTTGTCAGTCTTTGTCATGGCCTGTCAGGTCAGCTCTTGTCAGTCTTTGTCATCTTCTCTTAGGTCAGCCTCTTTTCAGTCTTTGTCATGTTCTCTTAGGTCAGCCTCTTGTCAGTCTTTGTAATGGCCTGTTAGTCAGCCTCTTGTCAGTCTTTGGCATGTCCTGTTAGGTCAGCCTTTTGTCAGTCTGTGTCATGGCCTGTTAGGTGTCAGCCTCTTGTCAGTCTTTGTCATGTTCTCTTAGGTCAGCCTCTTGTCAGTCTTTGTCATGTCCTGTTAGGTCAGCCTCTTGTCAGTCTTTGTAATGGCCTGTTTGGTCAGCCTCTTGTCAGTATTTAGCATGTCCTCTTAGATCAGCCTCTTGTCAGTCTTTGTCATGGCCTGTCAGGTCAGCTCTTGTCAGTCTTTGTCATCTTCTCTTAGGTCAGCCTCTTTTCAGTCTTTGTCATGTTCTCTTAGGTCAGCCTCTTGTCAGTCTTTGTAATGGCCTGTTAGTCAGCCTCTTGTCAGTCTTTGGCATGTCCTGTTAGGTCAGCCTTTTGTCAGTCTGTGTCATGGCCTGTTAGGTGTCAGCCTCTTGTCAGTCTTTGTCATGTTCTCTTAGGTCAGCCTCTTGTCAGTCTTTGTCATGTCCTGTTAGGTCAGCCTCTTGTCAGTCTTTGTAATGGCCTGTTTGGTCAGCCTCTTGTCAGTATTTAGCATGTCCTGTTAGGTCAACCTCTTATCAGTCTTTTTCATGGCCTGTTAGGTCAGCCTCTTGTCAGTCTTTGTCATGTTCTCTTAGGTCAGCCTCTTGTCAGTCTTTGTCATGCCTTGTTACATCAGTCTTTTGTCAGTTTGTGGTGTGGTTGGGTGGTTTTGTCTTTATGCCAACTTGCCTCTATTCTTTAATTAATTAATTTATTTACTTACTTATTTATTTATTTTGCTAACCACATATATGTATACAGTATGTGGTACATGTACCTGCAATAAAGACCACCTCTTTGTGACAGACTACTTGTTTAAAGACTCCAGTATTACACATTGTGCTGTATGCATCTAATAATGAAAGACCACCTGTTTTGAGAAACTATTCACTGTTGGACCTACAGCTGCCACCAGGTTGTCACTCAAGACAGATTGAGACCTCGGTATGTATATAGCCAAATTCTATTCTAAATTAACTTGCACCCCGAGCTGAGGAAAGTGGATGCTTGTCTGCAGCCAGTTTACAACAAATGACATCTGTGGTACTCACTCAGCATAACCATCCCATAGCCAATGCAAGGTAGTCTTATATTTATGGAGGTATCCTCTGCTGATTTTCCTGAGTTGGCCATAAGCAGCTCACTCTTTATGTTGAACAGGTTTGTCCTCATAGTTGGCAGCTAGCTGGCCATAATTGTTGGAGTTGGCCATGGCCAGCTCTTTCTTCCTTTTTGTATGGGTTTGGTTCAGTCAGGCCTGCTGTTGTTAGTCCAGCCTTGCTGCCCTCTCTGTCATGTGAGTCTGGTCCCAGCTGTCTTTGGTCCCAGACCTGAGTCCAACCGCAACCACCAATATAGTTTATCAACTTCATCACTCATGCAATTGACCATCTTTTCCTCAGTTATATGGATGAAGTCCTCAATACCATATGTGGGAGTATGGCCAGAGAGTTCTGGGATGCGCTATAAATCTGGCTCTAGTGACAGTACCTCTCCAGCAGACAATGCCAGAGCCACCAACTTGTCCATATATAGTACATGGGTAAAGACATTCTCAGCAGTGGTAAAAAGTGACTTAATTGAACATGTAATTTGACAAAATACCAGATGACCGCAACGTGCTGGTATAGCACATGTAATTCATATCAACAGTACATCAACAGAAGAGACAGTGTGAAGGGAGTTCATTTTATCTCATTCCAAAGACTGAGGCAAACCTGGAAAGTGATCTCAAGTGGATCTAATGTTGCAGTTTGCAAAATTTTGGAACAGAAAACATCACCAAGCATACCTATGTGTGTACTAAACATTTTGTTGGTGGAGATCAACCAACTTGAGAATATCTCGACCAAATACCCACAGTGCCAACAGAGACGGAAAAGAACTGCTTCTTACAAAGAAAAGAAAGTCTGGCACCTAAAGAAAAATCAGTAAGTCTGACTCCAAGTAAAAAGTGTCATCACAGTGTAGACCTACAAGAAATGAGAGGTAAGCTTGGATATATGCTTGAATCTACTTATACAGTGAGCGGTTTGTCTCTAATTGGACTATGTAGGTCGAACCCAGCCTCGTTCTGGTTTCAGTTGAGGCTGTTGTTTCCTTTGTGGCATGTGGATAATATGGCGTCTCACAGCTGCTCACACAAGGTCACTTTCAACTGCCAGAATTCACTGTCCAGGTTCACCCTATCATTTCCCAGTTCTGTGTATAATGTTGCCAAAGAACAGTTCTGTCAAATGAACAAATTGTTTGGATAAGAATTCCAGTGTAATTAGACATGTGGGGGATCTACCAAGACAGACTCAGTGTGGAAGGGGCCTTCCCATGCATTTGAATTAGGTTACAGGCGGGTCCATTGCTCTTACACCAAATTTGTCACCTCTGATTGACAGGTCATTTCCTTAGCTTTCTGCGGATATATATATGTATAGGGGTTAGATCACAAGCAAAGGTGCAGGATTGGCTGCAAGTGGGGCATGTCAGATCACCCAGCCAACCTTGATTGATGAATGACAAGCGTCACCAGGACCCCAGTCACTTAGAGACTGTTTATCGATACAGATTAGAGCTATCTGGTGTCACTTGGGTGTAAATTGGTTCATTTCAAGTGAAAACATATGTTTCCTGGTCGAATTTTGGTACTACAGAGGAGCCCCTGATGACAAGGGAGAGGTCAATTACTAATTAAGTTACTGCTGGGTCCACTGCACAAAGACACATATTTTCCTTTTCATGTCCTTCTGGATGTCTTGTCAAAACAAACTATGTCAAACTTTGAGCTCTAATTTGTGCCATTAAGCCAGAAACAAAGATTTTGTTTGCATCACTGTCTGTGATCAACAACCATCAACAGAGGCCATATAGGTCACGTGACCACCATAGCGCCTGCTCATTGGTTGCAGGCCAACTCCTGTCGTCTGCTGTAGGTACAAGCATGATGAGAAAGTGATTGAAGTACCATAAAGTTTGTATTGTGGTAATTTCTTAATTCTGACAGGAAATACCAAATGAAAGTATACAGGAACCTTCAGAACAGTCCATTCTTATAGCTTTTGAAGGAATATATGTGAAATTCAGGATAAAAAGTAAGATTTTCTTCAATTTGGTGTGGTAAATATATTACAAAATTCTTGCCATTCATTCAAGAGTATGTCTTAATTTCTGAATTTACAATGCAACTCAATTTCTTCATCATTCATAATATTGCTGAAAACAAATAAATTAACTAACTAACCTTTACCTCCCTTCAATAAAATGAATATGACAATGCTGACAGTGACTGTTCCTTGTCATTTTGTGGAAGTTTCATGAGACACATCCACCTCTGTACATCATTTTGAATCTTGCACTTTTGTCAAAGTGAAGATGCGCGTGAGATGGGTATTTTCTGTGCCTTTACTTGTAACGTTTGTTTACATACATTATATGACAACGCTTTTGTGGACAAGACAGATGGACAATGATATTAACACTGACCTTATTCAGGCTATGTGTAGCTGCTATCCTGGGAATGCAGACTACAACTCCCAACTCTAAAAGAGGTATGTCTGATCAACATTGGCAAACAAACTTTGTAACTTTTAAGAAAAGTACATGTTAATTCATGACAAAGTATTGCAGTCCCATGCGTTAGGGCAACAGCCTGTGTGCTATGTGTGAGTGCAGTGTCCACTCTAGCAGAAGCTACTGCCAGCACCCTGTGTCATGTTGCCCAAGTGAAAGCGAGGCCAGCCTTATCTTGAGCTGGGGTATCAATTACAAATATCCCACATAAACTGCTCACTGATAGTCAATGTCATGAAAATCAATTTATATTTGATCATGTTGCTAAATGAAATATACTGAAGGCAAAAACTTTGGTGTGATTGTAATTAGCCAGCATGTTGGATATTTGCATCTCAAAGTCTGAAAATACAGCAGACAAAACTTACCTGTGAACATTGTTAAAGTGTAATTTAAAATCAAGCAATGAAAGATATATCATGAATCAGTTGAGTAATAAAGTATACGTCCAATGATAATGGGACACAGATTCCTGCTTTAGATTTACAGTCATAATAGCAAGTTTGTCTGTTCAGGTTACACCACCTGACATGGCTTCCTTGTCCCACCTATCAGTATCATGGACGTGGTTGTGGTGATGCAGTGATTTTGGTGACAGCCCCGAGTTGATTGAATACTTGCTTCTTTTTTATCCACTTGCATATGATGTTTTGTGCAGATGATAGCTTGTTTGCCAAACAATGAAAAGTTATTTTTTTTAATTTATGTATTTCCATGTTCTGTATAGTCAGGACTCACAGAGGCAAACACACTTCCAACACAGACTGCCTGTAGTGCACATATAGAGGTACCCCTAACATTCCAACCTGACCATACAGAAACATCAAGCATTGTAGGAACGAATGGAGATTGTAGTATACTTGGTATGTTTATTTTTTATCATTATGACTTTATATCAAAAATCAAAAGAAGTTTTAAAAATGAAAGACATACTTTTCTTTTTGTCATTCACAGTGTTTTTTAGTCATTGGATGGAGTTATACTGTTATAAATATATTGTAAAGTACAATACACATGATACAGTAATATATATGACAAGTAAGTTTTAGTGTCTCTGTAAGTGAGAGAGGCACAAGGCACATGGTCACCCAAAATTTCCTTTGTCTGCAGGGGTAAGTCTCATTGAGTGAAAAAGTGGCAAAATGGTTAAGATTGTTTGAACTAAGTGACCAGGTAAGGATATTTCACTGTTATTCCAAATATATGTATCACATTATGTATTTTCTTTCAAGTCTACCAATTGTACAGAATTCTGTGGTGTGGAGCTCTTTGTTTAAAATGTTAGGCCATGTGGTCCAAGTAGAGAAGAGTGAAAAGTATTGTTAATTGAATATGTAACCATTATGGCCACTTTTCCAAATTGAAAGGCAAAACTGGCCTCAAATATTTTACCTGAGCGCAGACTCCTGGACGGCGCAAGAGACTGAGGGCACCAGTCAGAGTCTGGCACAAGTGTACCATTTGAATCACGGGCTGATTTCCACTCTCTACGTCAAACCAATCAGTGAGTTAGATATTCCGACAAGTGAACAATCAAACACATTCTAGTAAAGCCATTTCGGTTTTCTTTTATACATATTCGGCGACAGATGGCGTGCTTCAAATAAATAAATAGATTGGTCAATAAACTAGTTCTAGCTTAGGACACTAGATGGCAGAGTAACGTTCGAATCTGAACGAAGATTTGTGTGTGCTATTGTGATTGGAGCGGTAAATTCAAAGGCTGGTACACTTGGGCCAGACTCTGACTGGCGCCCTCAGCCTCTTGCGCCGTCCAGGAGTCTGCGCTCAGGTAACAAATATTGTACTTTTGAAGATTATTTTAACTTTATCATGTAAAGTATGAAACATCATGTTTAATTCTGTTGTTTCATTGTAAAACTTAGGAAAACAGGAATCCTGAGAGAATTGTCTAGTTTTAATCAGGCAAAGTTATTGAAATCTTGCATATACATTTGTAATAAACACTTTTGCGAAATTCATCAAAGTAAAATAATGTAGTTCTGAAGCAGGAAACAAAGAAAAGGTTTACTTGTGTAGAGAAATGTGAGTTATGTTACTTGAGCAGCCCATGCTATCCTGTAAGCTGAGAGGCCCTGCCACCTCCCCCCTGAAAAATGCCTGGACAGTTGTTGCTTCTCAGCTCAGAGACACAGGGCACTCCTTAGTTGGCTAGATGGTGCTGCCTCCAAGTGGCAGAGTTTTTAATTACTTTTGTAAATATCCCCTTTACTGCTGTAACTTTGCAGACACTGGGTGTCCCCCAGATGCCCAAAGCAAGTCTAAACAAAAGAATCACCAGCCCCATTTGTGATTGTGAATGTGGAAAGTCAAAACAAACTTTTCTTTTTGATATTATAGCCCCAGAGCAACTTCCCACACACTTTGAACACCAATAAAGGCTGTTATATGTGTACATCTCCTGATCTCTGTTGGTGCATATCACTGTAGAATTAAAACCCCACCCTAATAACCAGGTCTGTTAATTTACCTGCATATCAAAGTGGTCATTGACTTACATTTACAAGACTGAAGGATAAGGCTGTAAGAGTAAATCACTGGAAAGGAGAAAGCAGGACAAATGTGAATCCTGCAAGTTATTTTTCCCTTGTCAGTGTGTAAATGTGGTATATGTATTATCAAATCATACAGATTACCACAGAAGGTATTATGCACCACATAGCTAGCTGCTTAAATCTGAACATTTCATTAAATTTGAATTTTCCTATTAAGACCTCCCAAGGGACTGGAAAATGTGGTCTTAATAGGGAGTGAGCAAATTAGACGGGGCTAGTGCCACCGTGACTGGAGGTTTCTGGTGGATAGTCCGACCGGTTCGTTCGTAGTGGAACTCATCAGGGACTGGTGAATAACCGTCAGGAAGCCACTCATATATGTACGGATAACGTTGCATAATAGGGAGTGGTCTTAATGGGGGATATTACCAAAGTTAGGATAAACAAAAAAAGGGTCCATGAATTGGTTGTCTTAATATAGAAATGGTCTCTTTATAGAGGTGGTCTTAAGTGAAGATTCTACTGTGCACACTTGTAATGGATTTTTTCCTGGTACTTGTCCAGAAAAAATGTTATAGTGCCAATGCATGTACATGTATACACATGCATATTGATTTTTCATTTGATGTAACATTTATTTATTTTTTCTTTACTAGGATAGAACAAAGGTACCAGCCCAGAAACTCCGCCTGTTTCAAGAATACGTAATGTGCTTGCTGACACATAGGCAAGGTCTTGACAGTGAATATCTTTCAGATATAATTTGGGATTTCCGCCACTCTTGTTAGCAGGGTGTTTTCATCATGACGGCCATGTTTCATGTATTTTGAGTTGAAGATGCTGATGAAGTTACCCACAAAGGAACAAGTTTGAAGTAATCTTCCAAAGTCATTTAAGTACTTTCCACAAGAAGGGCAATAACAGACATAATAGATGTACAGAACTTTTTATTCAGTGACCCATGCAGTGTCACCCATGAAAATCAAGCTACCCTGACCTTTGACCTGGTCAATGAGATGCTTGCCCGGGCCATACTTACTACACTTAAGAATAACAGGTACATTAATCCACTGACCACCAGCAGAGAACTTGCTGTGTATTGCCACATAATAGGACTGCTTTTGTTGTGTTGTTACCTATTCTTATTTTAAAACATGTTTAAGGGATCATGTACGAAGAATTCCATTCCAAAACTTTCGTAACCTATCGGACAGGGGGAGGGGGTCTCAACACAAAAATCAAAATTTCACCAATCTATTGGAAACGCACATTTTATTACGTATTTTTGAACATAGCGGTAAAGCGACATCTAGTGGGACCCAGCATAAACCATCAATAAATTGCACTTCTAGGACTTCAGATGATACATTTTATCTTGAAAACAATTTAATGTGCAAAGTCTTAGGGTCTGATGAAGTGCCACAGAAAAGTTAGCATGGCGGATCCATTCAGTGATCTCCAATTGATGTTATTTCAGAGGGAGACGTATATTGTGTGTGAAATTGAGACACACAGTATTTTTGCTGTCAGATGCATGTTTTTTGTAACTGCACCTTGCATCGGGTGAAATATATGGTTCTGTGTTGTCAATTTGTCTTCAATTTGTCTGGTGACCACCAGGTGTCATTTTTGTACAGCAATAAAAAGAATTCTGCCGAAAACTCTTTTGTACTTTGATCAAAATATAGTGCCTGGGACATAATCCATTCAAAGATTGCATTTTCCATACAAGTAGGATGCTGTGTGATTGTGTACTTTTACATACTTTTATACACACATATATATACATATGTGTGTGTGTGTGTGTGTGTGTGTGTGTGTGTGTGTGTGTGTGTGTGTGTGTGTGTGTGTGTGTGTGTGTGTTGTCATAATTAAAATACCATACAGTTGTTAAAGTACTGGAAGTACTGATTATTTGTTGAGTGTCAGTCAGGTATCATATTGTCACAATATTGTGACAGACACAATACAAACATGGGTCATATGGTTCACACTCGAATACACCAACAGTTGATCATCATATGTCACAGGTAATGCAGCTGGTTAAATGACTGCATCAGTACTGTCACTAGGTGTTGCTGTGCTGTACATTCACAGTCCTGAGGTGTAGTGCCTCAACTTTATTGGTATTAAGACCAAACCTCTGCTGCTTCAAGCTTGCTGCTGAAAGTTTGTAATGTACAATTTCTTGTAGTCATTTTTTATCTTCTTTGGTGGGATTGATGGTCCTCATGCCTGTGTTGTGGCCCTTACACTTACAAAACACTGACTTTCTTCTACATTGATTATGTTTACTGCTCCTACAGTTCACTATGTTTTGTCTTGCTAAATGGTCTGCAACTTGATAAAATTTGTGTGTTGACGCACCATGCTTTTTTAATGCAAGTGTCAATTCAGTCTGACACCTTGTAACTACCTTGTGGGCCAGATATGCATGATTGAAGTTGAAACTTCTGTCGATGGCTTTTCCAACAAATTGCTTACTGAAGGATGTAGCGTAGCATTTTTTTCTCTGACAGCGTGAGCCTTACTTGCACAGTACATCTCAACTGTTCAGGAGCTGTCTTTATTTTGGCACACCCATCACATATAACATGGGTCACCTTTAGACCACTTTTTTCAATGTTTTGGACACTGGCTTTGACTGGCTGAGCTGTCAATGGCAGCTGTCTCCTCCATGTTGGCATATTTTCCAATTTTATGAAGGTCTGCTGTGCAAGCACCAGGCCAGTTTCAGCATCAATCATGGGTGTATGTGACTGAGTTCCAGCCTGGTACATACTTCTGCCTTTGGCTGGATTGCAGTACATTGTGTCTGTCATTACCTGAAGCTTGCTGCCTCCATTGAGTGAACTAGAAGGTGGTAGCTCTTTTTGTCTGTGTTTTCCCAGGTTGAATTACTGGCATGAAACCTTGAATGAGATATTTTAATGAAAGATGGGTGCCACATTACCTTTGATAATTCTGTGAATAAAAACAGGCTTATCATAAGCATCTCAAATCCAACACTTCACAAGATAAATTGATTTAAAAATCGAACATTTTAAATTGAAACACTGTTGAAATTTGTTTTGGATAAAACTAGTAGATCTTTTGTGGGTTTAATCTCATGCAACATATCAATTGCCAGACTGTTATTGTGGATTTCTTTCACATTTTTCAGATGTGTAATCTGAGAAATCCAGTGAAAGAACAACAAATAAACTAGGAAAGATGATTTGCTGCATAGCAAATCAGTGTGTGTCTTCAAAGCATATTGGAATGGCAATGTACAACTATTCCATAACACATGGGTAGAAGTTGGAATGGCATCTCTATCTTTTATTGCTTTGAAGTTGTTCAAGTTTTAAAATTTGTAATGGTGCTATTTAGCACAATTTAAATTGCTACAACTTTTATTTGTAATTCATTAGGTGCGAAATGGTCAACACCCCCTACAAGAAGTTGGAATGACATCTCTATCTATTATAGTGTAAAAGATATTCAAAGATTGAAAATTTTGAATACTGCTAATTAGCATAACTTAGATTGGTACAACTTTTGTTTTAGATTCATTACATGCACAATGGTCAACAACCCCCTAGTAAAAGTTGAAATGACATCTCTATCTATAATACTTTTGAAGATATTCAAGTTTTAAAATTTCAAATGCTGCTAATTAGCATAATTTAAATTGCTACAACTTTTGCTTTAGATTCATTACATGCACAATGGTCAATAACCCCCTAGTTGAAGTTAAAATGACATCTCTTCAATAGTTTTGAAGATATTCAAGTTTTAAAATTTCAAATGCTGCTAATTAGCATAATTTAAATTGTTACAACTTTTGTTTTAAATTCATTGGATGTGCACTAGTCAATAACCCCCTAGTAGAAGTTGGAATGACATCTCTATTTATTATACTTTTGAAGATATTCAAGATTTAAAATTTCAAATGCCCCTAATTTGCATAATTTTAAACATCTTCATTCCTCTGTATAAACGGTCAAACTCCTTGTATGGAGGTACAATCATGCCAAGTTTGGAGTTTCTATGTACAATAGTGTCCCGAGAAAAGTGTGGGACAAATTTGCTGGTGAAGAAGAAACAAAGGAAGGAAGGAAGGGAGGGAGGGAGGGAGGGAGGGAGGGAGGGAGGGAGAGAGAGAGAGAGAGAGAGAGAGAGAGAGAGAGAGAGAGAGAGAGAGAGAGAGAGAGAGAGAGAGAGAGAGAGAGAGAGAGAGAGAGAGAGAGAGAGAGAGAGAGAGAGAGAGAGAGAGAGAGAGAAAGAGTTGACACACACACTTTAATAATACTGAAAAAAATTAAATATATTAAAAACAAAGAGGATATATTATTCTGCATTAACAGATTGGTATTTTGGCATTAAGAGCCTATGATGCAACAATGTGGGACAAGTAAATTCAGATTCAGTATGGAGAAGTGACTCTTAGACTTAGGGGGAAAAGTATTTTTTCCCTTCAGCTTGTCCGGGTACAAGTGGCTAATATCCTTCAAAGAAGACCCAAGTTTTTCAATTCACTTATGATGATGATAATTAGTAGTAGTACCTGGGCTCGCACTAGCCATTTGCCAATTCGCCACTGGCGAAAAAATAGTTGATCTGGCGAAAGAAAATTCAAATAAGTTCGCCAATTTGGTGAAGATAAAACTTTCCAGGACAGGTTTTGTTCTGGGATATTCTGGTAAAAAAAAAACGGATGTGCATTACCGAAACAACGGAAAGAAAACTTTATTCAACTTCAGAGAATAAGAAAATACATTCAGAGACAGATAATATTACGTCTATTTGCTTTGCTCAGGCATAAATGAATCGATGTTCTTCTCTCTCGATCTCAAAATGGCTTTTTGACTTGGCACGCGTAAACAAGCTGTCCAAAATACATACTTGATCAAGGTCATATCGTGACTTCCAGCGCCCAGTTTAGGTCTTCATATTATAGGATTCCTTGTCAAAACATTGTATCTATCCACTAATGACCACAGACAGAGTTGTCATGATTCATAAATGCTTTGTAGTGAAGAAATTCATTGAAATAAACAAGTGAAAAATTCGCGGGCTGCCATGCTCTTTCTGATTGACCTTGACATTGGCACATATGTAGTAGTCCTGCCATCTATTGACCATAATGAAAAACGCTTGTGTTCCTTCAGATATGGGCAGCAAATTTGGTACATGTATTTTTATCTTTTACAGATTTTTAATTAACAGGCATTTGTTTGTTTTTGTTTGTTTGTTTTCTTTAATAAGAAGTTTGATACTTGAAGTTTATTTCTGTTAACATTGACTTAAAGGAAGTAATAATATTGATTCAAGCAGCCAAGATTTTTAAAACTGTATAATATCTGCAGATTCTCAATAGATATAAGGCCTACCCATTGACAGGCCTGTTTAATGGTTTGGTACACCTACAGAGTATTTTGTCTGTTGTCAAGGTGAACATAATGCAATATACACATATTTTCTTACTTTTTTATATCTAATGTTTTAACTTTGTTCATATTTTAATAACTTTTTACTACAAGCATTATTTACCACTGTCAACTCCAGTTATCTGAAAAAAGGAAAAAAAAAAAAGGAAAGAATAAGAAAAGAAAAAAATATTCTGGAATGAGCTGATATGTTTCTGCCAAAAGAAAATTATAAAAAGTTATCTTGAAAATTAATGTTTCCTTTTAATATTTTATCCCTAAATTTAGCTATGATAAATATTCCAGCAGTGATTAAATATCTTTCTGTTGATTTAATTACTGAAGATAATCAAAGTATCATAACCATTATCTGAACAAATTTTCATAAAATTGGCTCAAAAGGTGCAATTTTTTCAAAACTAGGATTATAAATTAAAATCATAATATAATTAAGTTCGGACCTGTCTTGGTCACTTACCTTCTCATATGTCCAAGTTTCATAACTTAAAACTTTATTTTAGAAAAAAAAATTAAATGAAGAAAAGGAAAGAAAAGTTACTTATTTTAAAAACAATGTAAGTATGTATGGTTGTGTGTTTGACAAAATATTTTTATGGTCTGTTTGGAGGGCAGGCTGGCGGGGGGGGGGGGGGTGTTTTGACAATATGTGTCGGATTTATTGGACTAAAATTTGGCTAAAGAAGATTCCATTTGGCAAAAAAAATTTGTAGTTTTAGCCAAATTGGCTAAGGGGTAAAAATTCCTAGCGCGCAGCCCAGATTACCAATACCATATATTAGTAATTACTTGGCTTGAGAGTATTATTCTTTCAAGGCATGACAATGTATGGGACTCTCTCTCTCCTTTTTTGTTTTTTTTTTGTTTTGTTTTTTTATGGGACCCCCAAATATTTATGCAATGAGTACCCAGGAAAAATCAAAGATTAAACCTCAGGTAAAACCCTGTAAACGTTATTGATACAGGATAGTAATCATGGTAGACAACAAGAAAACAAAGTTGTTGCAGCCAACTTTATTAGGAACTTTTCACATGAATTCACCTAGCAGAGTGCACAAAAATCCCTAGAACAATTATGAAAGGTTCATTTGTACGTGAGTGTGCACAGTGATATTAGCAAAGTACCTAATACCAAGCTAGGTTTTCAGTGTCTGTTGCTCCACAATGCTGACTTGATCTTCAGGACTGTCATGATCCTAAGAACATTTTATTTACAGCCAATTGTAATTATCTTCACTCAATTTCTGTCCAATGGTACAGTTTACTAAAGGATTTAAACACACAGCCAGCTTGACAGAGAGGATTGTATGAGCAGATAGGAGACCAAGAAACTTAGGGCCTGAGGAGTGGAGTGTCACAGGAGAGACCAGAAGAACTGCATTTGTGGCTATGCATGCACAAACTTAGCTTTAAGCATTTGCATGCTTCTTGTTGCTGTCACAGAAGGAAGCCAATCAACAGCAGAACTGAAGTGGATCCTGGCTCATCACAAATGTTGATTTCATATTCACGTTGACTCTTTTATTTCCGTTTATCTTTCACATATGGCCAAATGAAAATGGAGAAGGTTTTTTTTAGCTCAGCTGACTTGTCAGTAGCTGAGCATATCTTATGGCCCGCCATCAACAATGGACTTCTTCTCCAAAACCGCCAGCCAGATTTACTTGAAACTTGGTGGCAATATACCTTGGGTGGGTCTCTATCAAGTTTGTTCAGTGGGTCACGCTCCAGTGATTTTTGGATTTTTTTATAATTTTTAGGTCAGCAGAGCCTATAGAATCTGTTTGCGTCCGTCATCCGTCTGTCCGTCCTTCCTTCCATCCGTCTGTCCATCCGTCTGTCTGTCTGTCTGTCGTTAGACTTTTTATATTTTCCGACTTCTCAAAACCGCTAAATAGAATGTTTTGATTTTGCACATGGATGATCCACAGGTGGACCTCTACCAAGTTTGCGAAGGAGATGATGTTGCAATAATTTTTTTCTATTTTTTAATAATTTTTTAATTTATTTTTTGAAAAAAAATAAAATTTTATCATCTTAAGAACTACCAAGCCAATTGCTTTTATATTGCACATAGGGTCATCTGGGGTCAACTAGTTCTTATTTGGCCACCAGGTGGCACTGTGATTTTTCTCTTTTTTTATGAATGTCCAACTATATTCTGATAAAATTTTAAGCAGTTCTGTTCAGCTGTTCTGGAGAAGAAGTCGAAAATAGCCTTAACAGGCCTGTTAAGGCTATTTTCGACTTCTTCTCCAGAACAGCTAAACAGAACTGCTTAAAATTTTATCAGAATATAGTTGGACATTAGACAATGAAAGTTTGCGAAAATAATATGGATATGTTAATTTTAGGCAAAGTTATGGGATATCAAAATTCGCAACAGTAAGAAAGTGCTGCAGCTGTGTATATATATATATATATATATATATATATATATACATATGGCAATACAGTGCATATATTACACTATTGTATTTACCCTTTTGACTTCTTCTCAAAAACCGCTGTATGGAATGTTTTAATTTTGCACATGGATGTTGCCCAGGTGAACCTCTACCAAGTTTGGGAAGGAGATGATGATGCAATAATTTTTCTATTTTTAATGAAGTTTTTAATGTATTGTTTGAAAAAAAAAAAATTTCTTCATCTCAAGAACTACCTGGCCAATTGCTTTGATATTGCACATAGGGTCACCTGGGGTCAACTAGTTCTCATTTTGGCCACCAGGTGGTGCTGCAATTTTTTCCTATTTTTTTAATGAATTTTTGTGTGTTAAGGCTATTTTCAACTTCTTCTCTAGAACAGCATGATAGAATTGCTTAAAATTTTATCAAAATATAGTTGGACATTAGACAATGAAAGTTTGCGTAAATAGTGTGGATATGTAAATTTTTGACAAAGTTATGCGATATCAGACTTTGTGACTGTAAATGAGTGCTGCCACTGTACACCGGCAGCCATTGAAACAGCAAGGTATGTCAATTGATAATACATGTACTACCATCAGCAGAGCTTATAGAGTCTGTTTGCGTCCATCCGTCCGTCCGTCCTTCCGTCCATCTGCAAAATTTATTTTAAGGACAAACTTTGCTACCACTCTACATACATGTATATAGCTGTACAAATCTAGACTGCAGTCCATGTGTTCCAACACTGTAAAAAGAAGATCCCAGTCAGCAGAGCACAGGATCATCATGATCCTCTTGTTTTGTTTGTTTTTGGGGCAAATCTTAAAAAATCTTCTCTGAAACCGCTCACCCAATTAGTTTCATATTACATAGAAACACTCCTAGGGACTCCTAGTTCTGAATTTGTTTACCAAGTGGTGATTTTATTTTTTTTCTAGTTTTTTTGTGCGTGTTTAGGCTATTTTCGACTTCTCCAGAAGCCAAATGGTCATTGCTCAGACAGCAACCTCGCAAACCGGTGCGTCCTAAGTGGAAACCTACGGGTTCCTGCCCCGATATTCCGTAACCCTGGCCAGTTTGAACGCTCAAATCCTAAGTCTGGGCAATATGGAAAGCCAGCAGCCTGGCCAGTCTGAGCACTTGGACTGTAAGCTTGGAGTGCCAGCTAAGGCACTGGTGCCAGGCCCGTTTGCTCCCCGAACTCCCGAATCTGAGAGCTTCGGGTGGTAAACGAAGGCATAGGGGATCAAGGAGGAAGACATGTAGAAAGGGGGATCCATCCACTGCCAGTGGGCCTTTGGCCACCCTCGGCCTGGGCAGAACCCTCTGTTACCCTGACAGTAGCACAGCAGTCCCTCCTGCACCTTCGGTGGCTTTGCCCCGGAGTAAGCAGTTGGCAATCCTGCTGGTCCCTACGTTTGAGCCAGGTACCCTGCCCTACTCTCTCGAGCAGCAGGTGGATCATGAGCTCTGTGAGGATCAGCGGTTGCATGAGGAAGCTCAGTCTACTTCTGCACTTGCCACCGCTACTGTCCCTGAGTCGGAGCAGACTTGGTCAGCGGAGCATCTCGCTCCTTTGGCTTTGAGTCGGCTCTCTCTCAGACCTCAGGTCAGGGAGTTCTCTGAACTCCCTCCGGACCCCTCCTGCCAGCAGATTGCTCAGTTGATGGCAGCTGAGGTCCAGGATAGTGACCTTGCAGAGTCTCAGCCAGATCCCTCTGGCCTGCAGACCTGTTGGCCTGCAGCCTCCGAGATCTGGGCATATGAGTCTCCCTTGCCTTCCATCTCTCTCCCCTCATGGGAGGAGCAAGTGGAGGCGGCGTCTGTGGTGCTCGCTACCCCTACGCCTGGCATGGTGACATCTCCTGCTGTCACAAGCGGTTGCTCCATCGCCCTCTGACAATATGATGTTCGACAAGGCTTTGGGCATCCACATTCTCCTTGCAAGTCCAGAGTCTGTGGACCTGGACACCAAGGTGGAAGATGAGCTGCTGATGTCGGATTCATTCGATACAAGATCTTGACCCAGGTCGAAAGCTCATCATTCATGCTCTGACAGGCACAGAGAGCCGGCAGCCATGGGCTCTGCAGAGGCTTCGGCCCCTGCCCTCATGGACACTGCACCTGCACCTGCTAAGGGTTTTGACATGTCAGAGCTCTTATTGAGATCTGGTTGGTGATAAAGCTGTGGTCCTGCCAGCGGATGATAGGTCGAGCGCTGTTGCACTATCATACAAGGGCTTGTCTCTGGAGGACACGAGTCAACATATGTCCATATCTTTTGCACCCTTTGTAGCTGAGTTCAACGACCAGCTCACATCTAAGACTCTTGGCACTTGGGTTCCCGTTAGACTGCCAACATCTGGCTACTTGAGGCAGGGGCGACTCCTCCCTAAGCTCTGAGCCAGAGCAGATCTTCCGGTTGGGTCCACTGCCGGTGGACTTAGACTGGGAGGAGTTGGATGCTCGGCAGCTGAGAATCATTTCTGCGTCAGCAGAGGCCTTCAAGCAATTGGAGGAAGATGCCCCAGGCTCTGTCCTTGTGGGGTCCTACTTTGACATGTCGTTGGCTGCTCTGGGGTCTGTCCTTAAAGACCTCAAGGGCTCCGTTCAGATCGCGTAGGCCATGCAAGACTGTGGTTCGACCAGGCAACTCTCCTCGCGACTTTGTTGTCGCTAGCTGTTAATCACCAGGTACATTCGTTTGTTACGGAGGAACGCCTACCTCCAGGGTCAAAAGCTGCCTGACCTGATCTTTCGGAGAGCCCGCACGGGACCCCGCTTCTCTGGAATTCTGTTTGGAGGAGAGGTGGTGGAAGTGGTCCACTGGGCACAGGACCTTCGGGCCCGCTCGGCAGACCAGGCACGCTCCAAGGCATTAACTGACTCTGATCGGTCTTTGTCATCCTTTTGCGCCTCGGCCCCTTAGCGTGGTACTTCTCAGATCTCCTCGAACCGTCCCTTGACTTTTGCTCCCTTGGGGGCATGACAACCTGGGATGCGTGGACAGCAGTCGGTGTGGAGCAAGCCTTCCGGTAGAGGGAAGAAGTTATGAAAGCGTTGGTGTCCCTGACTGTCAGTTCCCAGATGTCGTCTCGGGATTACCAACCGCCACATTGTTAGACTCCGTGCAGCACCCAGTCGGTGACTGCCTCAGCACATAGCGCGCACAATGGCAGTCTATCACGGATGATTCATTCGTCATAAACATGCTGAGATGCTGAGACATGGCTACATGCTGCTTTTCTGTGAAGACAGCCCTCCACCTAGCCCAGAACCATGGTGGTTTGCTCCACCCACCTCAGAACCCAAAGCATCGACGCTCCGGGAGTCGTTTCAGACACTTTGGAGCAAGCGAGCCCTAGAGTAGGTAGAGGACCAAGGTTCTCCTGGCTTCTACAACCTACTCTGACTGGTCCCCAAGCGTGACAGAGAATAGCACCCAGTCGTAGACCTGTCAACACTAAACACCTATGTGGAAGTCCTGTCCTTTCGAATGGAGACACCCCAGTCAGTGGCAGCAGTCCTGGAGTGGACGATGTCCCTGGATCTCAAGGACGCACTCTTCCACGTGCCAATCGCGGACACTTCACGTAAGAATCCAGTTGGTAATCGCGGGTAAAATATACCAGTTCAGGGTGCTTCAATGTGGTGTCACCACGGCACCACTGGAGTTTACCGGGTTTGTGCAGACAGTTGCTGCTTACCTTCACCACTCAGCCATTTGCATTCATGTGTACGTGGACGAGTGGCTAATCCGAGCGCTTTGGCGCCTAGATTCACAACATCACACACAGACCGTCCTGGAACTTTGCCAACCCTTGGGCCTACCTAAGTCGAGTCTTCAGCCAGAGCAGATTTTCGTCTTCCTCAGCATCCGGATCAATCTGGTAGCCTATGTCTGTCACCCTTCGGAGGACAGGTGGAACAGACTGCAGTCTCTTCTCAGGCCCTTTCTGACTGGCAAGGCTGCTCGGTGCAACAATGGCTCACCAAACTAGGCTTCCTGTCCTTGATGGACTCCCAGGTCCCGTAAGGTTGGTTTCACCGTCGTCCTTTGCAGCTCGCACTGTGGGGCAGATGGAGGAGAGACCAGGGCCACCTCACCCAGGTGCCGATCCTCATCGAGGATCAGCTGCACCTTCAGTGGTGGACTGTCAGGGAGAACATCATGAGAGGACAGATGCTGGAGCCTCTTCAAGCCCAGCTCACCATTTACACGGACTCTTCTCAGTCCGGGTGGGGAGCCTGTGCGGAGAGTCGGACGGCGTTGGGCCCTTGGCCAGTGTCATTCGCAGTTCACCACATAAACTGGTTGGAACTGAAGGCGATGCGCTTGGTGCTCCTCCACTTCCGAGACCAGGTGGAGCATGTCCTCATAATGTGCAACAACAGGACCATGGTAGCCTACATCAACAGGCAAGGTGGGACGCGGTCCAGGAAGCTGACAGAGTTGCCTGGACCCATCATCAGATGGTGTTGCAACTCTGATGTTCCCATACATGCGAGGCACGTCCCAAGACATGCAAATGTTCTGGTTGATCAACTCTCGAGGAGAGGTCGGCTAGTAGGGACGAAGTGCTCACTCCACTCCAGCGTCATTCAGGCCATGTGGCCACATTGGGGGACTCCACATGTGGATATGTTTGTGACTAGCGAGAACGCAAAACTGGCGGTTTACGTCTTGCCTGTCCCAGGCCCCCAAACCCTAGTGGTGGATGCTCTAGTCATGGACTGGAGCAACCTGTGGGTGTACACCTTTCTGCCTTGGCAGATCCTTCCAATGGTACTGCGCAAGGTTTGGTCCCATGATTGCAATCTGCTCCTGGTTACCCCCTGGCGGCCCTGGAGTGATTGCTCAGTGGACCTAGTGGCACTGAACGTTGAGCCTTGTCTACAATTACTGGCATGGCCGAAACTTCTGGTTCAGCCGTGGACAAATGTGTTCCATCGGAACCCTCAAGTGCTCAACCTCCACCCTTGGTGGTTATCTCACAGCACATCCCTGATAGAGATTTCTTGGAGTCGGTCCCAGAATTTCCAGACGGGGGCTTCGATCTTCTTCTCCAGTTTACTGGACTTGCTGGAAGGTGTTTTCCCACTGGTGTGCCAGTAGGATAAGTCACCCTTGGGCTCCGCGTATCGCGGACATTGCTGACTTCCTGTTAAATCAGTGGAAAGTCTTAGGCAAGAGCTAGAGAACAGTGGAGGGGTTTTGATCAGCTGTCTCCTCAACCCTTGCCAGCATCTTAGATGTGTGCATCAGTAGGGATCCTTATCTGTCTGCACTCATTTCGTCCTTCTACACCGACAGGCCAATGACGCGACAGGTCATGCGCAGGTGGGACCTGGCGCTGGTTTTAGTCATGCTGAAGAAGTGGCCCTTTGAGTGCCTTGAGGACCCCAGGCAGGTTTCCCTCAAGTTCTGGACGTGGCAGAGTTGTTTTCTATTAACACTCCCTGCGGGGGCTAGGAGAAGCGAAATCTATGCTCTAGCTCATGACCATCTCCAACTGTCACCTGACCACTCCCAGGTGACCCTGAGGCCTCACTTGGGCTTCCTTGCAAAGAACCAACTGGCTTGAGATCTGGCTACGGCCTTTAAGGGTTCTACCCTCTTTGCAATGGATGCCGCTCTTCCTCTTGAGGAGAGAGCCCTGTGCCCAGTGAGAGCTCTTGGCTGGTACCTTTCTCATGAGGACAAACTCAGAGGACAGAGATCTGGCCTCCTTCTTCCACTGAGTAACCCACAAAAGGAGCAAGTTTGCAGAAATACACTTTCATCGTGGATTAAGCAGACGATCCTTAAGGCCTATGAGACCTCGCTGGATAGGCCAGAAGCCTTGCAGCTTTTCTCTGCCAGAGCTCACAAGGTGAGCACCCTGTGGAACATTGCAGTTGTGGACATTCTGCAAGCCTGCTGATGGCGATCGTCCACAACTTTCACGGAGCACTACTTGCATGACACGATAGTATTAGTGCTCGAGGATGGCATGTACCACTTTGCCTGGGTAACTTGCTCCTTTGCTTAGGTTCCGATACTGGTCCCTTAGCCCTTAAGGATCCCATCAGAGCTGCCACCATGCTCCAGCTTATGGCGCTCTCATGGTTAAATCTGAAGCAGGCCTATAGGTCGGCGTATTTCTTAGTCGGCCTTTTAGGGCTTCTTGCCTTGTAGACCTAATCTCGGACAGTATCAGGCCATTTGTCCCGATGCCCCGGCCTGTACATGTTGCTGGTTTGACATGGGAAACACTGCCCACAGAACTAAATACTGCCCCTCCAGCGCCCACCAGTTTTGCGACTAGGGCCTGTCAGATATCCAGGCCCAATGGAGCTGAAACCATAACATCTACCTATGAGGCAGACAGATTTCATGTTGGCAGGCCAGCACCGGGGGAGGTTCAGTGCGGTCCCATGCGGGACAAGGGTGTACCACTGGGTAAAAGTTCAACCCCTCTGGACAGTTAGTGAGGGTATATATTATGTAACAAAGAATCTGGGAATAATTTACACTACTTATGGAGTATTGATACATTTTCTGTAATGGTACTGTACTGTAGTCATGATGTCCTGTTAATCCAAAGAGGTTGTGGATCACTCATGTATAACTGCACATGATGAGCCAGTTTTGTAACTGTGTGCTCCCAGCTGGTTGGTGTCTGGTGTTCATCAGGCTTTTGAACCAGATGTAGCAATGGTGTGAATAGACTGCTTTCCATTCGGGTGTCCTAAGGGAAATGGAAGGACAACAGCGTGGACTGACAGAAAAAACTTTCCCACATTTGCATACAGAGGTAACGTACAATGAAAGGGTGTTTCAGTATAACTGATCATCAGGAAACATTGCTTTGAAACCTCAAGTTGAGGTAATTACATAAGAACTGAAGTGCCGTTTTTCAACTGTTTGTAAACCTCTCATGAGAGGTTGACATTTTGTGTGATTATGTTTCTATGCAAGACTTTTGTAAGACCTTGTTTGTGACTGCAGATGTATGACCTTGACCTATTTTTCAAGGTCACATGGGCATTACATCAAAAATCAATGTAGATGTGATAATTCAAGAAAGATTTCACTTGGGAAGTTGAAATTTATATAAGACCTTGCTTGGGATTGCAGATGGGTGACCTTGACCTATTTTTCAAGTCACAATGGCCTGTCATGTAAAATCGATAACTCAAGAAAGATTTGACTTGTGAAGTTGAAATTTTATGTGAAGATGTTCTTATATAAGACCTTGCTTGGGATTGTAGATGGGTGACCTTGACCTTTTTCAAGGTCACATGGCCACTTTGACAAAATCATTGCAGACACACTAGTGAAAGATTTGACTTACAGAGATTGAATTTTGTGTGATTATGTTTCTGTGAAAGACTTGTGAGACCTTGCTTGTGACTGCAGATGTTTGACCTTGGTGTATTTTCTAAGGTCACATGGGCATTTCATCTAAAATCCATCCAGACATGGTAACTCCACAAGGATTTGACTTAGGAGGCGGAAATTCTGCATGATTATGAACCATAATACAAACTAGGTTGGGAGTATAGATGGGTGACCTTGACCAATTTTCAAGGTCACAAGCACTTCTTTGAAGCTGCAGAAGAGATAAGTGAAGAATGTCTTTTTTAAAAGGTAGCACCTTGAAATTGTGTTTTATAAATCTGTAGATGTGTGACCTTGGCCTATTTTTCAAGCTCATATGGGCATTTTCTTGAAAATAGTCCCAGATGTGATGTCAGAAGAATATGACTTAAGAGGTTAAAGTTTTCTATGATTATGTACCAATATACACCATATCTGTAGATCATTCGAATCGGTATGCCTATTAATAAAAATAAGGGTGACAATAGCAAGGGTGCACAGGGAGACATTTGATTTTCTGTCGGAAAATAAGCCTGTTCTAGTTGGCCATTGACTTGAATTGGCCATTGCCAAAGTTCCCAATTTATGACCAGAAAAACGACACAACACGATAAGATAGGAGAGCTTGTGGCCAAAGCCTAAAAACTTGTTACACACTCATCTTCGTCATCTTCAAACAGAGTTGTGATGATGTCATTGACAGAAATTAAGTCATCTTGACTACATAGCAGGTCAGCGTTGTCTTCACTCAACTTGGGGGAGAAGGGCGATGGGAGCTCAGTTTCTTCTTGCCTTATGAGGCCATCCTCTGAACCACCCAGGGCATTGCTGATGCAGCACTTCAGGAAGGACTTTACAACAAGGGCAGGGATGATCTCTTCCTGTGCTTCTTTTATCCATTGACACATGGTTGCCACATAAGGCTTTCTTATGCTGCCACTGGATGCATATGTGTGGTTGCCAGACATCAGCCATTTGTCCCACTTGCGTCGCCTGTTGGACTTGGATGGCTTGTACAGGCTGAAGTCTTTAAGAGCTGCAACATACCAGTCGTGCCTCCTGGTATGATGGCCAACTTGCTCGTAGAGACGCTGCTTGACAGCATGACTCCATTTGGTAACACCTGAAGATGTCCAGCCCAAGCAAACTCTGGTGGTGCCTAAGGCCTCCCTTCCTCTTTGTCCACATGGTTTCGATGCAGTCATTGGTTAGGGCATCATCCATCCAGCCCTTGGTGTGAGTCCTTAGCATAACCTCGGGGGGGGGGGGGCTACTCCCTATACCGAGCATAATGGGGATGTGCCGCTCTGAAGGGTGCCTTTTTGCCCGTACTTTCCCGAACAAAGGTATCAATTTTACCAAGATTTCCCTAAGGAAGGCCCATAAATTTTTCTGAGACCCCTAACCAAGGTCACTGATAAAATCAAAGGGCCCTAATCAAGACCAGACAATTTATGCTCCAGCCCCGTGAACAAGGCACATGCTGTGAAAGTGCCCTAATGAAGATCCATTATTTGGTAGGATGGGAGCCCTAATGAAGGGTCATTCTGAAAAACTTGAGCTGCACACCTCCACCTAAAAAAGTAGGAAGTGGCTCCCCCGGGAGGATAACACCTGGAGGGAACTTCTCCTTCGGCAAAGTTTTGCACCAAAAAAATGATGTAGGACAGCAACTTCCCTCCATCTGCGATATATGCAAGCCTGACTGTGAAGCAGGACTTCTCATTGCCAGTTGTCCTTATCATGATGGAATGGGATCCCTCAGGTGCAATGATAGTGTAGCATACAGCAGGTCAAACATCAGGGAGTCGGGCCTGCTTTGCTGATAGCTCACACTTGGTACTCTCACTTGGTACACAGCTTGATAGAGTACCGCTGGAACTCAAGTAGCTTGGCGTCAACTTGGTTTGCAGCTCTGTGAGATTTGGTGTGTTGATGTATGCGCAGGTGATGTTGGGCCATGAAGCAGTAGCACCAGTTGAGGCCTTGAAGCCAGCTATGCTAGTGTGGTGTTAGACAGATAGATAGATAGATAGATAGATAGATAGATAGATAGATAGATAGATAGATAGATAGATAGACAGACAGACAGACAGACAGACAGACAGATAGACAGACAGACAGGCAGACAGACAGACGGATAGATTTTATTCATATATACACAGTTTATAAAATCCATTCAGTGTTCATATATACATTTCGAAAGCAAGTAGCACCTGAGAGCACAAAAGGCATGTTACAATACAAATATAAAAATGACAGATGACTCCATTATTGAACCATGTACCATGAAATGGGAGCACTAGAAAGCAGAAGGCATGTAACCATGATGGACCACCACAGATACAATACAGCAATGGATGGAAAATGACAAAAAAGAAGAGCACCATTAGTAAGAAAGATACGCACCATATGGCAATATGGAAGATTAGAAAATATGACTTCTGAAAAGATATGAAATCAGGAAAATATATGAAATCTGTAAAACATAGTGATCTGTGCTATACAGTATAAGTATTTAAAAAAAAAACAGATTATGAAGTTGAGAAACTCCTGCCTTCTAGTGCTCTCATCTCTGCCATATAAAATTGCTTGATTTTGTATTTGACAATGCTTAAAGATTTACAAGCTTTTATATTATGAGGGAATTTGTTCCCCATATGTACAGCATCAAACATGAATCCATTATGCTCTTGAGACCTAACATGTGGCACGACAAAATTCAATGAGCTGTCCCGAGTTTGACGCTGATTAGAGGTCGATACACGATTGACATTTTGCTAATATGCTGGAGTCTGATGGCTTGTATGTTGACTTCAGTGGTGCTCACGTCACATCCATCTTTTGCCGATAAAACTGCAGCATGTGTTTTTCCAGTGCCAGGAACAATGCTTGCTTGCCCCACTTGGTCCTCTTGTGTCTTGGCTTCACCTTCAGTGCTGTTTGCTATACACAACCCATGAATCGTTGACTCATTGGTAGCGAACTTCTTCCCTGATTCTTTATTCCTATGGGCTTCAGCATACTGGATGATGGTCAGCTTGTCTTTTCCTGTGTACGAAACAGTCTAGAAGTACTTGACTTATGCAACAGTGGATACCAAGTATCATACTTGTCGGGACATTCAACCATACCTTTTGCTGTTTTGCACAGTTTATACATGTAGCTAAGTAAATTGACGAATGTCCGACTTACAAAGATTCTACATGTCTTGTGGAACAAATTCATAGATATGGATGGATGCACTTGAAGGTGTATGTGTTGTACGTATGTTGAAATGCAAATGAATACAGATGAATGTTGATCATCACACTAGTTTGACCTCCTTTTTTCTCTCAGTAGGTAAGATCAGATGTCATGAACTTATATGGCTTATATTTTTTCAAATATACACAGTAAATAATTTATGGGTTTATTACATGCAGGTGAACACCACATTTGTGAAACACTGGTTGCTTGACCCACAGTTTGCTTTCTTTGTTCTTTTTTTTACCTGCGTGCTATACACAGGTACATGCAACGCTTTTTAGGACACAGTATAACATCATAGGTCCCTTAAGCTGGTTTCCATGCACTTAAGGTGCTTGGCCACAGCCCCAATAAAAATTCCATGGATCCAGTACTGTCACCATACTGCTGCATTGAACCCATCCAGGCCCTGTGGCATTATGCAAAAACATACATCGATTACAATTTGAACCACCAGCCTTAAATCTTTGCACTTTGAGCCAAAAGTTTCAAAAAATAGGAAATTTGTGTGCTATATCTGGCAGGAACGCATGGTGTATCCTTCTTTGTACCAGGTACTCAATTTTTGTTTGGTAGAGTCGTCATCCTCTTGAATGCATATAATAAAGGCAACAAAGCCCAATTTCTTTCTTCTTTTGTCTTCTTGCATGTAGGGACCAGCAACGATGTGTAGGAGGTTGTACGAAAAACAACTACAACATTGAAGGTATAATATAAGCAACAAAGCCCAATTTTTTGTTTCATAGAATCTTCTTGAATGCGAGAATATGTGCGATATTAATAGCCCATAGCAGCCAGACCACATACATGTAATACACGTGCACGGGTTAATATGTCCCCAGCTATATGCTTATCAGAGTGCAATTAACTAATCCTATTACCACAAAGATGATTGAATAGATGAAAAAGCCAGAGTGGACTTTCCTTTCATGTAGCCTCCTTGGTTTCACCAAATGCACAAGAAATGTGTAACTTTTGGAAGTTGGAATATCTCGTATGGGTGACCTTACAAGATCCCCCCAGACCATTCTCTTCATCTGGTCATAATGTTTTCCATCTTTTTAGCGATGAGATATTGGATTGTGTATGGTATAAGTGCATTCCTAGCAGTGTATTCTATATTATGTAAACTTTTGCTTGTTAGCATGATACCATCCTCAGTTTTCAAGTTAACCCAGTATCACTTTCGGGACTTGCAGGGTGTATGAAAATCTAGGTTAGGTTCGATATTTGTCGTGCCATCTACAGTATTATGTAATATATGAGTTAAAATGTGAAAATCTTGTGTGGACACTTTTGTATCTTTAATTTTTGTTAGATCTTCATGAAATGTGGTGGGGTTATGGGGGAGGTCAAAGTCTCGATCAAGGTTGATACTGTAGTGCCACCTATAGTTGTACAGTAATTATCAGTTCAAATGTGTTCAAACTTATTTAAATTCCTTATTTCATCAAAGAAGGCAGCTAGTTTTACCAAACATGTGTCCTATAATTTTGGTAAGACTACCTGCATTCTTTGCTGAAATAAGGAATTTATATATGTACATGGCTAAAACTAGAATGTTACACATTATGGATGACCTCGACTTACTTGTTCAAGGTCACTGGGACAGTAAAGATGATTGAGGTGAGTAACTAGTGTGGGTCTTGTATAATTAATTGGGGTTATGATGTGAATAAAACAGTACATGTTTATTACAGAGACAAATCCCTATTGTGCGTGAAGTGCTGGTGGGGCCACCTGTCATATTTTATGGAGAGATAGAAAACGCATTAAATTTATTATTTTCACACTGCCTATCTTTTACATTACAAAATTTACAGGAAAAGTACCTGAGGTAAAGACTCACAATTTGTTATAATATGAATTTCCTTAACCAATTTTTTAAGGTCACCGGGAAACACATATACATGAGGTGAGTTGTAAATACAACTGTTCCTACAATTTTCAATGTGGACACATGTAATTTTCAGAAATAAAAGCAGATAAAACAAACTAAGTTGAGTATGACGCTGGTGGCGCCATGTATAATATTATGTTATAATGGAGTCAAAATGTGAAAATCTTCTGAATGTTATTACATCTTTAATTTCCGTAGGATCTTGATGAAATTTGGTTGGATGGTGGGTGAAGGCAAAATATCTATCAAGGGTGATATGTGTGGTGCCACCTATAGTTGTACGGAAATTATGAGTCAAAATGTATTGAAAGGTGTATAAAATCATAATTCCAGCAAATGATGCAGCTATTAATTCATGTATTGATCCCAATATATGTTAGCAGAGCACCAGATCCATAGGCCTCTTGTTGTAATAATTAATCGAGATGGAAATCCCAAATCTACACCAATTATCAATTGTCAATAATTAAATCTTGCTAAATTATGAGTGACCTTGATCTATTTTAGCAAGCTCATTATACACTGTAGAAAACATTAAATTCAACATGTAGAGAAAGAATAAGGGCTAACCTTGCCAAATATGCAGCAAATGTTTATCATACATGGAACTCCTTATTGTGCTAATAAATTGAGATGCAACTGTAAAATTTTTTGATATGTTGCGTGACCTTGGCCTATTTTTCAAGGTCATTAAGCACTAAAAACAGGACACCAAATGCAATAAATTGATAAAGAATAATGTGAATGATACCAATTTCTGTAGGTCAAAAAGGGAATGCATTTCAAAAAATTATGTAATTTTTGGTGATGGTTGTCAGCTGATTATGAAGCCCATGGGCCTTTTGTTTTTACAAATGTTACGTGTTTTCACTATTTTTTACTTCTGCTCGACAAGTGGCACTCAGATTGTTCTGAAATGTGGTGGAAATGTAGCTTGTGGAGGGTTAAAAATTTGTTCATTTGGTGGTTCTACTCTGGATCCCTGATTTTGAGCTCAGCTGGCTTGTCAATCAGCTCATGTTATGACTAAGCATCTGTTGTTTGTCCGTCCCTCGTCCACTATTCACATTTTCTTCTCCAAAACTACTGGCCAGATTCACTTCAAACTTGATACGGGGTGTACCTTGGGTGGGTCTGTGCCAAGTTGGTACAAGCGGTCATGCTACTGTGATTTTTAGACTTTAGTGAATTATTGTTCATTTATTGACCAAATGTGAAAAAATTTCTCAGAAATTGCGAAGCCAACAGCTTCGAGGTGGAGCTGTGATTTCATTTCTGTTTTTTTTTCAACTTTTGTGACTTACGCAATTTTTAACTTCTCTCAAAACTGTCATTCAGGTTGAGCTGAACTCGGAGGAAATGTAACTTGTATAAGGGGTAAACCAACGTATTCCCTAGGTGGTGATGCTATGGATTGCTGATTTTTAGCAATTTTTTCAATTTGGGTATGTGTCACTTACAGCATGTATTCCTATTGATTACTATGCAAGTCAATTGGGATTGCAATGAAAATTCACATTTTTGACCTCTCCAAAACCGTCAACCATATTCGCTTCAAACTAGGTGGAGATGTACCTTGAGTATACCAATGTGTCCCAATAGCCATGCTCCAGTGAGTTTTGATATTTTTCTAATAATTTTTGACCAAATCTTAAAAAACAATCTTCTACTCTGAAACAGCCAAACAAATTGCTACGAAATTGCATTTGAATTTTTAGCTCAGCTGACTTGTCAGTCAGCTGAGCTTTTGTGAGGGTGGGTCCGTAGTCCATTGTCCGTCCGCATTAAAATTAAAAAAAGGAATCCCCCAAAAGGAAGAACAGAAACTTAAATCCAGTGATGATATTGTACATAAACCCAGCAATAGGATACATTAATCTACAAAGTATTTTAAAACTTAAGAACATCAAAGACTCAGTCAACGGTTATGTTAAGGATAATATTACTGTTACTTACAAATATGCTAACAGCATTCGCAACAAAATCTTCAAATGCAATAATATTATGAAGGAAGTTGACTTGGACACTTGGGATATGAACAACCAAACATGAATATAATTCAAAGTTCAAAGAATACAGGTATCAACACCACAAACAAGCTCTCACAGGAGATTTAAGTATTATAAAAAACAAGAAACTTAGACAGTTGTTGCAACGAGGACTAAGCCACAAAGAAAGACATAGTATCAACTTTAGGAAAGCAAGGAAAGAAATCAACAGAGGATTAATTAACTTCATTGAGAAATAAAGTAACAAGAAAAGAATCTACCTGGAAGTATTTAATGAATGGAAAATCAGAATCATGGAGAAAATTGATGAAAAAATCAAGTTCTTGAGGAATGGACATCTTCAAAAATGGAGACAAACAAAACAAGTGCTTCTAGATAACAACTGCAGCAGAAGTTACTTGATCTACATAACAAATTTGTTGTAACACTTATTGACAAAGCAAGTAATAACATTGTACTTACTTGCAAGACATATTATATCAACAACATACTGCAAGAATTAAATAGTAAAACTTATTAGCAGGCAGAATCTACTGAAGTAATTGACAAACAAGTAGACAAGAACAAAGTTTTGAAATGTGTTATGCCAAATGAACACAGGAAATTACCGATTATCTATGCAATTGTCAAAATGTACAAGAAACCTGTCCAATTTAGATATATTATGACAGCAAAGAAGTGTGTTCCAAAACAAGTTGCTGAGATACTAACTAAACTTCTGAGATTTGTCCAAAAGTCCCATACTAATTATTGTGAAAGAGTCCATACATACGCAAGAGTGAATAGGATGTCAATCACTGCAAGTACCACTGATGTCTTACAAGACATTGATAAGATCAACAAGAAGGAAATTAAAAACTTGAAAAATCTTCTACAAAAGCACCTGTCCAATTGCATTGAAGTTACATAGGGGTATTCCTAGGGACCCCAAAACTGCAAGTTTGTTCACCAGATCATGCTGCAACTTTTTTATTTTTTTATTTATTTTTATATTTTTTTCAATTTTTTCACAAATTTTTTATTGCTACTGAACTGAACATTCTCTTGAAACTTGTTGGGAATACACCTAGCCTCGATCTGCAACAAATTTATTTGCTACATGATGCTGCTGTCATTGTCTGATTTTTTGACAAGTTAACAAAAGAAAGGGTAGTTTTGGTTTTTTTTTTTTTTTGAGCTTGTGACCTTGAAAGGTCAAACTGACACATTGGCTAATACCTTGGTAATAGTGGATTGTGCCACTTTTCATATAAAAAATATGACCCCTTGAACTCTGAATGAAGACTGACATGATGGACATTGCAAACAGTCATGATGGTCTTAGACAAAGGGGACTTTGATAATAGGCCCATCCAATCTGTGAATCTAAGGTCAGCTGGGCACAGGACTGTCACAGTCATTTTGTTTCTTTCTGCGCATGTTTCCATGCTGTTTGGTTTTATTTAAATTATGAAGGGGATCAGCCATATGTATTACAATGAGTGAAACCGTGAGGTATGGATCGAATCCTTGTTGGGCTGGACTTCACTCAGAACCTTCGTAATAAAATTATCTATACAAGCAACAAATAAGTCCATCTAAATACATAATGTGTAATGATGTCACTGACCTGCACAGTAATAGTTATCTTGTAAGTAAATTTTAGTATCCATGCACACAGGAAGTGTAATATATAAGTGTATGACAAGTCCCCATAATGCCAGTTTCTGGTCAATATATTTGCTGTAGTGTTAATATTATGACCACATTAAAAAAGCAAAAAACAAAAACAAAAACAACTAGGAAAGATAATTTGCTGCATAGCAAATCAGTGTGTGTGTCTTCAAAGCATATTAGTATGGCAATGTTCAACTATTCCATAACACAGGGGTAGAAGTTGGAATGGCGTCTCTATCTTTTATTGCTTTGACGTTATTTAAGATTTAAAATTTCTAATGGTGCTATTTAGCATAATTTAAATTGCTACAACTTTTATTTTTAATTCATCAGGTGCGCAATGGTCAAGAATCCGCTAGTAAAATTTGGAATGACATCTCTCTCTATTATAGTGTTAAAGATATTCAAGATTGAAAATAATTTCGAATACTGTTAATTAACATAATTTGAATTGCAACAACTTTTCTTTTAGATTCATTACGTGTGCAATGGTCAACAACCCCCTAGTAAAAGTTGAAATGACATCTCTATCTATAATAGTTTTGAAGATATTCAAGTTTTAAAATTTCAAATGCTGCTAATTAGCATAATTTAAATTGTTACAACTTTTATTTTAAAAATCATTGGATGCACACTGGTCAATAACCCCTGGTGGAAGTTAGAATGACATCTCTATCTATTATACTTTTAAAGATAATCAAGATTTAAAATTTCAAATGCCCCTAATTTGCACAATTTTAAACATCTTCATTCCTCAGTGTAAAACGGTCAAACTCCTTGCATGGAGGTACAATCATGCCAAGTTTGGAGTTTCTATGTACAATAGTGTTTCCGAGAAAAAGTGTGGGATAAATTTGCTGGTAAAGAAGGAAGAAAGAAAGAGAGAGAGAGAGAGAGAGAGAGAGAGAGAGAGAGAGAGAGAGAGAGAGAGAGAGAGAGAGAGAGGGAGGGAGGGAGGGAGGGAGGGAGGGCCGGCGGGCGGGCGGGCGGGCGGGCGGGCGGGTGGGCGGGCGGGAGGGAGGAAGGAAGGAAGGAGAGAGAGAGAAAGAAAGAAAGAAAATCGCCACCTTCCCGCCCCAACCCCTCCCCTCCAAAAAAAAAAAAAATAAAATAAATAAGTAAAGAAATAAAATAAATTAGGTGGCATCTTTCTTGTTTATTACCAATGCTTGCAATATTTCTTCATAAAATTTGCCTGTGCAATTGCAGAAAATACTGTATGTGCACATTAGCCCAAATTATAGGAGATGCGTGGATTTATATGTGTTATCTCTTGATATTTTTTCTAGATAAGACACAACCAAACTATATGATCATGTGGAAAGTACAAAATATCAAAGAATATGCGACATCTTTTAAATAATTTCAAGTATTTTTTAAAATTCAAAGAGGGAAATTAAGAAAGGCCAGCTTTTATTTTCTCCCGGGTTGCTGAAATCAGAATGCAGATGATCTTAGTATGAATATCACAAAAGTCGCAGTAAATATTACTGGGTATATCTATCAGAGTGAAAAATAAATGATATGCAGAGTTTTAAATTTAAAATGTAAACATGTTTTTCCCCCGTAAACCTTGCTTTGAGTGTAGTAAGTTCTGTAATACAAATGTCATTACTAGTGACCTTGTCAGGTTTTCATTATCTATGCTGTATGCAGAGTGGCCTCAACAGTCTGTTGTTGATATATTTTATTTCTTTCAAGAGGATTAGAAAAGTAGCCAAAGGCTAATACAAATTCTCAGCAGTCTTGTCAGTCATTTCGCCCATGTATATGTTATTGTTTTTCCAGGGTCACGTCATGTTGACAAAAGTAGTGCTGCATCAATGTATATATCAGTGCACAATGTAATTCGCCGTTGAAGTTCATGACCTGTGTTCATGAGGGAATGACGCGAAGGAAAAATCCTACCTTTCTAATGTTAAACTTTGTATCGAGTGTAAATATTGCACAATGAATGACAACGTAATCATCATAATAGTGGTATTTTGAGGGGGGGGGTGTTTGGGGGGTGTTTTGTTTTAGGGGGCTAAGATCACTAATTTAAGGGCTCTGAATCTTTTAACTTTTGAAAAGTCTCCAGATGAAAATGTAGCTGTACAATGCACTATATCCCTGATGACCTGATGAAATATAGTGGTAGAATAGACTATACCCCTGATAACCCAATAACATTGTGATACTGGAGTCCTGGCTATATCATGCACTGTCCTGAGCACGAAGCAATATGTGAGGAATAAAATAATGTAATTTTGTTAGTTTTTAGGAAATGAACAAGTCGTCCTAAAACGGCACATAAAATTTACCGTTGATTTATTTAGTATTGTACACCGATATAACACTGCCAGCTTTTATTTGCCCAGAAGTGGACTTCAGAATTTTTAGACAGCAAGAACCCTTGCATTTTTATTGCAACCTATATGTTTGGGTGGTCAGACCTATTCGGTGTGCCGACACTTCTGGAGATCCTTAGATCTTAATTTCTGCAATGGCTGGTACTTCAACACTGCGAAAAGTTTTGTTTCTAATTTTAAGGAATTTACGTATGTTTTTGCTATTTTCGACTTCTTTTTAAACATCCCCAGATTGTGTTGAAGCATGATGGTAATGTCCATGCTGCAAGGTGATACAAAGCTGTTCACTAGGTGGTCATGCCGCAGATCTCCGATTGTTATTGATTTATTTTAAATTCGGGCAATTCTCCTTCGATGTGGTCTTTCTTGTCGATTATATGCAAGTCCATGGGAACTGCCAAGGTAATTGATATATTTACTTTTTTATCGTCTTCACTCAAGCATTTCGGATATGTGAAATTTCATATTATACTCTGCCGTCTTTGTAATATTTGAATAAAGTCTTAAGGAATAAAGCGGAGTGATTAGTAAGTGCAGGTAAACGATACAAAATCAATTCAACTGAAATATAAAGCTATTCACAAATGGAACAGTGGCCATAACATCAACCTGCTACTGTATTCGTCGGCTGAACAGCAGATGTCGGCAAAGTGGTGCTGGCTTTGTCTAGCAAGCAACATGTGAAATTGCTGGGCGCTTCTAGCTTGTAAAATTTCAAATATTTGGTTCCATCGTTGAACTGAATAATCCACAAATGTTACAGTGTAGCACATCTGAAATACACACCATGTAAATCTCGGATTTCGAAAGCGAAAGTCAAGCTGCCAGGTGCGTTTTAAGTAGAAGGCTCTTTGATACGAAAGTTCGAGTACATTGCTTTTACTTTCTATTTTAATTTGCACTTTAATTAGCTGAAAAACACCTACACATAGAAACAACGCATTTTCCGTGATGAACACTTTTTGTATACATGGTATTGATAAAATATCACTAATTATTTGAACACTTCAGCTTCAAATTCAGCTAAATTGTTGAATATTACTTTAACATTTGGCCAACTAGTATTTGCAGGCCAGATTGCCTGTTTAACCCAATGCGCAAAAAAGTTCTAATTGTAAACCCTTCCTATTTATTTTCAAAGTCTTTTAATGGTCAAATGCAACTGTTAGAGACTTGGATATTAATTCCTGATCATCTTCATATTTTTATTCTTTAACAAATAAATAAACTGTATATATGTATATATATATATATATATATACATATATATACATATACATATATATAAATATATTTCAACATCGCAATGTGTACACACAAAATAGCCATGAAGAGAATGAACACCGTTTTGTGAGAATTTGCATTGTGAGAACTCTACAACTTTATAATTTGATACATTGAAAGACATTCTTTGCTTCTGCAAAATGAAATCACAAATAAGGTGACTCTTTTTCCTGTCGTTAACACCTGTTTTATTCTACAACTTGTTCGTATTTGTTTTTATGTTTTACTAGGTTCATTTACGTTCTGCTATGGCAGTGTACAATTTACCTGAAAATATTATCTTCCATCTATTCCAGATATAATTCAAAATTACCGATTTCTGTTAAAAGTTCTGTAATATAAGCAAATTTAGTCAAATCAGTTAATACTCAAATGGTTTATTGTGCAAGTCGTATCCAAAAATGAGCACATGGAAACAAATTTAAGGAAGCATATACCCGGCGTTTGGTACGCTTCTGCATTTCGTATTTACAATATGTATATTTTTACATAACATTTAAAGACTAAAATGCATTCAATGGCCTGCTTCAGTTGTCCAATGTGACACAATTTGTTTGAAATAATCATCAACGTTTCAATGTGTTTTGATCCTTGTTGCACACGTATGGCGTAGGCAATATCAAAAGTTAGTATAAACATCTTTATTTTACCTGGATTGCCTAGTAGCTACATAAACAAATCTGGAGGCTGTACACACACATAACACACACATTAGTATATACAATAAACACAGGACAGACATGTAATACATATTCATAATAGTTCTTAAGATTTTGTTCCCCAACATGACTCTCTCTCAAACTGTAGGCAACCATTCACAGGCCGACAAGAATTCATGTTAAAAATCGTCTGCTGTTTCCAATATACGTTTGCACAGTGTAGCAAATAAGCTCGTTTGACTCGACATTCAAATCAGAACTTCCTCCAAGCATAAGTTGAAGCATATATTTTTTTACAAGGGATAGGATGGGCCAATAGAATATCAACGCCCAGTCACAGCTGTTATGGCGGCAAGGACAAGTCGGATCGGTAACAATATTAACTCGATACAAGTGATAATTTAATGATGAATAACCACGTCTTAACTGAGTATGGCATATATTTGGAAAACGCTGCCTATGTGCAAAGTAAGAAAGGGGACTATCTTCGAATAATAAACACTTGAGTTTGGTTTTGAATAGGGATAAGGAGGGATTTGACGAATGGCGACTGGAAGTTCATTCCACAACTGGATTGTCGACAGAAAAAGGATGTTTTGAACCGTTGTGTTTAAAATTTAATTTGTCTCAAATTATGAGAATTTCTTAGATACGACCAGTTGTTTCAGAAGGCAAAGGCACTACGTCAAACAAGTAGGACGGCGTGTTTTTATTATACGTTTTGTAGAACATGACAAGCTTATTATATTTCCTTTGGGTGGCCAGCATTTCCCAACCGAGATCAGCAATTAGACGAGCGCGATTTGTGTGACGCAAATTAGTGCCTGTGCAAGTCCTCGCTGCTTGATATATTGGGCACAGTCTAGCGTGTGATTAGGTTTGATCACAATTTTTGAACAAGACACAACAGTATTCAAGTATAGGACGAATCAGTGACTTATACAATCTACACAGAGCATTTCTGGATAATTTTATTTGAAACGCTTGATGAGTGCTATCCTCTACTAGCTATTTCTGTGATTCGCAAAATGGGTTCTTTCCAATTGAAGTTTGAACACAGAGTGATGTCAAGATGTGTATGGTTGGTGTCCCCTGGAATTTCATTTCCATTCAGGAACAAAGGTCCATGAAATGGTTTGTTTTTCCTAGTGGAGAGAATAAACGAAAGAGATTTTACGGCATTAAAAGTTACTTTCCAAAATCTACCCCAGATTCCAACATGATCCGTATCTGTATTCAACCTTGAAGTAGAATCTGCGGGATTTCTTACAATTTCCAGGAAGGAAACGTCGTCAGCAAATAATCAGTTGTAAGAGTAGTAATATTTTCAGCCATATCCTTGACATATACCCCCCCCAAAAAAAAACCCGGGGGGGGGGGGCGGAGGGCGGCCCAATATAGACCCCTGGGGTACACCTGCTTCAACAGGGAGCCAACTCGATTCTTGTCCTAAAATAACCACCCGTTGAAAACGGTTCGAAAGCTGGTCCTCTACCCAAGATACTAATGAGTTGTCAAAACCCAATGTCCGAAGTTTGAAAAGTAAACCTTTGTGCTACACTTTATCAAAGGCTTTAGAAACATCCAAAAGGGTGTCAACACCACTGTATATTTTATAGGTGATACTTATAAGTTGGTCAACAGTTGGGTCGCCCTTTTTGAAGTCAGATTTTTTTTTTATGAAAGTAGATCGTTCTTGGTCAAGTATTCATGGAATCCATTGAAAATTAGTCTGTCTATTACTGTGGAAATGTTACAAAGTAGCGGTATAATTCTATAGCTGGATTTTGTTTGGTGATCACTTTTTTTTGTAACCAGGACATAAATACGGGGTTTTTCTTCCACTGAGCGGAAAACCAAGAAGCGGCCAAAGATGCATTGAACAGTCTGCAAGGAGAGCTAGAAATACTTGGCCCAAGTTTCTTCAATAAGTTTCTAATTCCATCCTGACCCATAGCACTGGATATTTTAAGAGACTTTAAGGCATTTAAAACATCCTGTTTACTAACAGAAAAAAAAGCTCAAGCCTTGCATCAGTGACAAAGTGGACGTCGGGGAGAGAGGCAGGAGCTGGATCTACTGGTAGTTTGCATTAACTGGCAAAATACGTTGACGGGGCCTCAAGCTACATGGCAGCACCTTCATTATTGTTCCATTTTCAAAGCCCGCCATTTGTAGAGAAACACAAATTTCCTGTTGTTAACCAATTTGGCAAATTACATTTTGATTTCAACCACCTACTGACACGATTTCATGATGGAGGACTGCACTGGAAAGTGGTATACAATTTTTTTAGAGGTAAGGTGTCCATTTTTTAATATAACTTTTCAACACATGCACTTAAAGAAGAAACCCTTTTAAGTGAAAATACCGAATACATATAGATCAACAAATTTTACCTGGTTGTGAATGAAAGAGGTTTAAACGACAAAACATCTGGACCTGGTTGTATTAAAAAAACTACCACTATTTTTCGCTCAAAAGAATAAAGTCATACACAACCTGTTTGCTGATGATTGGTTATGTTTCAAACTCCAACGGCCCACTGAATACAGTATATTCAAAACAGTGGTATGCATTTGCAGCAGTAAAACAGTGTACTACTCGTATGCCTTTATTTTTACAAATGAAAAATAAACTAAATTCGGAGCTCAAGCTTTGAAATTTACGATGTTGCCTTATACTGTCAACAGGAAATCCCAAACATGTGGTCTGTGGTGAGGTAACCACACGTAAAGCTCTGCACAAAGAGGTCTTGTGAGGATTTTGCCCCCATTATTCATGTTGGTTCAGCATTTAAAATCGGGTCTACCTAGCTTTCATCTTTAAAAAAAAGTATGTGTACCGACTGAGCGACATGCCGATGCAGCTGATATCCAAGTCCATGATACGTCGTATATCGTGTACTATGGCTTGCTTCACAATCTTCATAACACCTTGTGGAAGCCCTGTGGCTTCCCACAGTCCACATCTGTATGTGGTAAAAAGGTACCCCATGTTTCTCCACCAACTTTCCCATGGAATATCCACATACATCAGGAACTGTTACTCGGTTTCTTCTTTATTGTAACTGTTGGCATGATATATTTTATAATTATGTGCAGGTAGCAAATGTTACATCATTATACGAAGTTAATTTCACAACAGTACTGTAATTAAAAACTATTCTTATTTTTTAAAAGATATCATATATTCATTGTATATTTTGATACACGCAATTTACCTTTTCCTGACGTCAGAACCATGTGCAAGTAAAATTTATTGATGCCAAAAGCATGAGTTGTCATTTTGTATGTTTGTTAAATGCAAAGACAGATACGTCTCGTTTTCTTCTGAAACTGAAAATATTTCTGAACCAAATGTTTAAACCTTTTACCTTGATCTGAGAATTTCACGGTTGCACATCTGTTTCAGCTATATAATTTACCTCTTACATTAAATTTTGGACTCACACGTCACACCACACAATGAATGGTGTTACATCATGAAAATTGATTCCTTTCAAGCCAACTTCACTGGGGTGGAAAATACTACACAGTTGAGAATGATAACTGTCAACGTACATGGTATTGTGTTTGTATTTTTGGCAGTTCAATCATTCTCTTGCACGCCGAAGTCCGGCTGAACAACACAGTCATGATGCTCTTGTATCTGGACCCATTGGGATATTGAAAATATATCAGAAAAAAAAATAAGTAGACATATGATCTGCTTTTGGTGTCAGGGACTAGTGTTTAGCTATATTACACACTATACCAGTAACAAACATTGAACTTGCAGTATATTTTACAGCAATTTTTGGTGGGAGAGGGGGATTTCTTAGCCACACTACAGCAGGGTCTCCTCAATTGCTCAATAAATACGATACATCTAATATCAATCAGGAAAAAATGCAGCAAAAAACATCATCATTGTTGAAATCAACATAAATAGTTTCAGGTATAAATGCACAGCCCTCCATGATGTACTTTTCGACAAACTTGCTGACATACAAGTGATTGTGGAGACTAAACTGGAGCAAAAGTAAATACGCGAAATTCACAATTTAAATCTGTATTCACAAAAGATCGACACTTTGGATACAATACCTGATATTACAACCGAACATGCAACTGCCATGCCAGACATTTTGATCACCACAGAGAGTGTGAGGAAATCATTGTTACAACTTAATCCATCGAAGGTAGCAGGTCCTGATGCAGGACCAGTTGGGATTTTAAAAATGTGTGCAAGTCAACTAGCACCAGTTTTAGCAGATTTCTACCAGCAATCCCTAAACGAGGGTAGACTCCCAGAAAAATTGAAGATGGCAAACGTCGCCCCCATTTACAAAAAAAGGAAATAAGGCCAAACCTAGTAACCACCGTCCGGTATCCTTAACAGCTATTCCGTGTAAGATTATGGAACACATTATTGTTAGCAACGTTATGCAACATCTTGAACAGAATCATCTTTTAACTGACTTCCAACATGGTTTCCGGTCTAAACGCTCTTGTGAAACGTAGCTTTATATTACATCCAACGATATTTTGCAGTCTACTGATGAAAGGAAACAAGTGGATGTGGCCAAATTAGACTTCTCAAGAGCCTTTGATAAAGTCTCATACTTCAAACTCCAACTCAAATTAGAACATCTGGGTATAAGGGGGCAACAGCAGACGTTGGATGAGATCCTTTTTGTCAAACCGTAAACAAAAAGTATTGGTTGATAGTGAAAAAGTCATCTCTTGCAGACGTGGATTCAGGCGTGCCCCAGGGCAGGGTCCCAGGTCCCGTGCTCTTCCTGATTTTTGTGAATGAAATTGTAGACAATCTAAGCTCAAATTACGTCTGTTTGCGGATGACTGCCTGTTATACAGTCTCTTATTTCAGCAGGACTTGGACCAACTTTCACTCTGTGCAGACATATGGAGTTTGCTGGCTGGCCTCCACTCCAAGTAAGACGGAAAAATGGAAGACTTACTTTTATGTATAAAATTGTAAATAGATTGATGTTTGTGCCTGACCTTTACCATCCATGTTATATGAGCAGTGTGTCAAGGGGAGGCAGAAAAAACATTTAATGGAGATTGGAAGTGAAAACGACCCTTTAAATACTCATTCCTCCCACGAACTATTAGGAACTGGAACAATTTACCTCTGGAGGTGCGAGAAAGTAGTAATTTTGCCACCTTTCGTGCTAATGTAATTGTTTGTTGTTGTTTTTTTCTATTTAATTACCTAGTACAGCTCATGGACATTCATAATTTAAATTAAATTATCGGTGTACCAGGCACATGTGATGCATACGACATGTGCACGGAGTCAGGATGCCATTTGAGGCGATAGCCTAGTATATGATGATGATGATGATGATGATGATGATGATGATGATGATGATGATGATGATGATGATGATGATGATGATGAATAGCCTTTATTGATTACATTACAATGCAAAAAGCATATGGTATTCTTTCTACACATAGAGGCCTAAAAAACACATTTATACAAATAGCATTTGTAAATAGACAATATTTTTGAAGTCTTTATAACGAGAAAAAGGTCGTAAGTTCGAGTTTTGAAAACTCGATAATACTAGAAAAAAACCATATAAGTATGAGTTTTTCAAATTAATTTTGGTGATGTCATAAGTAGGGATGGTCCAATACTGGTATCGGGTACCGGGCCTTTTTTGCAGGATCCGGTATCGGCTTGAAAAGTCACGCAATACCTGATACTGGCAGGGGGAAAAAAGAAGAAGAAAAAGGGTAAAACTTCCAAACATCAATTTCCAATATTAGACAGATAAGTATATACAAAAGACATCCAACTAATCTTTAACGTAGGCCCTGCATGTGTGTGGAAAGATTTCATGATGAGTGATTACGGAAGCCTAATGACTCATTAGGCTTCCGAATCGCTCATCATGAAATCTTTCCACTAAATAAACATTTTCTTTTTACTGTTGTTCAAAATTGGATGGGAAAACGGGAGTGAATCCCCAACATTTTCCACATTTTCATGAGATTAAAATCCAATGAATTATACGTTTTGTACATGACAGAATTTATCTTAACATTGTCCACATTGCAAACAAAACAGTTTTGCAACCGACTATCTGTGAATAGAACCGCTTTGGGGGGGGGGGGGGTAAAACTTGGGGCTCACAGAATCCATTATACATAATCATGACGTTGAACACCCTTTCTCATAGGGCTACAACCTTCGGGAACCAAATGGAGGTGGATGCAGTGCACCAACTGCCGTTTTCAGTCCGATTGGACAAGCACCTCTTTGCAAGTGGTGCCATCTGTTAGCAAGTCTGGTGCCCGTTGACACTTACGATGACTATCCCTACGTCACCGCTCAGTCGACCTGCTTGACATGCAGCACACACAACAGAACTAGAAGAGAAATTTAAAAAATCTTTTATTTTTTGTACCATGCACAGATTTCAAACCTAATAAAACTTGATATTAATTATTTCACTTGTGTGAATCTGCCAAATACATACATCATATCTGCCTGGCGCAAAGAATAAAACCAAACAGAGCAAGTAGAAAACGCAGTAGTCACTAACAGATATGCAGTGAGTCAACATTGTGTGATCTCCATCGAGTGGGATATCTGGCTTTCCACAGAAGCACCTTAAACTTGAGGCAACAATCAAAAAAAAAGAAAAAAAATATAAAAAAAGGGAAATAAAAAACCTATAAACCGGCGAATGGGTGGATTCATATCTATGTTACCGACCACAGCAAAGACAAAGATGTTCACGAAAAGTTGACACAAATATGACTTGGTGATCCAGTCTCCTCTGTTAAAACTAGTTAAAAATCAATGTCAGATTTCCCTGCATTCACAGTGAAAGTGCTTTGCTTTTAAACTTTTTGGCAACAAAAAACTGGAGACAGGCTCACTTAGGTCAACAAAAATTTGACTTGACTCAACACACATCATCATCCAATCTGTATCCTTCACCAACTGTACACAAGTCCAGTAATGAAACAACCAATTTCCTTCCTGTAATGAACAATTTATTGCAACAGGTACCCTCTTTCCTAGTCAGAATAAGACCCAGTCAACATCTTTCCTCGGTACAGATAGTGACTATTATGTTCAAGTCATGCCAAAAAAAGTTGTTGACCTGAAGAGTTATCCTCATACATGTAGATGTCATCTAAAATTATTATTTAAAATATTTTCCAGCAGTGCGATATTTAGCCAGAAACACTAAAGCAGATAAAATTTTTTACGGGCGCTAAACATGTGCAGGTGATTTGCATCAGTTTGGACAAAATTTGTGAAATTCAATAGTGTGTACATATCAAATTAGTGATCTTCCGAATGCATTTGGCACTTTTTTGTGTTTCCTCCCAAACCACACTTTTAAATAAAATTTAACCCCATCCTTGAGAAAATACTTTGTGACCGCTATTGTTTGAGCATGGTATATTTAGTGCACCTTTTGCTTTTTCCACGTGAAATAGTGTGTGTTGTTTACCAACCATGATTTTACATCCAGGTGCTTTCAGATGATTTGTGAGGGCAAAGGTTGAACAACATCTGATCTCTCTTTTGAGGTACCTTGCAATCAGTGGTAACTGCTAGTCCCTTCACTTGTGAAAACACACCACCAATGACATATACATGTCTCCCACACACAGGTCTACTGTTAACCAAAGATCTCCCACCATCAGACAAATCTTGTCCACACTCAGTTCCTGTCTCCTGGTGTTGATCTGCTTTTTACTTTCTTAAAGATTCAGCTATACAGTAGTACCTGTCATGAAAGACCACCCTAATGAGAGACCACCTGCCTTTTTAATACCACTTTTAATATACTTTTTGCAGTACTTTTCTTGTTATTTATGCCTCTCATGAGAGACCACCTGTCTTATAAGACCACATTTTGATCCTCCCTAGGGGTGGTCTTTGGTGACACGTACCACTGTACCCTCAAACTGACAGTGGAAGAGAGCTGTCAGAAGTGTGACCCTTTTAACCAGTGATGCCCTCTGGTGATTATTCTTGCATCTCAATACAGTCACTGAAGATTCATATGTGTTGCTTGGTCTTGCATAATGAGATAAAGGACAACTAGTTTTCTTCCAACTGCAACCAACATCTTACATGCGCATGAATTTTTGGCTTTCATGTTGGATGATCATTCACAAACACAACCATAAGAATACAATGGGAACCTAATTTTACCCCCATGAAGAACAAAACTGCATGGTCCTTGAAATGAATATTGAGTCCTATTCATCACACTAGAATCTGTGTTGTGGTTGGATCATGAGATACACTCACTTCAATCACATTCATACAAGTCTCTTTTTTACCCCTTTCCCCTTGATTTGAGACCCAGTCATTACTGCCCAACTCATGCCCAGGAAAGCTGTTGTTCTGGGGCATGTGATTTTGATAGGTCCCATCTACAATTTCAAATTGTTTTCATTATTGTTGAAATTAGTTGAAAGCACTGACCCAGACAACATTTGATCGCCAGCCGGTTTGGACCGGTTTAAGGCAGAAAGGGTTCAACAGAGACTGCAAGCAGAAGATTGATCTTAATGAATTGTCTGTGTTGGTGATAGCCATTAGCCAGTTACCCAGACACTAACATAAATGAAATTTGGCTGATGATATTTTCCATCTTTTAGCCAAATTGACTCCGGAAAGTTTGCATTTCTTTTGATCAAGTATTCAAGCTTTATATTTCAATACCTGCCTACTGATAAAAGAAAATCTATTTGTCTGAGGTGCTGGAAGTTAGGCTTCCACACTGGAGTCACTTCAGCCGAATTGGCAACACTTGAATAATTCCCAACACTAGTCCTGTTTGTATTCGCCCACTAAGTGTACTCACCCATGAAACAATCCAATGTTCTTGCAGATAAGACGCAATGACTGAAGTCATTTCAAACTGACCATGACTTTCAGCATTTATGGTTAATGCTAAATGCTTCAAATAAATATATCTGCATCAAAATATAAATATATTGATGACTGTGACAGTCACACAAACCTGCTATCAGCTAACACAAGGAAATGAAGGTCTGACCGTCTCCCTGTTTATATAGCAATGATCAAAACCCTCTAGGAAGCACCCAAAGTCCATCTGATAAAAAACAATTTCTCTATGCTCTTGTCTATCATGCAGGATAGTTTCATTTTTGCTCCTTCCCAAAAAATAATTTTTTTGATAAAAAAAATCAGCGGTGTCCTCTCACAAAGATCATGATCACTTTATCCCAATGCTGCTTTTGAAACCAAGATTTCAACACACATTACCAAGATTTTTTCATGTAAAAAAAAATTGCTAAGCTAACCTGATTGGCCACCTCAGGCATGTTTCCTGTCAATCAACGTTTTCCATTGGCATCAGCCTCATTTCAGTGTTTGCTCTGATCACTGCTATCCATCTCCAAGAGCATACGTCATACAAGCATTCTGTTTGCAGATAAAACTTGGCACATTTAAGTTTACCAATTAGAATTTGACTTTATAGTGACTGCCTTCACTGCAGCCAAACACAAAGTATGATGATGCCTGGGGCACTTCACCAGCCTGAAATTGCCTGCCTTAAACCTGAGCAGTAGAAAAGGGAACCAATCACCTTCAGATAGCATCAAAAAAAAAGATTCTGCAGGCACTCGTTATTAAATCAACTTGTTGTAGTTTCCATATTTTGACCAAGATAATCACTGTATAAGAATTCTGAAATGAAGAGAGCCTCAACAACAGGTAAAGGTTAATACTAAATACTGTCAACAGAGGGCACTATGCCCAGATCCTCACGCCAGGTGTGGCATTGTCATTGCGACAACTTATTCCCGAAAGTTAGTACTTCCCATCGGCTTCACCAAGGATACAGGACATCTTTCCAAAATTTGTCACTCAACTTCAATTGTTAACAGAAAATACTACATGCAGACTGATAACATGAGGACTGTGTCAGTCCTGTGCTCAGCTGATCCTGCATCCAGAAATTGACAACTCCTAGCATAAGCATGGCAGTGCAACATGGTCCTCGTACAAGACAGTCAATATGCCAAATTTCAGAATCCTTGTTGAATTAGTTCTTGAAGTATTGTTGGTCATGTGTTTTGATGACATGACATTAAGGCAAGCCCTATTGTCTAGGACAAGTAAATATGGGGCAAGGACAAGTGAAAAGTCCGAGATCTACACAATTTTAACCCAGTACTTACTTTAAATGATGGCAAAAGCTGTGGTCAGAAAAGTTGTGGAAATATCTGAATGCCATGTTCCTCCTATGTTACGACACATGAGTTCTTTGACCTTGAAACTTTACCTACTGACATTTCTGAAGATTTTCTACAAAAATGAAAAAATATTCCTTAATTAAAAATATGTAGAGCTACCGACATGTATTAAACAAACTTGGTAAAGATCCATCTAAGGTACATCCCCACCAACTTTTCACGAGGATTCAGCCTTTTTTTGGGGGGGGGGGAGGGGTCAAAAGCATGAATTGTAAATCAGCAGTTTTATCACAAAGTAAAGGAGAAATTTCCAGCAACTGTTCACAGACCTAATAAACCTTTTATCTGAACATAATCCTCAAATGCAAATCAGCATAGACGAATCACACTTTACGTAAATTATAGTTATAAATGTTTTGAAGATGGCTCCTGCAACGGCCATACTTGTCTTGTCCTGGAGGTCATTTCTTATTCCCACTCTGTCGTGCCAGGTGGTTTGGACGTGAGGTCATACAGAACTCTTGAGATTCCAGGTACGGTCAAAATAGCTTGTACCATTCTCCTAACGACCTGCAACAAACCACATAAATTGTTACGACATCCTGTACATTCATATTGATATTAGGAACCACTCATCGCTGTTGTCACATCCCATGCATATATGTTACTGAAGGTGCATGGCTATGGCTGGTTAAACCGTCAATGTTTGCACTGGAAATCTATAGTTTCAAAATTTATCTTGCCCCACCCTTTTTATCTCATGAGAAACAGATCTAGACTTAAGACATTTGTAGCCAAAACTTTACACATACATGATCAACAAAAGTTCAGTTGTTTCTCTTTAATAAGTCATTTTACAATATTTTAGCCATCTGCACATTTCTTTGTCCAAATTCAAGAAGCATTAGCATTTTGCCAGATGGTCAGAGTAGTCCATGTGTCCCCCTTTCCATGTTACTTCTTACATATTTCCATAAATGACCCTCAGAATAGCTAACATGTATCAAATTGCCACCTACTTACCCTGCGAATTTTAAATTTGTTTATTGAAAACATGGAAATGATTTAGTTGGCCTTAATTTGAAAACACAAGCTATTATGTGTCTGTTTCCAAAGGGGATACAAAGCAACCAAACCCGTCTGATACTGTATTACTTTTTCATGTAGCCTGGTTTTTTTGTTTTGTTTTTGTTTTTCTTTGTTTTGTTTGTTTTTCTTGAACTGTTTTCCATTTTTAAGTGTATTAACAATGCCAATATTCCCATTTCAAAAGTCATGGGGTACAGGCTTTGTTTACGTTGATATGGCGAGCAGAAAAAGTGAACCAGTTCATAAGGAAGATCTGGACACAGAGTGAAAAACTTGCATTTTACCACATATCCCCTCAAAACTGGCTGAACATCCAAAGTTGCCTGCTTTAAATTGAGCACATTACAGAAAACACCTGAAGCAAAGACTGATTCATCAATGCCCCACCAGCATCAGATTTTATAACTCTGTGACCTTGACCATGAGGTCAAGGACTGGGTTGCAATCTGAAGCCCTCTCCCCTGCATATCTGGAGAAAGTTTGAATTTTCTTCAAATGCTGAGGTTTCACACAAAAAACTAATTACGTTCACATCAAAATGGGACTTTGGCCTTGAAGTCAAGGTAAGCCATAATCAGTCCCAGGCAAAGTACAATCCACATACACATTAAGACAAAATTTGGAAGCAATTGCAGAAACAAAAAGTAATTATAAATTCAGCCACGAATTATCATGGCAGAAAAGCCCAAGTCAACAACTTTCCTTGGGTGCTACAAGTAAGTGTTTGTCAAGGAAAGCTGTCCACAAACTCTTACATGTACGGGACGTGATCAATTCATGTGTCAAGTCTGAGATACTTTGTTCAATGTTCTGGCTTTTCTATGAAATTCATCACTGATCAAACAATAAATTATATATCTATTTGACCTGGTCTCATGAGAAGACATGGAAATAAACAGTAACATAGCTCTTCGGGTATATGTTTACCAGGCTGCCCCTCAATGCCCGTCATGAAGCCAGCAGTGATAAAGGTGTGTATTACTATGGAATGCTGGCAGGAAGGCAGGTGTAGCAGTGGATCACGATCGAAGTGAAGTGGGATTGAAATCACTGGCATCTGACTGATCTTGGGCGTGTAACCTGCATAAAGAAAATAAAAGACACAAATGAAATTTGCTCTTCAGAATTGTTGTTAGGGTGCAGAAAATATTCTTGTTTTCTTGCCAGTTGACAGAGTCAATAAGTATGATTGCTCATTTACGTAAAATAAGACGGTACATTGTCCTCATTTGGTCAGTTGTTCACAACTTAATCCAAGATTAAACAGTTTTCCCTTGAAATGTGACAAATTTACGCCCAAATGTCGTCATGGGTAAATTTGTATTTCAATTTTGAGAACTATTCCCACAAATTTTGCTACAGTAAAACAAGATTTTCTTTCTTTTTTTAAAATAACACAGGGAGTGTGTTCCTTTTACAGACTGTATTCCTTGTGGAAAATGTCATCTGCCTTGATCCAATACAAATGGTGACCAGGCCTCCACTAGGCAGCACCAGCCCATGGCAGTCTGAGCCAGGTGGAAAATACCATGTGCACACAACCTTGCTGTAGAGAGCTGTAGTCCTGTGGCAAGTACTGACTGACTGCGGCCATATACAGAAACAGATGCAGCCAGATCTTGCGCTGACCAGATGCTTCACTCTGTGTCTGGCAACTCAGCCTGGGATAAATGCTACAAGTTAGACAATGTGAGCCAGACACAGCATATATATAATGAGGAGAAGCCAAGACTGGTCACACTAAGAGGACAAAAAAGTACTGAATTTTATCTTTCTGTACTGACTTGGCTGATTTTCCTCTTAACTGTACTGACTTGTACTGAACCAACAATGGTACTTAGAAGCAAGTACTTTCACTTGTACTGAAATGTACTGGAATGTACTGAGTCAGTACAAGTAAGAACTTTTCAGATATAATGAGTGCTTGCCTGGGCCCATTGTTTCTGTCAGTCCAAATCTAGAACAAGTAAGAACTAGAAAAGATTTGCTTCGCAGCAAATCTGTCTGGGTGCCTTCAAAATGAGAACAGTTTGAAATGATACACTTTTCTATTGTTCAACATAATCTAAATTTTGTGTATTAAGCTAATGTTTATATATTAAAATGCTCAGCTTTGGTTCTTGATTCAAGGGATGTTTCCATATCCCAAACTTATAAAGTGATGTGTGAATGAAACTACTCTCTATAATAGTTCTGAAGCTATTCAACATTTTAATTTTGTGTATTTGCCTAATATGCATGAATTATAAGTCTTGAACTTTGGTTTATTGTTCATTGGATGGGGCTATGCCACAAACCCATTAATTGAAGTAGGAATGGCACCTCTATAATAGTTTTAAAGCTATTAAAGATTTACATTTTGCATATGCACCTAATTTGAATAATTATAAATCCTACAACTTTGGTTCATAATTCATTGGATGCGGCTTTGCCACAAACCTAAAAATTGAAGTTGGAATGGCATCTCTATGTACAATAGTTTTGGAGATATTAAACTTTTAGATTTTTCAATGCCCCTTATTAGCATAATTTGGAATTCTACAACTTTACTGTCCATTATAGTGGCAAGTGTCACAAAGGTATATATGCACATTGAAATTTTGAGACCATCTGCAATAGCTTGGAAGATATGGCGCTTTTAAAATTTTTGTTGCCTCTAAAAAGTTGCATAATTTTAAACATCATGACTGTTCCAAATGAGATGCACAATTTCACTGTTTATGTCAGTCACCATGGCAAGTTTGGTGGTTTTTGGAAAAATAGTCTCTGAAAAAAAAACTGTGGACCAATAAAGAAAGAAAGAAAGAGAGAAAGAAATTTCCTTTTATTTCTTTGTTAATTTATCTGAGATGAAAGACCACCTGTCCTATGTGACCACTTTTGTCTGGTATTCATTGATTAGGGGGGTCTCCTGAATTTCAGGTACCACTGTACAGTGAAACTTCTCTACAGTGAGCACCCTCGTGATCAGAGAAAGGTGCCCACTCCTGCGAGGGTCAGCCCTTCTGGGCAGTATTGATGAGTATATGTGCGTGTACAGTGTACAAATATTATAATTTAGAGGGATGTGTATACATGCAATACAAAACTGTATTTTTTCCTTTATTACATAAACAAATTTTAACAGAAGCTGTCAAAAACTACATAAACATGTACCTGTGAACCAAGACAAAACTATACTGTCTCAGTATTGGCTATGAAAAACAGGGTTCATCTCACTAGAGACAAGAATATGAAGTGTCTACAAAACCAAGTTCGGTTGCGGATAATTTTCCAGCTTCAGAACCGGGAGGCCTATGATTGGCTAACATGATGACATCATTATTTTTACAACTCCTTCCATCTGCAGCTTAAGAATTTTTTGCCGCACACAGGTTAGGGTGGGGATGGTGTAGAATGCAAGCCTGCGATGGGATGGAATAAACCTTACAAGTTATAGTTATGCTTTGTTCCATATGCACAAGTGACTTTGGGCTAGAATCCAGCACTCCAGCTCCTTCCTACAAAATGTAGGAAATAGGGAAGGAAAAAGGATACAGTCACAGTGTTGTGATTTTGTGTCCTTAAAATTTGAGCTAAATGGATACAGTTCATGATTTGGCTGAAAAAATCCAAGTATTAGTAAGGACAACTATCTGAAACGGTTCAGTAGCCACATCCTTGATAATATAATTCTCATTATTATTGTGACACATTCAAACACGAGCCGCATTGTTAATGTATGGAACAGGCTTCCAAATGACATCATGACAGTTCACACTCTGACTGTATTTAAGAGGAAAGTCAGACAGATGAGATCCCTACCAACGAAGGTTAGAGGGATAAACCAATCAGGAGTGAGCGTGGTGAAAACAATCCTTGCTTCCCATCCATTCATAATTATTCATGTACATGTTATGTTGTCAAATCACAGATTTACACAACACTCTTGACAAATTTAAAACTGGGAATATAAAGGAGGGAAGATCTTCGGTACTATGCTGTCCAGGTTTTGATAAATTATGTTCGTTAAAAGGGACCTCCAGCTTTGATATCGTACTATGATCACATACCTTACCTCAGTGTATGGGTGTTCTCCCATGAAAATACCTACTTTAGATCTACAATCAGTTAGTCATATAAGCTTATTTCAATTGGAGCAAAATTAAATTTGGTATAAAAAATTTGATGTATCAACCCATGGCCCATGGCTAAAGACTGTTTGATAAGCTGTTGAGCTAATACATGTTGTTTTTATGGGTGTCAGATCTACATTTCACACATCTGGGAATGGTTGAATGTGTGGCACATGTAAGAGAGCCCTGGCCAGTCAGGAATGCTGGGCTGTATGTTAAGCCTAGACCAGCTTAAGTACCAGGTTTGTACCTTGTAATAAGGTGTCTCTCATAGTTAGCGTCCTACTGGTTTTGGCTGGGACATGGTTTAAGTGACATGTTGCAATTAAAGTAGCAAATCCCCTTCTCTAGTCCTGCATAAAGTAGCATTTGAAACAGAGGGGGAAGCTGTGCTTGGTCAGTTGCCTGACCTTTGGTTACCAATCATTTGTTGTGATTGTAACCACTCTGTAGTGCTATTGACTTGATAGGTTTCGAATTGATGTTCGTCGCTGTCAAAAATTGTAAAGCAAATTTTGACTTGAGATTTGTGATCATTAGATTTTATTTTTTTGTAAATGATTTGTGGTTCCTCAAGCGGGCATTTTATTAAAATGTTACAATTTTTCTCAGTTATTAATAGTACCAGGGTTTATTTTCAGGTTGTCTGACGGTGTGACCAATTTTGGACGACACACAAAGAGTGGCAACTACTTGAATTCTGCTGTTCTTCTGCACTTCATCTCACGTCGACATGCTGAAATTGAGTGTGAACATACCAATGGCAGCAATTTAAACAGTTTGTGCTGGTGGACCACAGTGTGAATGGGACTTACATTAAATGGATACAGCAAACGACCTATGCATATCCATAGGCTTAATTATTATTTATTGATATATGCATTAGGCCTACGAACTGCAACTGATATGACTTTCAACGGACTATTTATTTAAGATGCGTTGCTTACTATTTACAAATAGTTTAGTAATTTTGATACCTTAATTGCATGGACCAGAGCTTGGCTGTACATTCCTATAGCTGCACGGCAGTTTTGGCCCCGGCAGTCTTGGCATGGGCTCCATTGTACCAACACCTGCACAACTTGGATGGAATAAAATCGTGAAAGGCCAAGGCTCCTTTTATTTTTTTTAACTATAACAAGATGACAAAAGTCAGAGTACAAAATTGTCTGACAAATTTTGAAAAACGCACACACAAATATGCTATACTAATAAATTTACTTCCTGTGAGCCGGCACTTTGGTGCTTTATCTGAGCATATTATCCAAAGCAGAAATCAAGTTAGACTGTGCAGATTGAAAGGGGGAAATGGGTCATTCAGGATACGTAGCCATTAAAGCCACGAATAATAGCATGCATGCAAATATTTCTAGCTATAATTTCTATTCGGTTTGGTGCCACAATAAGATATGACAAAGTTCATAATACCAGATATCTATTTCTTGGGATATAGCACCCAAAACATCACACAGAATGACCTTGAAATTGGGTCAATGTTATTATTCTTCAATCTGGCTACATTCTCATAAAAGGGTGATAATGTGTCAACTTTCGTGATTCTGCCTCATCTGATTTTTGAGTCAAGATCATTACCCTTGAAAATCGACAGACTCCTAAAATGGTGATCAACTGTTAAATTTTGTGACCCTATAGCTTATCCATGTTCTTGAGATATTTCGCGCATAACATTTGGACAAAGTTGATTTTGAATGGCGACCTTGAATTGGATTAAGTCCATTGTCCTTTGAACTTGAGGTAGACCTTAACCAGGGTGATCCACTGTAAAAGTTCGTCAGCTTAACTTATCTGCTTCATCAAATATTGCATACAAGAAATAATAATACTAAAAAACGTAAGAATTTGCCCTGCTGGCCTTGACATTGGGCCAAGTCACTTTTGCTTGAGCTCAACATAAAACGTTTGCAAAGGTAATCAACTGTAAAAGCGTAGTGACATTACTTAATGTGGGTTGTCGAAATATCGCGCAAGAAATTCAGAGATGATTGATCCTAGTGACTTTGAAATTCGGTCAAGGTCATTGTCCTTCAAAATTGTCATAGATTCTTAGAAGGATGATCATCTATACAAATTATGTGATCCTAGCCCACCCAGTTTTTCAGATATCACGTAAAAGAAAATTGCAAAGACGGATGGACACACGGAGGACGGACCCACACACGCAGGCTATCGCAATAGCCATAGCCATTGAGAGCTGAAGGGTAAAATTAACCCATATACGATTACAAAGACCTCGGCCGACTATTCCGTACCAATACGACCAGAGACGTGCATATCTGTATGCACGTCTCTGATACGACTGACGAATTTTGATGCACAGTAAGAAAAACCCTTTCGCACAATCCTGCAAAACTCAGAAATAACCAAATTCAACATAAAATTCGCATTGGTGACCATCTTAGAAGAGATAGGAAAATCGACACTAAACTAGGCACGGGTCATGGCCATTTTTGGCATGCTAACTGAGGCACACATTCACAAACAAAATATGCCCACATGTTACAAAGACCAAATAATACGCATTACGACGGACTTTGTCGACACATGAGATACATTACCAAGAATTAATCGTATTTTATGGGCCTGTACCGAGACCATTAATCAGTAAAATATCTATGTGAAATTCTTGGTAGGAGATAGAGCTAGAATAAAAAAAAAAACTGGACAGAAGAAAATTATTTTTTGTAAGTGTAGTCCATAACATGACACCCCGACTTAAAAACTCGGTGATACGAGCGGGGAAGTGATACAAGATTCTGTTTACGAGGTCGAGTTAAAGAAAACTAGCCAACAAATATTCAGAATCGAATATTATTCGTAAACGTTGCAATAAATCACCAGTAAAATGGTTAGGGCTTCCTCACTCGTTCAATTCTTGGGTCCAAAACAAAGACCATCTAAGCTCTCTGGCACGCTGCGCAGAATCGGTTGTCCCGTTTCACACATTTCAAACCGAAAATGCATCGACTGCAATGTCTCTGACAAGCCCCGCCGCTGGTGGTATTAAACGGCTTATTCTGGCAGGTGGCCATTTTTATGCTTCCCATGTATAAAGTTAAGCACCGTTTGGTTCCAAATGTGAGAAGAACTATTTTTTACTGATACAGTAAATGCTCATAACCATAATACCAGACAATATAACCGATTTCTATAGCCACAAGTTTCGCATCAATATGGGTAAATTACCGACAACCTATCACGGACGTTTGATTTGGAATAGTATACCAATGGGTCAACAGCTTTCCTTGGCTTGGGTTAGGCGCCCAACCCACCCTGAGGAAAGCTGTTGCCCAGGAGCACGCTATCTTGATGGGTCCATAACAACTAGAATTCTCACAAAATTAGTCTTTCGTTACTATGGAAATTAGTCAAAATATTGCAGCAGACGACATTTGACCAGCCGTTGGTTTTGGTCGGTTGAGGGGAAAGAGTTACCATCAAGGGTTCAGTTTCACCAAGGTACAAGTAAAGCTATCCATATGTACCGAGAATAACTTCATAGTCATGTATGATGCCTTACAGAGACACAGTAACGAAAATAATGTTTTGCCAAACAAATATTGCTTTTGAATGTTTTTAAAATACAATATTTTAATATTACCTTCAGAAACAAATCAAAGTTACAAAAAAGACCACCTACAATTTCTTTGTGATCAGTATCTCGGCTACTGATTGAACCTTGACGCACTTCGCCTGTTAATTTTTGACGCATACACCATGTACACACGACCTGAATATAACACCAACTTTAAAATTTACAATAAGTTAAGGAAGCAGTCTCCATCAAAGATATATAAAGTAACATAATATCCAATGCATAGATTTTGCTTGAAGCATCTCCACAAAAAAAGTGGTATATAATATGGCAAGAAATCAGCTGCAAAAATACTATCAGAATATTCCATAATACGGGCACAGCTGAATGTGGTTCCACTCATGTATAAATATAACTTCACGTTATTCTTATATCCTAATAAAACGGGCCTATGAGGAATGTAGCCCCAAAATAATCAGCAGGGCCACATCCCAAAGCATCGATGCGATAAAATTTGCCTTCAGCCCGCCCCCTACACTCCTATATTTTCCCCCTTTCTGTTTTGCACGCATCAAAAGCTCAGACTATTATTTGAAAAAAACAAACAAACAAACAAACAAACTGGAAGCTATATTAGGGCTTTTTTTGCTTATGTTTGTTTTGTTTGTTTGTTTTTAATGAAAAATAAAACATCCTTTCATGAGTGTGCACTTCCTCCGTCAAGTTAAAGAGAGTTTTTAACATTCCCAGTTGCTTGAAATTATGCTTTGTTCCGGCAAAACAGATTTGAACTATATATGTACATGTTGAGAAGCAACTGAACAGGTACCAAGCAGCATTCTTATTATATGCATGCGCTCACCCTGGGTAAAAAGACAAAAAAAAACTTAGTCTTGTAGATCAGTCTTGCTTGTGCGACTCGGCATTTCAAACGGGGAAACAACATTTTAAAAAAAATCATGAGAGGAATAGAGGCTAAATATTGCAGCAAATTGAGCATGCGTCAGTTATACGTATGATCTTTGACCGAATGAACAAATTTATTTCTTCATGTACCCAACTGATTTCTATGTGGGACTGTAAAATATACCCAACGTTTTTCTCCTTGACTGAGTGTCAGGCTCCGGCAACAGCTTGTCTTGGCACGGGTTGGGTGCTGAACAAACCTGCGCAGAAGAAAGCAGCTGACCTGCTGCAGGTTATCTACATATATCCCACCTACAATTTTCATTCACGTTGTTTTTCATAACTGTTGAAATTAGTCAAAACATCGAAACAACATTTGACCTCCAATCGGTTTAGGTCGGTTAAAAAGCTAACGTTTCCACATCATAATGAGATCTCTTTACCATTAAAGGGAGACGTTTGCTGGCCCAACGGCTACAAGACATAAATATTCAATTTAACTACACACAGTTAGCCTCTGCACATAATCATCATCATTACAATGAAAATTGTGATCGAGTAACAGATCATAGAATTATTGCAGTTTGGGTAAATACAAAAGTGTCACCTAGTGAAAATATAGGGTGACGTCTAACAACAAATCCACGTAAAAATTGCAAGGGAATCTCTTATAGCAATCTAGAAATTTCCCGTCAATGAGGTTAGTGCAGAATAAAATAATATAGAGGAGAGCAGAATAGACCAAATACGAACAGAGTAAACTATACTAGAATTGAGTTCGTGTAGCTCTCCAGGTACGATTTTTCAGCTCAATCATATTGGCGAGGGGCATTCCATAAGTTGCAGTTGCCTCGCCATTCAAACAATTTTACGCCCGTTCGATTCTAATCTAAATTGGCCGGCCTAAAATTTTTGTGCCAACATGACATATCCGTATCAAATTCTCGCCAATATCGCTCACATTGTCGCCAAACAACAGGAAAACGTGCGTGATCTACAGTGCGTTACTACTTTTGAATTTCGCTGTAGAAAATGACAATTCACCCTCAAACATAGAATAACCATATTTTAAACATGATAATGACTTTAAGCTCAATACGGTGTTTACAGAATGTAGCCATCGCTTTTCGGAAAAAAGTCCCAAGTCTTTATATTTGCAAGAGCAATACATTGTGTCCTGTTTGATACAAGGATCTGTCCCCACAAATGAGCACCACCTGGTTGACCTTTAAAGGCCACAGCAGCCTCGCATCTAATATGAATGTGCAGTATCCAATTAATCTCGGGAGCCTATTATCGATTCTTGGCACAGAATCTGGTATGCTTTGAATTTCTGGTGAGAATTTGGTACTCGAAGTCAAGATTTGTTCCTATACATATTTGATAGTTCATGATGACAAGACTTGATGGAAAAAAACACACACAGACAGCTACGCACAGTCATGTCTTTAATACCCTAAGGATGTTCGATCGTCAAAAATGCAAAGGACTTATTAAGTGGAAAAATGCATTTTTCCAGACAGCTTGGCGGACCAAATGATATCATGAACTATGGTGTTACTGGTAGTGTTGGGAATGCGAAGTGGTTTATATTATTCAAAGATCAGTGTTTTACAGTGATATTAGTTGAGGAAATTGAATGCCAGAACAATGGCAAAATGGCACTCTTTAGCCAAAATGAACCAGATATTCATTATGAATTTGTCAATTACAAAAACCTGAGGTGGCTAAAATAATGCCAACTTGTTAGACATATCTTTTTCAATTCTACATATCTACCATTGCTATGAATTTGGTTAATCAAAAACATTGGTTAAAGGTAACCAGAAAATGTGTGCAAGTTTTTACTTCAATGGGTAAGCTGTTTTTAGTCGGGGGGGGGGGGGGGGAGAGCATGAGACTGAACCTGGATCCAGCGGATGAAGTTTTCTTCTTTGCAGATTCTGGTAGCCCAGGTAGTCCCATTCGAGATCCAGTTAATGACCATGCGTCACTGTTGAGCATTTCGAAGAATGTGCAAATTGAGGTGGCCATTATCGAAATTCCGTTTTTCTAGCAATATCTCAAGAAGTAAGCATGCTAGCAAGATGAAATTAGTGTCTATACCAATGTTTTCACGGTCAAAGAATCTGATGAGACCACTTTCGAAGAGCTGCAGTGATTACATAATACAGAATTCAATATGGCCACCAGGCAAGGTACGTCGCAGCAAAATATGGTTTTTACTACATCTGCCATCCAATTATAGGTTTGCTGTGAAGGAATGTTATCTCTCTAGTCATTGTAGGGCACTAATGTGCCATCTTTGAGAAATCAACTCCTTTATGACCTGAAAACCCACCCCTTTATGTTCACAGTCCCATTCACTCAGGTAACTGATTGGGAATTTTTTCAGCTAACAACTGGTTTATCGCATCAATACCAGATGAAAGCACTGTCTCACAAAACATGGGTGCATCCATGATCCTGACACTTTCAGTTTCACTTTCATTTGTTTTGATGAAATAACAAAGCCACAAGTGTGGCTTAAAGCTTACCATGAAGGACTAAGTATGATAGAATATGTAGAGGGCACAGATGCGATGAAATAACTAGTAATGAGTTTGCAATGTGATGTAACTTTTGCTAAACTAAAGTAGACTATTTGTATAGATATATTGCATGCATGGCATAGTAGTTTTTGGCTTCAGTGCAGTGCTGCATGCCATCTTTTGTTCTTTGTTGTAAGCTTGGAGTCATTATTGAAAGTTTGATGAGTGGGGTACCAAAGAAAATACAGCTGTTGATCATTCCATTTCTTCTATTCTTGGGTGACAACATGAATCTCTATCAAGCGCTCGTATTGAGGTAGCCTATGATGGAAGCAACACAAGATGAATGCTTCTTTGATTGGAAATTCCAGTGCAAATCAAAGAAGAAAGATCTTGCATCATCAGGATATAAAAGAATTGACAATATAATCAGATGTAGCCAAATATATGGTGACGGAAAGCATTATGAACTTCTGGAAGAACTGACCAAGAAAGAAGTACTTAATTTCTTAAAGATAGCACATTAGTACCCTACAATGACTAGACAGATAACATTCCTTTCCAGCAAACCTGTAATTTGAAGGCAGATGTGTTAAAAACCGTATTTTTATGAGTCAGCGTACCTTGCCCGGTGGCTATATTGAATTCTGTATCATTTAATCACTACAGCTCTTCTAAAGTGGTCTCATCTGATTCTTTGACCATGAAAACATTGGAATACATACAAATTTCATCTTGCTAACATGCTTACTTCTTGAGATATTGGTAGAAAAATTGAATTTCGATAATGGCTGCCTTAATAGGCATATTCCCAGATATGCTCAACAGTGACGCATAGTCATTCAACTGGATTCTCGAATGGGACTACCTGGGCTACCAGAGTCGGCAAAGAAAAACTTTACCCGCCGGATCCAGGTTCATTCCCAAATGGGCTTTTGCCCTCCCCCCCCCCCCACACACACACATTATTTCGTTGAGATGCCATTCGAAAATGCTTATGTGATAATTATCCTTCTTTCATCTCTCTTTGTCACTCACGCCTTCCAGGTCACCTTTAGCTGAGGTGCTATCCACTTCTTGCGGTGAGAAAAGATTGTATACACAATGTCTCATGCATATAATTGACACATAATTAGCCACCTGGTGGAACCAGCACTTCTCATTACCTTCCATATGTCTAAATGGGACTGTTCAAGAACATGGTTTCTGTTTGATAGTGTTAGTTGTTCACAACAATAATAAAGCAAAGAAAGAAGACTTACGCTTATCCACCTAAGTCACACCTTTAGCCTATCATCACTGTATGCCTATCATTTCTGTTACCTGACTGTAATACTGACAAATATATAGATGTCCCCTGAACTGGAATGACGTAGCAAATTCAACTGCAAAAATATTTTTTGCTTTGGAGTGCGCCAGGCATAAGGAATCTAGACTTCGAGCATCAGTTGGCACAAAAACGTTAGGCAAGCCGATGAAGATGAGTTTCCTATACAACGCGAAACTGTTTAAAATAGTTCATGGCGATGCAGATGCCAAGACTTCTGGGAAGTCCCTCTTAGACGCTGATTGGCAAATAAACCAGCATGTAACAAATGAATTTTCGCCGTACGTTTCGTGCAAGCTATAGGTGTCAACTATGCATTCAGCATTAAGACATTTCAATTTAGAATCGAATTGCACCAGGTCATATACGTGTCACAATGCTGTCAAGCATAAAGCACAAGGTATATAAAAATGACTTTCAGTTTCACATGTACTTACATTTATATAATAATAATGATCAACCTCATGACTGGGTATTATTTGTGGACAGAAAGGTGATCTATAGAACACGAACTTTAAAGCATCGCTCATTGCTGATAATAGCATCATTTGAAGCATACCCTGAAAAATCTTACGTGATTTGAAGTGGCCAAACCTACGTAGTACCTTGTCCTGTCGGTGAATACAGTCACAAAGTCTTACAACTTTTCATCGGTACTGGCAAGCTTAAAGGGTATTATATTTTATTTATTGATCTTATGACGATCCTCAGCTCTTTTAGACTTACTGTTCATTTTTTCCAAGGTTACATGTAAGCCCATTTCTGAGCTTCACATGTACGAGAAAATACCTGCCTTGCAACACATTTTGCCCATTTGACTTGCCACACACACTCACACACACACACACACACACACACACACACACACACACACACACACCGCCGTTGTAAGACACGCGTAGTAGATGCAATGGACTGTTGGCGCCAAAATGACGTTATGATCCATCCTTGAGTTCAAAAACGGACATCTGTTGGTATATACATGAGTGTTTTTTCGTGCACCATTGTGGAAAGCAACTGTTTCCGTTTAATCGCTATGGTCAGTAGTATTTTATGTGATATAGGCTACCTACTTAAAATTCATAACGAATTTGAAAGAAGGAAGGGACTTTCTTTCCAGCAATGGGCGATCCCATCATGGCACTGCCGGCAGTGAAGGGCCGTTGGTCTGTTGTGTCACCAACTATAAGAGTCTCTGAAAGCAGAAAATTGAGCATCTCGTCCCATATACAGATCTTTTTTAAGCTGTCGCGTATGCAATGCATGTAAGCTTACGCTTCGACCTGAATTTTATCATTTGTTTCATAATGATATGATTAAGCATAACGTAAAGCACTTCTAATGTTCTATCAATCTGAAGGCTGTTAGGTGGTTTACGACATGATCTGATGTTGGAATCTGCCACATAATATGGCCAACTATCGTGTCAGTACTATTTTGTGGATACAAACGAATTATGGGAATTCTGATCCGGACAATTTTAAAAGCATGAAGAAATTTGGTAGTTTTGTGTGTTGAAAATACATAGAACTATCGACATAAGAATACTTTCTGACAAAACATCATGTCCAAAAGAACCATGCTTTGATGTGTATCAAAGAGTGATCAATAAATAAAGAAACAACGATATCTTAGTCAAATTTCCATAAGTGTGAGAAACATGGAGGTCAGTGTGATGTGGTCATGTATACGGCTGGTTCAACAGCTTTACTGGCACAAGTACGCTGTTAATCATGGACATTTTAACCTGATGTGACGCCTCTTATACCTCCATTAAAAAAAATTGTGAAAGCTACTGATTGGAAAATGAATGCTGATGATACGGGATATTATCGGTCAGTAGCGACCGGTTTGAGCAAGAAAGTGGCGAAGAAGGAAGCTACTCGCGTACTTGGCTCCTTCGGTTTGTCATCGGGTGAAGGCTCATAGGGTGTCAACGCGGTGGACTCTCCTTCAATTTGTGTCCCCTGTTGAAATGAGCTCGTGTTTCTCTTAAACAAATTAATGGAAGTATTTTAAAATATTAAAACAAAGTTGCCAATACTGTAGCTCCACGGACGGTTAAATTTTTCACTAAAAGAAATGTGACGGGACGTAACCCGCGATTCGTTAATCAATATTAAATCTGATGATGTAATTTTGATTGTTGTTCAAGCTTATACGGAATGGTGAACTGCTGATGGCAGCGAGCATTTAAAAAAAATAAAAAATAAAAAACTAGACATACCTTCAACGCAAGCGTTGACTGAAGAGATCACGATGACACTAAAATCTAATCAGTTCAGATCACGGTGACACTAAAATCTAATCAGTTCATCCTGGCATGCTAGATAAACATACTGGCATTATATTACTGCCAAATTTGAGCAAAATACATTGGAGCATTCTGGACATATTGCGTTAACGAGGCCTAACGAGCAAATTAGGTCATGGTGACACCAAAATCTAATCATTTCATCTTGCCTAGTAAGGTAATCATATGGCACTACATGGAGGCATTCTGTAGATATCGCGTTAACGAGAATGTGGCCATCCGGATGGATATCCGGACGGACAGACAACCCGAAAACAGAAAGCGTAGCTCCTATGAGGCGGACCATGGAAAACAAAACAGTTCAATGGGAAGTGATAAGAACTGATGAAAAACGTGTGTTGTACCTGGCCAACACTGCCAGATGGTCGTCGCTTGGTATCAATGATTAACCTACCCCATCACCACAATATCCACCGTTGTTTACAAATGAGCAACCTACCCCGTAACCACAACATCCACGGAGGGCATAACGGCAGAGTATTGCTGCGGTGGCTCCGCAGATGATCTCCAGCACAGCCAGCACCAACAGAGCGTACTCCACCTAACGAACGGCTTTCTGTATTTTGTATAAAACAACACAGATAATGCAGCATTGATGATATTGCAACCTATTGGACTGATCTGCTCCTCAGCATTACCAAAGATTATATTTCAAGCAAAGAGATCTTTGTGAGACCAAAAGACAAACCCTGGATGGAGTCATTTATTAAAAGAATGAGGAGAAAACGGGATCGTGCATGGAGTCGCTACAAACGAACTAAATACGATGTCCATTATCAAATCTATAAGAAATTTCGTAACATAACTGCAAACGCTAATAAACATGCTATCCAGTCTTATTTCTCAAAACTGAGAGATGATCTAGATAACGAAAATTTAAACCCCAAAAATCGTGGAGCCTGACCAAATCCATTCTGGTTTGCAAGATCCATCAAAATATACCGCCTTTAATTGAAAATGAAAATGTTATATCAAATAATATAGAGAAAGCCGAAGTTTTTAATGAGTACTTCGCCAGTCAGAGCAAGCTTGAAGCTGATGATACCTTTACTCTACCTACTTTCGAATATCGTACTAATGAGAGGCTCAAAACGTTTATATTCACTGAAGAAGAGGTTAAAAAAGTTCTGCTATCCCTCAAAACAAGCTCTGCAACTGGTCCCGATAACATTGGTAATTTCCTTTTAAAAATTGTGGCAACTGGTATCAGCTACCCACTGCTTAAGCTATTCAATCTTTCAATGCAGTCATCTTCATTTCCCGACTGCTGGAAAAAGTCAAATTTATGTCCAGTGTTCAAAAAGTCCGACCGACAAAGCAAAACTAACTACCGTCCAATTTCCTTGCTATGCAATGTGTCCAAAGTATTGGAGCGTCTCGTGTTTAATAAATTTTATGAATACTTAGTTAGTCAAGGCCTATTAACGTCCAAAAACTCAGGATTCAAACAAAATGACTCGACTATAAATCTGCTAATAAGCATACTGCACAATATTTATAACGGTTTAGAAAACCACATCGAAGCTCAAATAGTTTTTCTAGATGTCTCCAAGGCCTTTGACCGTGTTTGGCACGAGGGACTATTGTTCAAACTACGCCAATTGGGTTTTGAAGCATCCTTGGTACGTTGGGTACGTAGTTATCTCTCAAATCGTCGGCAACGAGTGGTCATCCAGGGCCACTGCTCACAATGGCTCCCTGTGGAAGCCGGAGTTCCCCAAGGATCTATTCTTGGACCCCTTTTATTTCTTGTATTTATAAATGACATTGTATATAATATATCATGTGATATAAGATTGTTTGCCGACGATACTAGCATCATTGAAATTGTAAAAAATCCCACCATCTCAGCGAACCGCATGAACGGTGATTTGAGAAAAGTTGACCAGTGGGGTCATCTTTGGCACGTCTTATTTAATGCATTGAAATCTCTTTCTCTAATATTTTCTACAAAACGCGACAAATATGAGCATCCTCCATTACTTCTGGGTGATCAAGTCATACCAGAAACAACCAGCCACACTCACCTGGGGATAACTCTATCTTCAAATTTAACGTGGAATGCACATATTGAGAGAATTATAGCTAAAGCCAGTAAACGTCTTGCTGTCTTGAAGAGACTGAAATTCAAACTATCTGGAAATACCTTATGCAAACTATATCTCACTATGGTGCGTCCAATACTTGAATATGGGTGTGTACTTTTTGATAATTGCAGCAAAGGACTCTCGGACCTTCTTGAGTCCGTGCAATATGAAGCGGCCAGAATCTGTACGGGCGCTCGCCGCCACACCTCGCTTGACCGTCTACTCTCTGAATTAGGGTGGCAAGCTCTAGCAGACCGGCGTAAATATTTCAAACTAGTTGCTTTCTTCAAAATGTACCACGGATTGTGTCCCGAATATTTATCAAGTATAGTACCCTTAAAACCAGCCATACCAGTGGTCGTAGTCTCAGAACACCGCAGTATTTGAGACAGGTCAAATTTCGTACAAAACGGTTTGGTGATTCATTCTTGCCTTCAGTAATTAAATTGTGGAACGACCTACCGGACGACATACGTAGCTCTATTTCTCTATCAAAATTCAAATTAACCATCAAACAAACTTTGTTGGCCACTGATAATGTCCCCCCATACTGCGCTCATGGTGACCGTTTTGCCAATATTTGCCAAACCCAGCTACGTCTACGTCACTCAGGTCTACACGCACATCAGGGGTTCACTCAAGCTTAAAGGTCCATGTAGCTGGTGAACGCTTGGTGGAAATTCTGTTATATGGCAACACAGACTTTACACTTGAAGTTAACCAACAAATTTTTCAAGTGTACAAAAATTCATAATTAACACTCGGAGGTTTCACTTTTATGGTGTGTCATATGTTGCTGAAACTAATTTGAATCGTTAATAGATGGGTTATTTGTACATTTTATGTGAGGTATGAACTTGACGATGCATGCTTTCTTGTGATATATAGGACTGTAATGCTTTCCGTTTAACATGTATCTTTCATTGTACTTGTCCTGTGCGTCTTGTACATAGACCATGTGTTGCGTTGTATGTCTGGAGAGCCTCCAGATAAGTAATTTTGTACTACCTAGGCAATCCAGGTAAAATAAATATGTTTATAATAATGCAGGAGTTGATCTATTAATTGAAATAGACAAACAAAAAAATCCAAGAAATCAGATGTAATTGAACATATGATACTGAATGAGGTTGTGATACTGTACTCTACCATATGAAGGTGTGCTCAAAATCTCTTATTTTAGATATAAATGTTAATAAAGTCTTGATTTAAACTTTTATCTGGTTTCATGACCTTGATTTGATGTGAAATTTTTAAGCTCCTTTGAACAGAAAACACCACTCAGCATTAATGATTATCTGGTTTGACAATTTTGACAGACTATATTTGCTGGAGAATGAACAATGCTTGCAGGCAAATATGTATATCATGTCACTTTATGAGAATTCATATTTTACATATTGCGCAAAGCAGTCAGAAAAACTGGACAGTAGCCAGCGGCAAACAGCGGGAGTCGACAGGGGGGAGAGAGAGAGAGAGAGAGAGAGAGAGAGAGAGAGAGAGAGAGAGAGAGAGAGAGAGAGAGAGAGAGAGAGAGAGAGAGAGAGAGAGAGAGAGAGAGAGAGGACGGCAAGAAGGCAGTGGGGAACTGCCGCTGTCTCCCGTCGAGTTCCGCTGGCCACCGCCGAGCTCCCAAAGCCTCCGCCTTCGGTACACTACTGACCGCCACCGGCTCCCGCTGTGTATTGGTAAATATGTTATCGTCCATGCGAGATGTATTTCGGCAAAGCCACTGAGTCAGTCTCAATGGTTAATTCTCGATGTTTTAACAGGGGGCACAAGAAATCACGTCTTGTTTTATCGTTTAAATTTTCTAAGATATATTGGAGTCTGAATAAGCATCTTTGCCCTGTCCGCTTTGGCCAAGGGACACTTTTTACCTGGAAGGCTTTTCCTTCTGCAAATATAGGTACGCTGGTACTTGAAGTAAACGACTTTGTACATGACACATTTGTTTCTGGAGTCATTAGAGTACTTAAGGTGAGCAAGAGTTTGAATTGTAAACCTATTTACATGTATATTATATTATGTATTACTGGAAGCAGCTCGTTTTCGCATATATATTTTTTATTACCAATTAAAAAAGGACGCGGCTTTAGATAGAGGTTTTGTTGTACATTACTTCATATGAACATTGAACGGTCACGTAATGACACACAGCAAGAAATGGTCTGTGCTGTACAAGTGCACGTTTTCACGCTGAAATACAACCATTATATAATTATGCACTTTATCAGTAAAATACAATCGGCATGCAGAATTTACTGGGGGTTAATTAAAGACCTGCTTGTTTGGGGAGACGCATCACAAATATCAGCACCTTCGTAGATCATATACATATAGTATAATTATAGATATTATTACTTGTATCTTAAGGTAACACCTGCGAAATACACTAAGACTGCATTGTTACTCATGATTTGATTAAAAATGAAACATTGAAAGTCGTAGTGCGGCTTGTAATAGAGATGTGCCGTGTTATAAAACATTTACAATCACGCTGACAGACATCAAAAGGGTTACCCATATCGTTATTTTCTTGTACATTTTCTTTACAGGATCCATTCCTCGTCACAATGTCACTTTCCACTTGTCAAATACATATACAAATTCACCAACAAGCATGTGACTTTAACACCATTTTTCAATTTCCCTGCATTTTAGGAGACTGCCATGTGTATCCTCAGACCCAGTAATGACTGGAACCAAATAATCACTGTCCATTGGTCAAATACACAATCATATGTTATCCTGTAGCCCTACCTTATTGCTTGGACAGCTGTCATGATCATCATTGCTTACATATTGTACGATATCCATTGGGGGGGGGGCGCCGTACGTTCACACTATCATGGAAGCAATTGATGAAAATGTAGTTGCACTCTGTTAGTTACCGTCCAATTTCTAATTGGCCCCCCATGGAAACCTGGGAGGAATGCAGGTTTGCATCCTGTCCTTCCTGGCAATAAAAAATGCTTGTCCCGGGCCATATTTCCTATACCTAACATTTAAAGATAAGAAACTTGGTGTGTGGATGTTTCACTTAGTAGCAATACACATTCATTTCTTTTGACAAATCGCATAGCATAATTGTACTTGAATTGTGTTTTGTTTCTAATTATGGCAAGATGTCCCGACCTAGGAGAGTTGTTACACTTCCATATAAAGTGCCAAAAATTGAGTCTTTACTATACCCCTCAACATACTGCCTGGGTCCACCCTGGAATGACTTTCTTCGACTGCTGTTCTACACTCCAGTTATGTGGTTATGAATCCCATAAAGTTGTGAAAACAGTCATTGTGGACTTGAAGACCGTTATGTTTGAGTGGTCAAACCAACTGGGCCCACACCTCCATTATGTGATGGGAGAATATGACATTACAGGCCTCTCCCCAGAGATCGAGTGGTGTCTTGGGACCAAGGGCTGACTCCGATAACCCTGCACAATGCTCTTCCTACTACATGCAGTGCTGCCACTGCCTAATTGCAAAAAAAATGTATCCAATTCAACTTTTAAAAAGTATAAATTTCCGGGAAAAAAAGTATAAAAAAAGTATAAATCTGAAGCAACTCACGGGTATTGCAGCAAAATTATATTGTAACAAGAGACCTGTGTGCACAGCCCTTGCTCAGCTGACCCAAAGATTCATCACGTTTGTGTCTCTGCGAACTTGGGACAGGATCAAGGTCACCCATGTACTGAGTAAGTCTGACTTATATGGAAGAACACTTACATGTGCAACACAAAGTCCCAGTTCAAGTACTTCTCAAGTTATAGCACTGAAGAGTAAAATAAACGTATGTTGCACTGTGACCTCAGAAATGAGATCAAGGTCACTCATGTACTGTCTAAGCGATTTAAATGAACCTAAGTGACCCTGTGACCTTCAAAATGAAGTCAAGGTCACCCATGCACTGTGTAAGTCTTCCTATTAAATTTTGAATCAATTAGCCAAGTGTTTTTGGGAGAATTTTTTTAAGATTTGGCCAAAAAATGAACCAAAAACTCATAAAAAAATCCAAAATCACTGGAGCACGACCATTGAATGAACTTAGCAGAGACCCACCCAGGGTACATCCCCACCGACTTTGAAGTGAATCTGATGAGTGGTTTTGGAGAAAAAGTCCAAAATATGAATTACCATTGCAATCCCCATTCACTTACTTATAGTAATCAACAACACTGTATGCATTAACCGACAAGTACCCGAATTGAAAAATTATTAAAAATCAGCGATTCATACTGTGGCGTTCTCACACGAAGATTGTCGCTTTGAAAACTTGACAAGTTTATTATTAATTCCACGGTCCATATATAATGTATCAATTACAATTCCTGTTTGTTCCTAAAGCACAATATTGCCTGGGTGACGAAACTCACAGCCAGCCTCTTTTGACTACATGTACATAATTTCAACAAGGCAGATTTTCACCACCACCAATTAATAATCTATATAAATTGCATACACAATAGACTTTGCATACTTCACATACGTTTGTTACGTGCATGATTTGCATATAATTTGGAAATGTTTATTGGCCGAAAGTTCTGACATGTTAACGCTGACCTTGCCCTTGCACCTTTTGATTGCGGCATCATTTAGGTCGTCCTATTTTCCGGTCAAGATTACTGTACCAGACTCTAGGATAGACAACACTATCACTGATCTTTCAAATGCTGACACTGTGCTCTTACCTGAGATCACATCATTGTTAAATAACAGCAGACTTAGCCTGATGAAACTCAAGATGCAGACAGATGGCCCAAGCATAAGTAGTCAGTTCTAAATGTTGCAATGCATAAGAGTTTATACTAGTTCTTGGACAACTCAAATCACTGTAAAAATTATAAGTCATTGGAAAATTAAAAAAGAATTTTTAAAAAATCGTTACAATAGCATCACCACCTTGCGAACACCTTTCGTTGGCCCTTCCAAAAGGAACATTTCCACTAAGTTCCAGCATAATCTGAGTGACGGTTTTGGAGAAGTCGAAAATAGCAAAAACACATTTTTTACATAAAAATATTTGAAAAATCACTGTGCCACCTGTTGAACAAATTAAGGTCTAAAGGTCCCTAGAAGTCTTCCTAAGCAATTTCAAAGCAATTGGCCAAGCAGTTTTGGAGAAGTTTTTTTTTTTTAAAGATTTCCCCCCCCCCCCAAAAAAAAAAACAAACAAACAAACAAAAACAAAAATTCATAAAAACATCCAAAAATCAATGGACCATCACCATTTGTACAAACTTATTGGGGACCCAAGTACATTTCCACCAAGTTTGAGGTAAATCTGGCCAGTGACTTTGGAGAAAAAGTTGAAAACGTGAATTGTGGACACCGACAGACGGACGATGGATGCCTAACCACCACATAAGCTCAGCTGACTGACAAGTCAGCTGAGCTAAAAATCAGCCATAGTTGCTTGTAATGAACAAAGAACAGACTTCCATGCTGAGTTGTACCACTTAAAGTGCATTTTTGGCTGTGCCTGATGGGAACCAGGACCTTGGCTATGCATCAGGTATCTCTGTACCATGGTCCAGATCCCCCTTATGACTGACACCAAAACATGCAAGGTTTCCGCTAACTCCCAAATGGGAGTATATTGACCTTTCAAATCATGAAACACCCCCTCAGCAAAATTCAAAGGGTCCCAACTTCCTATTTTCTTTGTTAACTTTGCAAAGGATAGCAAAAAACAATAAATCTCTTTCCGGTTGGGACCCTTTGAAAAAATTCCTAACAGAAACACTGACATGAACCCATGGTTGTTACTCAGTGGGAAGATGGTTCATCATTCTCGTTAACCAGACACTCAGAAAGGCTGTGAGAATGCTTAAAACACTACCCTTAATATATAACTGAATTCCAATCAGAAGTTTAAAAAAAATTGACCAAAAAAAAGTGTAAAAAAGTATTTCAGGGAAAAAGTATAAAAAAGTTTTTCAGGGAAAAAAGTATTAATAAAGTATAAAAAAAAAGTAAAACAGTGAAAATAAAGCATCATACTTTAAAAAAGTATAAAGTGGCAGCACTGTAACATGTACATGTATAAATATAGCACTGCAGCTTTGTGTTGGGGGCCCCTCGGTTGTTTGGGCCTTAGAGATCGGCTCAACATAAAGCCAAGCTATGTGACGCTCTGTATTTTGTGGAAAACTTAGGTCATTACACAGTTTTTGGCAGTTTTTCCTCTTTTGCTGTAAGACCTAAGCTTTCCTAGCAGGCAGTCAATTGTACCGTGGATAGCATGTTGCCTGGGAGAGAGATCTGACTGTGCAAGCTAATTACTTATGCATGCCAAAAGGTTGTATCACAACATGGAGATACACAACCTGTGGTAGAAAGGGGGAGTGGTGTATTGCGAAAAGTCTGCAAGATATTCTGTGAAATTGGCATAAATTAAAATTCCTCGATTTTTGTTTGCATGCCCTAAGAGTTGCCCATAACACAACCCATATTTTGAACTGGGAATGACACTACTATCTAGTATAGTTTTAAAGATATGGAACATTTTCATTAAAATTTTACTTGCCTCTGATTTGCATAATTTTGAAAATATCAAATTATTCTAAATCAGAGGACGGATTTCAATAATGGGGTCATGTCATACAACAGCTCGGGCTTCAAGCAAAAGCTATATCAGAGAAAAGCTGCAGACCAGATGTAGACAATGGAAAGAAAGCGAAGAAAGAAAGATTTTTTGAGGGAACAGAATGTCTGTGTTGGCACACGGACATAATTGTGTTTATATAATCTCTTTGTGATTGGAAAGATCTCCCCTTACTGGAGCTAGAGGGTGTGTGTGTGTGTGTGTGTGTGTGTGTGTGTGTGTGTGTGTGTGTGTGACTCATGCATAACTGCCGTTACATAATTAGTTCAGTTATTGCTGGCCTGATCAACTGGTAATTTGCCATGAAAACCATTCATCCATGCAGTCACTGGTGAAACTAGTCCCCGGGCTTCATGACGCCTGGAGCTTGGGGCCCATCTTGCAGGTGTCTGTTAGGCCCACATGTCTGGTTGTTTGCTGCATAGGTGGTGAAGACACAACAGGCATTTGATAATCCATCTTGTTCCAGCTTACTGACAGGTGGTGGAGTTCTGTGTAGCTGTTGCATGAATTTTGAACTTCTTTCATTGTTGTCATGATGTGAAAACACACTTTGGCTACTGCAATGCTCAAGAGTAACTAAGGAGCCAATTTACGCCCCTGGGACATTTCTAAGGGCGACTCTTCCTCCACACAACAGGACATGCTACAGCCTACATCTATGACTGCCCCTCTCTATTGCCAGCCACAATACAGGCTGTGGGGTATCAAGACATTAACATGTATTTGCTGCTTCTGTTTCATGTTTTCTTTTTTATACATACGAATTTTTAAGCTCAAGTCAACACTTCAAAGCAGAACTATTGACTTTGCCCATGTCTTAGCTGCTCTCTACTGACAGACAACCTGTCTGTCAACCTTCCCATACCCTAAACTGCACCTTTGGGCCACCAGATGTCACTAGCTATGAGAACAAACTGGTGTTTTCCTGACAAGCTTTCCACATATCAAAGGGAATGAGAATTGCTGCTACCACCAGGTGGCTAATTGCATGATAATTATATGCATAAGGCAGGCCAATACACATAATCTCTAGTCAGCTTAAAGAAGCAGGCAACACCTCAACCTTGGTAGCTTGGCCAGCAGGCCTGGCTCA
>CAXHWN010001225.1:245200-291200 GCA_964020975.1 Hermodice carunculata
AAGGTATTATGTATGTAGAATCACACCCCACGGCTTACAAAGCACGAATTATTTCCTGATTCTCTTCTCCTATTTCTCCCCAATGGCTGCAGTTATCTGCATGAGTTGTGTATTAATTTTAATTGTGTTTCTTCTTTCCCCCCTTGATCCTAATGAGATCATTCCGTGCATATGAAATGAGGTGATGCTTATTGTGTAGTCCTGTACCCAGGACTAACTATAGAATTTTTGTAATAGGGGTGTTAGCTCCGATACATTTGACTTTGGGTTGTTGTGTGACAGGCTTCTATTGGCCTTGGGCTTACATTATCAAATGTGCTGGCGGTATAATATATGTACATATATTATATATTCTGTAATCTATCGAGTAATTTTCTTCCTTGATTGCTCTGATTTTAAAGTTTTGTTTTAATAAGAATCATCTGGCGAGATCACAAAATTTTTGTTGAAGAAATGTTGTAAGCTGTCCACCCGATGAATTTTACCCTTACATACTTCCCCTTGGTAATTGTAGAACATCTCATGATATACGCAACAAATTACTCCTAATGTGTTTCTTCCATATTTGGTAATCTTCCCAAACTCCGAAACCTTCGGAAATCTTCCCAAACTCCGAAACCTTCTTGAAAAACATTCCATCTTTTATTGCACCCTGCGTCAGACATTCCTGTCTACGTCATCTGTACCTCTTGGTTTTTATTTTGGCCCGCACCTTGATCTCGTCAGAGTGGATCGACCTGTCTGTATGTATGCTATGGAACCTGTGAACCTGTGAACCTGTGACTACAATATATACCAACTTCAAACATCAGAAGTGTTGAACTTTTATTTTTACACAATGAGAAGTACAAAGCCCACAATACGTCATATGCACGGTCTAAACCAGAGCTTTTCATCCGGAGCTTGGTTACAATATATATATATATATATATATATATATATATATATATATATATATATATATATATATATATATATATGTATATATATTACTTCTAACACATACGGACCATTTATTTGCTCAGCACTTTAGAGATGGCTGAAGCAATGGATTATATATATATATCACATCAAGCTGCATTTGAACATAAGTGGCATGGACATCGCCTACATTGTTTTTACATCATGAATCAATTTTGCGGATTTGATGCAATCTATAATAGATTTGGACATAAAACTCATATAAGAATGTGTGTCTGCATCATTAAAACAAGAATTCTGAAAGGAACAATTTCCCAAGTTAGTCTTTTATTTCTGATTAATGATCCAAATGAGTATGCTAATGATTATGGTCACACGGTGTTGCTGGGGGTGACACCTTGTGTCTAAACCTAGCAGTACCACGTGTACAGGAAGCAAAATAAACATCGGTCGCCGTGACGCCTGTGAGGATTGCAAGCTGGTGACAGTCGGCAACAACATATATGCAAATAGATACGTATATGTATTTCCAAGTGTTTCAAATAGGCCTGGTTAAATTTACTGGCTCATGTAATAGGTTTGTACTTTTGTTGACCAACAGTCAAAGGGATATAATCTGACAGGGGATCAGAAATCGCATCAGCTCTCTTATTTCGCTTTTGTGTTGTTTTTCTGCAGCTCAGTTCAGTGCCGATGATCAACATGTGAAGGATACGTGGGAAAAGCTTCGCACAATTCAGATGGCTATTGTCAGCTCGGTCCTCTTTTAATTTTTATATTTGTGTTTATCTTCACCAGTTAATTACACCCTTTAGAAAAGGGCTAAAATGCGTAGATCACAAGTAGGCCTACATATCAAGAAAGACGTTTAAGTCGTTTGTTTGCATAGGACTTTTTCCCTTGAGGGTGGCATATTGAACTTTTATTTGGATCCCCCCCCCCAAAAAAAAAAAACAACAAACAAACAAACAAAAACAAAAATCAGAAACAAAAACCGTACGATTGATTTGCAAAATATCCAGATAACATAAAATGTTTTGTGATAGAATCCAAATAAATAACTGTAATTAACGCCGGAACAAATAGGATTCAGGTTTCAATTTCAAAAATGTTTTTCAACATATGACTAGGCCTACATGTATTCATAGCTGCTATAAATGATCCATTTACACTTTCAAATTTTCATGGTTAGAGTTTTGCACTTTTTTGCCAGAAAAGGTGAAATTAAAGTTTGAACTTATGAAATGGGAGTTGTTTTATTGTATGTGTCGTCACCAAAAAATAATTTGTGCTATCTATAAAATTTGTTATGAAACGTCGTTGGCAAGTATCTGTAGATAATTCTTTCATTGAAAATCAGTGCTTGGTGAGTCTTTGAAGGATTTTGCACAAGGTGGAAATCATGTGATATTGGCATGCTTGAAAAACAATTTCGGTCCAAGACATTTCACACATGCTGCACACACAAAAAGGCCGAGTGTCTTTCAATTCTCTTTCATTGTTGAACGGGAAGAATCGGGGGAAAAAAGCACACAAAAAACCCTCCCCACTTACACGTTGCAGCATTTATAATTGTTCAAAAAGAGAAAATAGCCTCAGATGCAACAAGAGTCTGCTGTACCGTCAGCATTCCCAGATTCCTCGTGTACAGGTATACATAAAGCTCACTTATGAAGGTAATCTGAAAACTTTTTATGAAGGTATTCTGAAAACATATTTCCCAAGTGAAACGAGGGAAATATGTTTCAGAATAACTTCATAAATGAGCAATACCGTAATTATTGTCCTTTGCATGTCGTTCAGAAGCTTCATCGTAGAATTACACAGCTTTGATAATGTGGTGCCCATAGCAACGGACAATAAGCCTTGCATTATTATGCATTTGACAAGTTCTATCTTAAGTTGGTGCATGTATTGAAAATAGTGGAGGATTACGAAGGCTGCACATGTTTGCTTTACTACGAAACAGAATATAGCATTGCATAATTTAGATTTACCTGTTTCGTGCAAATCTTGATGTGCAACCTAAAAGGAATGTGTTCAACGTATGTACGTGCATGTTTAATTTATGGCATCTTGTTTCGCGCACAGTTGGTTAACGTCAATATTAATGTTAGGCCTACATTCAACTTTGAAATAACTCAGTAGGTCGAATGTATACAAGTACGTGATCATCACAAACATTTATGTATAGGCCTACATACACATGTTTGTTGCAAAATTCTGATATTCGATCATGAACATGTATAGCATTTTCCCTCCCATTCTCAACATTTGAAAAGCCCACAACTTCGCACAAAGCTCAACATGCCGTCCGCAAAGTTTATATTCAGCATGATCTACCGGGTGGATGAGTGTCTCAGCGTACCTGCACTGCATTATTACCTGTCATTTGTGTCAAAACATGAGCGCTCTCTACGTATGTGAATCATGGCATCCATGTGTTACTTCAACAATTTCCTTGTGAATTAAATTAGTAATCAGTTGGATTTTAGCTGCAGCGTATCTTTGTTGACACCATAATTACCATACACTTCTTACGCCGTGACCAGCCACAATAAAAATATGCCAGCCAAGTACCCGAATGTGGTTTCAGTTTCGATTCGCATCGATCGTCATGCTGCTGGTCAACTCAACATAAACTGGGCCTACTCTTGCAAGTTCTGACGATTCAAAGTGAAATCAGAATGAATTTCATCAACCCAAATATGAAAAATTCTGCCTCTAGGATAACTCATGCGCAGTGTTAGTCAGGCATGCACCTAAATGCAGTATTTTTAGGTGGGTTTTACCGACGGTAGTGTTGACCTAAGGCTGTATGCTTGGCGTTAAATCTGTTATAATATACTATACTAGTAACTCACCTAAAAAACCATTCAGGGTACCAAATATTTAATGCCATGTAATATATTCATATTTTTTGGTGAAATTCATGATGTCGAATAACTAGAATGTACATCAGCAGGAGGGATTAAACAAGGACTTTTGTCGGCGGACCAAGTTGCATGTCGACATGTTGCGTTGGCTGCTCAATATTGTGACAATTCGACTGTCGCAACAGACGATCCTAACGTTAGTAATTCACTCCCCCTCCAAAAAAATGGGCGGTCAGACATAAAGTGGTTGGCACTTATGATTAACAAGATTTTTATCGGGCTTTAATGCATGTTATAATGTGGGTTCTCTGTCACATTTCCCAGCACTTGGCGTTGTGTGTGACATGTACATAAAGCCGCTTAGGGCAAAGATGACAGATATTTTATTTTGGTGATCAACGGATGTTTTGAATAAAGAAAAGCAACATATTTTAATACGGAAAGTATTCAGGTGGATCAGAGACTGGCAGGTCAAACTTCATTACAGAGAGAAAGGTAGAGGGGTCTAAACGTGGAAGCAAGCTTTCATAGTGGGCACTAAACAAAGTTACTGCATGAACACACAAACGAACTGTAAACGAAACGTCCAGAAAACACAAATGCAATAAAAGATAATGTACATGTAACGAAGGGTACAGAAAATGAAACAAAGGGAAAACGGACACGAAACAAAGGCTACAGGAAAACGACACGCATTTTGATGGGTTTTTTTGTAACGTTTTGCTGGGACAGTACTGTAAGAGTGTGCCCAAATGATAGAATACATTATCAACAATGCATACTTTTGCTTTGGAACCAAAGTCTATCAACAAATAGTAGGCATACCAATGGTAACAGATCCAGCCCCATATATTGCCAACCTTTATTTACATTATTATGAATCAAAATGGATGGAGGAATTGGCAGAAACAAACTTTACATCTGCAAGATCATATTCTCACACAAGAAGATTTATGAATGACTTGTGTGCTTTGAACAATAGAGATAAAATAAAGGGGGATTGGAAAAACATATATCCAAAAGAACTTATATTAAATCTGGAAATGAAAGTGATGCCAAAGCTACTTTCCTTGATCTGGAAATGAAAATAAAGAACAAGAAGTATGTAACAAAAATATTTGACCAGAGAGACCAGTTCAAATTTGATATTATCTCCTATCCTGGTCTGACAGGAAACATTCCAGAGAAACAAGCATATGGAGTTTGTATCTGACAGGTGATACGTATTGCTAGAAACACCACATTTTTTAGTGATTTTGTCAATAGAGTCGGAATTTTGTTGCAAAAACTACGACACGAAGGTTATAAAATACAACAACTATACAAAACTCTGTTGAAGTGTTTCCAGAGATATGACCAATTTCCTAAAAATTACAACACTAACTCAAGAACATTAGTCAAAGTATGTCAAGATGGAGCTTGAAATGACAAGTGTAGTGCTCAAAGTGTTTAGAGTGGTAAGAGGGAAAGTCCCTAGGGCATAATATACTTAATCCACCTAGAGAATTTTCTCTAGTCCGTCTTAAGTCGGAAAACCATGGTCATACTCACTTTTTGCAGGATTTCTTTGTTTTCAACCTTCATCCAGTTGAGTGGAAGAGGTGGCTTCCAGCTAATACCTTAGTACACTTTACCTCATAACACCTCTACTCAACTTTATGGTGCTATTACTCTTTACCTGTTTATATCAGTGTCAGTATGGTGGAATAGTGTATGAAGCTTTAAAGCTTTAAAGCTTTAAAGGAGACATCCATCCATGAACTTTTGCTCGTTAGCGTGATACTGTCCACAGTTTTCAAGTTAGCCCAATATAACTTTCAGGACTTTTAGGGTGTATGAAAATATAGACAGCTTTCAATATTGTTGGCACAACCTACATTATCACTCAATTTAGGGATCAAAATATGAAAATCTTGTGAAAACTCTAGCATTTTTAAAATGTCTGGCGGATCTTCACCAAATTTAGTGGGATTGTGGGGGAAGTCAAAGTCTAAGTTGGTAATGATACTAGTGATGTCACCTATAATTTGATGAAAATTATGAGCCAGAATGTGTTTTAAGATATAAAATTCCATATCTTGACAAGTAATTGGATTAGACTTGCCAAATTTATAGGATATATAGACAATGTCCAAAGCTAGAATCAGATATAATATTAGTGACCTTGACCAATTTTGTGAGGTCAGCATGCCTGTAAAGTTGAAAGAGGTGATTTTGTAATGGCAGGGTGTAGCTTGGACTTCAATGGCAATGTCAGCACAGGACCAGACAGGCCTATGGGCCTCTTGTATTACATAGTCTGGGTGTCCTTGATCTTCTGTCCCAAGGTCACTGAGGACATAAAGTTAATGATTCACTCATTGTTGTCTTGGCACATGCAACAATATTCATCATAGGAGTTGCACAAATAAGCGATGATTACGTGTGGAGCGAAGTGCCATCTGGTGGACAATTTTTACATTAAGCTTTATATGTTCAGAAGCCACTTGAGGACTCACAGTTTTGAAATGAACAGGTGCAATGTAGCCACAATGCCAGCAGAGCATTAAGCCCGTTTATGATTTTTTCTCGAAAACCTTGAGAAAAGGTTTTAATACAAAAGTTTAACATTGGAAGAACTTGTAATGGTGATAACTTAAATAATTTTGGACAGATTTGTGCCAAACCTCATAGGGTTGTACCTTTGATATGTGTCTACCAATTTAGTTCAAATGGTCATTCTCTAGTGATGTCTGGACCTTAACCTCATTCCCAAGTTCACAGTACAACTGACACAAAATTCACTGTTCACTTGATAACTTGAGATCTGTTTTGAGGTAGGACCTTGATGTTGCACATGTTAATGTTTCTCTATGAAGGTCATGCTAAGACAGTACATGAGTGACCTTGACCTCGTTTCAGGGGTCACAGTGCAACATACATGAAATTTACTCTCCAAAATAACTTGAGAACTATCTGAACTGGGACCTTGATGTTGCACATGTTAGTGTTCTTCTACAAAGGTCAGACTTACTCAGCACATGGATGACCTTGATCCTATCCCAAGTTCACAGAGCGGCAAGTGTGATGAATGTCTAGGTCAGCTGAGCATGGGCTCTTGTTAACGATTTTTAGCACAGCTGACTGACAAGTCAGCTGAGTATTTAGGATGGTCTGGCACCCCTGCATCCGTCTGTCCATTCGCTGTGCATTTGTCCACAATTACCTTTTCGACTTCTCCAACAAAACCGTTTATCAGATTCACTACAAACTTAATGGCAATGTACCTGGGGTGGGTCGCTACCAAGTTTGTTCAAATGGTCGCACTGCAATGATTTTTGGATTTTTTATGATTTTTTGTTCTTTTTTGGGGCAAACCTTAAAAAATCTTCCCCGAAAGTGCTCACCCAATTGTTTTGATATCGCACAGGGACACTCCAGGGAACTCCTTGTTCTTAATCTGTTTACCAGGTGGCGCTGCTATTTTCCAATATTTTATGATTTTTTTGTGTGTTTTTGCTATTTATAGACTTCTTCTCCAGAACCGTCACTCAGATTAAGCTGAAACTTGGTGGGTTTGTTCCTTGTGGAATGGTCAAGCAAAGTAGTTCACCAGGAGGCAATGCTGTGGATTCCTGATTTTTTAGGATTTTTTCAATTGGGGTACTTATCAGTAAATGCAGTTTTCCTATTGATTACCATGTAAGTCAATTGGCATTCTAATGCTAATTCACATTATTTGACTTGTTCTGTGAAACCGTCAGTCAGGTTCACTTCAAATGTAGTGGCAATGTACCTTGGGTGGGTCTCTAACAAGTTTGTTCAATTGGTCAAGTTTCAGTGATTTTAAAAATTGTTTATCAGATTATTTTGTTCTTTTTTTCAGGCAAACCTTAAAAGATCTCTGGAACTGCTCGTCCAATTATGTCTCCCCGTGCAACGGGGGGACATATTGTTTTTGCCACCGTTTTTTCTGCTTCTTCTTCTTCTTCTTGTTCTTCTTCAACACATTGTTGTGTGCCTTTAGCATGCGATAACACAAGAAAGATTTCTATGTTCCTATATTAAACCTTGCTTGGGATTGCAGATGGGTGACCTTGACCTATTTTTCAAGGTCACTTGGGCATGTCGTGTAAAATTGACGCGGACGCAATAACTCTGCAAAGATTTGACTTAGGAGGTTGAAATTTTGCATGATTATGTACCAAACTATGAACTAGGTTGGGATTGTAGATGGGTGACCTTGATCTATTTCCAAGGTCACATGGCCACTTTTAAAAATCATTGCATATGCACTTGAGAAAGATTTGACTTCAAGAGGTTGATATTTTGTGTGATTATGTTTCTATGTAAGATTTTTTTGTAAGACTTTGCTTGTAACTGCATATGTATGACCTTGACCTATTTTTCAAGGTCATGTTGGCATGTCATGTAAAATTGATGCGAACACAATAACTCCACAAGAATTTTACTTAAGAGTTTGAAATTTTGCATGATTATGTTCCATAATATGAAGTAGGTTGGGATTGCAGATGGGTGACCTTGACCTGTTTTCAAGGTCACAGTGGCATGTCGCGTAAAATTGACGTGGACACAATAACTCCGCAAGGACTTGACTGAAGAGGTTGAAATTTTGCATGATTTTGTACCAAATTATGAACTAGGTTGGGATTGTAGATGGGTGACCTTGACTTTTTTCAAGGTCACATGGCCACTTTTTAAAAATCATTGTAGATGCACTTGTAAAAGATTTGACTTAAAGAGGTTGACATTTTGTGTGACTATGTTTCTGTTTAGACTTTTGTGAGACCTTGCTTATATCTGCAGATGTATGACCTTGACCTATTTTCCAAGGTTACATGGCCATTTTGTCTAAAATCAATGTGGACTTGATAACTCAAGGAAGATTTGACTTGGGAAGTTGAAATTTTATGTGAAGATGTTCCTGTATATGATCTTGCTTGGGATTGCAGATGGGTAACCTTGACCTATTTTTCAAGGTCACATGGGCATTTTGTCAAAAATTGACACGCATGCAACAACTCCGCAAGGATTTGATGTAGGAGGTTGGAATTTTGCTTGTTTATGTTCCATAGTACCAACAAGGTTGGGATTTTAGATGGGTGACCTTGACGTATTTTTAAGGTCACATGGCAACTTTTTAAAAATCATTGCAGATGCACTCGAGAAATATTTGTCTTAAAGAGGTTGACATTTTGTGTGATTATGTTTCTATGTAGACTTTTGTAAGACCTTGATTGTAACTGCAAATGTATGACCTTGACCTATTTTCAATGTCACAGCATTTCGTCAAAAATCAATGTTTTGAAATGTCAATAAAGAGTGTACCTTCACCATATGTGTAGATCATTGGAATCAGTATGCCTATTTATAAAAATAATGGTGACAATAGTAAGGGCGCACGGGGAGACATTTGATTTTCTGTTGGAAAATCAGCCTGTTCTAGTTGTAATTGCTTTAATGTAAGACAAGAACATTCCTAGGGAATCCTAGTTCTGAATTTGTTCACCAGGTGGCACTGCAATTTTTATTATCTAATTACCTCAGCTGACTGACAGCTGAGGTTTTTTGAGGGTCCGTCCATCCGTCCGTTCATCGTCCGTCCGTCCGTCGTCCACAATTCACATTTTCGACTTCTACTCAAAAACTGTCAGCCAGATTCATTTCAAACTTGGTGGAGAAGTGCCTTGGGTGGGTCTCTACCAAGTTTGATCAAGTGGTCACGGTCCAGTGATTTTTGGATTTTTTATGAATTTTTTTGTTCTTTTTTGGGTAAATCTTAAAAAATCTTCTTCTCCCATACCGCTCACCCAATTGCTTTGATATCGTACATAGACACTCCCGGGGACACCTAGTTCCCAATTTGTTCACCAGGTGGCACTACAATTTTTTTAATGATTTTTTTTTGTATGGTTTTGCTATTTTTCACTTGTTCTCAGAACCATCCCTCAGATTAAGCTGAAATGTGATGGATATATTGTTGTGGAAGGGTCAAACAGTTGTTTACTAGGTGGCACTGCTTTGGATTCCTAATTTTTAAGGATTTTCAATTCGGGTACTTATCCTTATCGTTCAATGCTGTTTTCCTATTGATTACTATGTAAGTCAATGGGCATTCTAATGCTAATTCACAGGACAACTGACACGAAATTTACTGTTTACTTGATAACTTGAGATCTGTTTTGAGTCCGCTTCACATGGTAATTATTCTGTATGAAAGTCATGCTGAGACAGTACATGAATGACCTTGACCTCGTTTGTGGGGTCACAGTGCAACATACATGAATTTTACTCTTCATTATAACTTGAGAATTACATGAACTTTGATGTTGCACATGTAGGTATTCTTCTACTAAGGTCAGACTTACTGAGAACATGGTGTCCTTGATCCTTTCCCAAGTTCATAGAGCTGCAAGTGTGATGAATGTCAAGATCAGCTGAGGCACGGGCTGTTCACACAGCCCTCTTGTTTTTAGCTCAGGTGATCATATCACCTGAGCTGATACCATAGTCTCAAAATCCATCGTCCGTTGTAAATTTACATTTTCAACTTCTTCTCCAAAACCGATGGCTAGATCTGCTTCAAACTTGGTGGAAATGTGCCTTAGGTGGATCTCTACCAAGTTTATCAAATAGTCACGGTCCAGTGATTTTTGGATTTTTAATGAAATTTTTTGTTCTTTTTTTGGACAAATCTTACAAAAAATCTTCTTCTCTGAAACTGCTCACCCAAATGCTTTAATATCACACAAGAACACTCACTGCGACTCCTAGTTCTTAATTTGTTCACCAGGTGGTGCTGCAAATTTTTAGCTCAGCTGATAATTCAGCTGAGCTTTAAGGAGGGGGAGGCATCCGTCATCTGTTGTCGTCCGTCCGTCGTCATCCATTCACAATTCACATTTTCGACTTCTACTCCGAACAGTCTGCCAGATCCACTTCAAACTTGGTGGGGAAGCCCCTTGGGTGAGTGTCTACCAAGTTTGCTCAAATGGTCACGGTCCAGTGATTTTTGGATTTTTAATGAATTTTTTTGTTCTTTTTTGGGGGCAAATCTTAAAAAATCTTCTTCTCCGAAACTGCACACCCAATTGCTTTGATATCACACAGGAACACTCCCTGGGACTCCTTGTTAATTTGTTCACAAGGTGGCGCTGCAATTTTTTTCTAATTTTTTTATGAATTTTTGTGTTTTATAGCTATTTTCGACTCCTTCTCCAGAACCGTCACTCAGATAAAGCTTACACATGGTGGATATGTTCCTTGTAGAAGGGTTAAACAAAGTTGTTCACTATATGGGAATGCTGCAGAGTCCTGATTTTTAACGATTTTTTCAATTCGTGTACTTATCGGTCAATGCAGCTTTTCTATTGATCACTATGGAAGTCAATGGGCATTCTAATGCTAATTCACATTTTCAAGACTTCTTTTCCCAAACCGTCATCCAGATTAACTTCAAACTTGGTGGCAATGTACCTTGGGTGGGTTTCTACCAGTTTTGTTCAAATGTTCATGCTCTGGTGATTTTTTGATCTTTAATGTAGTTTTTTTGGGGGGGGTTGGACAAATCTTAAAAAATCGTCTTCTCCAAAACCGCTCACGCAATTGCTTTGATATCACACAGGAAGACACCTAGGGACCCCTTGTTGCTAATTTGTTCACCAGGTGGCGCTGCAGTTTTTTTCTAATTTTTTATGAATTTTTGTGTGTTATAGCTATTTTCGACTTCTTCTCCAGAACCGTCACTCAGATAAAGCTTACACATGGTGGATATGTTCCTGATGGAAGGGCCAAACAAAGTTGTTCACTATGTGGGAATGCTGCAGATTACTGATTTTTAATGATTTTTTCAATTCGGCTCCTTTGTGGTAAATGCACCTTTCCTATTGATTACCATGTAAGTCAATGGGCATTCTAATGCTAATCTACATTTTTGACTTCTTTTGCAAAACTGTCATCGAGATTAACTTCAAACTTGGTGGCAATGTACCTTGGGTGGGTGTCTACCAGGTTTGTTGCAATGGTCATGTTCCAATGCATTTTGGATTTTTTTTATGATTTTTTTTCAAAAATCTACAAATGTTTTAATAGGAAAGTTTAACGTGGGAATTTCTTGTAATGGTTATAACTTAAATAATATTTGCCAGATTTAATTCAAACTTGGTGGGGATGTGCCTTGGGTGGATGTGTACCAGGTTTGTTCAAATGGTTTCGCTCTGTTTATTTTTTGATTTCGTATGAATTTTTTTTTTGTTCTTTTTTGGGGCAAACCTTAGGAATTCTTCTCCTCTGAAACCGTTCACCCAATTGCTTTGATATGGTACATAGACACTCCAGGGGACACCTAGTTCCCAATTTGTTCACCAGGTGGGGCTGCAATTTTTTTATGAATTTTTTGTATGGTTTTGCTATTTTACACTTGTTCTCAGAACCGTCCCTCAGATTAAGCTGAAATGTGATGGATGTGTTGTTGTGGAAGGGTCAAACAGTTGTTTACTAGGTGGCACTGCTTTGGATTCCTGGTTTTTAAGGATTTTCAATTCGTGTATTTATCGTTCAATGCAGCTTTCCTATTGTTTACTTTGTAAGTCAATGGGCATTCTAATGCTAATTAACTGGACAACTGACACGAAATTTACTGTTTACTTGATAACTTGAGATCTGTTTTGAGTCCGCTTCACATGTTAATTAATCTGTATGAAGGTCATGCTGAGACAGTACATGAATGACCTTGACCTCGTTTGTGGGGTCACAGTGCAACATACATGAATTTTACTCTTCATTATAGCTTGAGAACTACTTGAGCTTTGATGTTGCACATGTAAGTGTTCTTCTATAAAGGTCAGACTTACTCAGAACATGGTGTCCTTGATCCTTTCCCAAGTTCATAGAGCTGCAAGTGTGATGAATGTCTAGATCAGCTGAGGCACCGGCTGTTCACACAGCCCTCTTGTTATGTTCATTTTTTGGAAAAATCTTTAAAAAATCTCCGACGAAACCGCTTGGCCAATTGCTTCGCAATTGCATAGGTGTACTTCTGGGGACCCCTAGACCTTAATGTGTTCAACAAGTGGCGGTACAATTTTTTTTCTATTTTTTAATGAATTTTTGTTTCTTTTTGCTATTTTCGACTTCTCCAAAACCATCAGTCAGGTTCACTAAATACCTGGCGGGGATGTACCTTGTGTTGGTCTGTATCAAATGTATTCATATGGTCATGCTCCAGGGATTTTAGGATTTTTTGCTGATTTTTTGTGGGCATTTTTGACCAAGTTTAAAAAAAATCTTCTCTATGAAACTGCTCAGACTTTGATGTTGCATGCAGTGGCACATGTATGAGGGCCATACTCAAACAGTACATAAGTGACCTTGACCTTATTTCCAAGGTCATGGGTTCAGTTTCCTGAATTTAGCTATATTTGATAACTTGAGAACTATTTGAGTTAGGACCTTCATATTGTTCATGGTGGTGGTCCTGTGCTAAGGGCAGACACACAATGTGTGGATGACTTCAAACTTATTCCCAATGCCACAGTGTCACTAGTGTCATCAATGTCTGGGTCAGCTGAGCATGGCCTGTTCACACTGGCCTCTTGTTTTTTTTTTTTTTGTTTTTTTTTTTTTTGTTTTTTTTGGTTTTTTTTTGTTGTTGTTTTGTTTTAGCTCAGCTTGCCTTGTCAGTCAGCTGAGCTTTTGTGAGGGTTTGTCATCGGTTGTCCATCTGTATATCTTACACAGAGCAAGAGTGTGTTCAAATGATAGAACACATTATCAACAATGCATACTTTTGCTTTGGAACCAGAGTCCATCAACAAAGAGTAGGTATACCAATGGGAACAGATCCAGCCCCATATATTGCTAAACTTTATTTACATTTTTATAAATCAAAATGCATGTAGGAATTGGCAAAAACAAACTTTACAGCTGCAAGAAGATCATATTCTCACACAAGAAGATTTATAGATGACCTGTGTGCTTTAAACAATGGAGATGAAATAAAGGGGAATTGGAAAAACATATATCCCAAAGAACTGATATTAAATCTGGAAAATGAAAGTGATACAAAAGCTACTTTCCATGATCTGGATATAGAAATAAAGAACAACCAGTTTGTAACAAAAATATTTGACCAGAGAGACCAGTTCAAATTATGTCTCCCGGTGGAAGCCGGGGGACATTTTGTTTTAGTGCCCCCTTTGTTCCACTTCTTAATCTTCTTGTTGTTGTTGTTCAGGTTCTTCAACACTTGGTTTCCGTGCGATAAGTCTTGAAGGACTTGACAGAATTTGATGAAACTTGGTAGGATGATGTATCTAGGCAAGACCTAGGCTGCGATTGTATTTGGATGACCTTGAGTGAATTCTCAAGGTCACAGGGTCACTTATGTGAAATTGGTTTCCGTTCCATAAGTCATGAAGAAAGGAATGGAATTTGATGAAACTTGGTAGGATTATGCATCTTGGCAAGACCTAGCTTGGGATTGTATTTGGATGACCTTGAGCGAATTCTCAAGGTCACAGGGTCATTTATGTGAAATTGGTTTCTGTGCAATAAGTCTTGAAGAACTTGATGGAATTTGATGAAACTTGGTAGGATTATGTATCTAGGCAAGACCTAGGTTGCGATTGTATTTGGGTGACCTTGAGCGAATTCTCAAGGTCACAGGGTCACTTATGTGAAATTGGTTTCTGTTCGATAAGTCATGAAGAACAGGATGGAATTTGATGAAACTTGGTAGGATTATGTATCAAGGTAAGACCAGGGTTGGGATTGTATTTGGATGACCTTGACCTAATTTTCAAGGTCACAGGGTCATTTATGTGAAATTGGTTTCTCTGCAAGAAGTCTTGAAGAACTTGATGAAAATTGCTAGAGTAATGTATCTGGGTGAGAGCTAAAATAGGATTGTAATTTTCAAGCAAACTTGGTCATTTGTAATTTGTTATCACCTGTAGCTTATTCAGAGACGTAAGTGTTCCACCGAGAGACATTTGATTTTCTGTTGGAAAATCAGTCTGTTCTAGTTCGATATTATCGCCTATCCTGATCTGACAGGTAACATTCCAGAGAAATAGGCATATGGAGTTTGTATCGGACAAGTGATACATATTGCTAGAAACACCACACTTTTTAGCGATTATATCAATAGAGTCAGAACTTTGTTGCATAAACTACAACACATAGGTTATAAAAAACTACACAAAACTGTGTAGAAATGTTTCAAGAGATGTGACCAAATACCTAATAAATACAACACTAACTCAAGAACATTATTCAGATTGTGTCAAGATGAAGCTTGATGTGACAAAGTGTAGTCCTCAAAGTGTTTAGAGTGGTAAGAAGGAAATTATGCGGGGTAAAGTATGCTTAACCCACCTAGAGAATTTTCTCTAGTCCGTCTTAAGTCGGAAAACCATGATCATACTCACTTTTTGCAGGATTTCTTTCTTTTCAATCTTCATCCAGTATAGTGGAAGAGGTGGTTTCTAGCTAATACCTTAGTACACTTTACCTCACAACACCTCTAGTCAACTTTATGGTGCTAAAAGTTGTATTGCTATTTACCTGCTTATACCAGTGTCGGTATGGTGGAATAGTGTGTGAAGCTTTTAAGTTTCAAAGGAGACGTCCGTCATCCGTCCACAATTCACCTTTTCGATTTCTCCAAAACCGTCAGCCAAATTCACTTCAAACTTGGTGGAGATGTGTCAAGGGTTGGTTTCTACCAGGTTTGTTCAAATGGTCAGGCTCCAGTGATTTTGGATTTTTAATGATTTTATTTCTTTTTTTTTGGACAAATCATAAAAAAATCTTCTTTTCCACAACCCCTCACCCAATTGCTTTGATATGACATAAGAATACTCCTAGGGACTCCTATTTCTTAATTTGTTCACCAGGTGGTTCTGCAATTTTTTCCAAATTTTATGAATTTTTGTGTGTTTTTGATACTTGTGACTTATTCTCCAGATCTGTTACAAGATTAAGTTGAAACTTTGTAGATATGTTCCTTGTGAAAGGGTCAAATAAGGTGTTCAATAGGTAACACTGCTGTGGATTCCTAATTTTTAACAATTTTTTCAACTTGGGTACTTATCGGTAAATGCACCTTTTCTATTACTTACTATGCAAGTCAATGGGCATTCTAATGGTAATTCACATTTTGAACTTCTCTAAGAAACTGTCTGTCAGATTCACTTTAAACTTGGTGGCAATGTACCTTGGGTGGATGTTTACCATGTTTGTTCAAATGGTCATGATCCAGTGTTTTTTAGATTTTTATGATTTATTTCGAAAATCTTGAAAAAAGTTTTAATAGGAAGGGTTAACATGGGAATTTCTTGTATTGGTTATAACTTAAATAATTTTGGCTAGATTTGCACCAAACTTGGTAGGGATGTACCTTTTATAAGTGTCTATGTATTTGGTGAAATGGTCATGCTCCAGTGAAGTTTGGACCTTGACTTTATTTGCAAAGGTCACAGGACAACTGACACAAAATTTACTGTACAATTGATAACGTGAGAACTGTTTTGAGTTAGAACCTTGATGTTGCACATGTTAATGCTTCTCTATGAAGGCAGTACATGAATGACCTTGACCCCATTTCTGGGGTCACACTGCAACGTACATGAATTTTGCTTTTCACTTTAGCTTGAGAACTACTTGAACTGGAACCTTAATGTTGCACATGTTTAATAGTGTTCTATATAGGTCAGACCTAGTCAGAACATAGGTGACCTTGATCCTATCCCAAGTTCACAGAGCTGCAAGTGTGATGAATTTCTAGGTCAGCTGAGCGTGGGCTGTTCACACAGCCCTCTTGTTTTTTCTTTTTCCTTTTTTTATTTTTTGTTATTTTGATTTGAGAAAACTTGACACCTATGTTTTGTTTGCACATGAACAGAAGATAGATGAAGAGGATGTGATGGAGGCAAGGAAGGCAGCTGGTGCTGTCGCGGCGGCAGCAACAGTTACAGTCACAGTGCCAGTGCCACAAGCCATCAAAGAAAAAGATGCCAGGCTCATAGGTCAGAGCAACTCTTTCTCTTCTATTTGTCCAGCTTCAACAAGTTTTTGACAGTTGTGATAATTTTTTAGAAAAATAAGTGCTGACTAAACTGAAAGAAGAGAGATCAGAAAAAGGAGAACAAAAAAAATCATTGTGAACCCATTTGAAGCAGGTGTTTTTATACTGCTGTCTATTTTGTTGTTTCTTGTCAGAGCCCAAACATCCTCATGTACATAGACAAAGATGTAAAGTTTTGGGTTTTAGCACTATAAATGTACATTTATTTTGAGATTATGTATATGTGTGAAACTTTAACTGACATGTTAGTACCACAACAAATCACTAACTTTAGGGAAGCCATCAAAAGTTCAATGGTTACAAATAAACAAAAGTAATTTCGTTTTGGGTCAGACCCTCCCCCCCCCCCCCCCCCCCCGGAACTAAACTCGACTTTACATTGAAACTTCGATCTCCCAGAATGTGTACTGTAGTGGTCACAAATTACATAGGGTTTTGCAACAATATAAAGGTCATGTTGTGGTGTATTTAGGATGGCTTTTAAAGATTGGGATTAGCCTACTACCAGTCTACAACATGAAGACAGGACTCGCATCCCTGAATGAATGATTGATATTGAATAATTGTCAAATAAAAGATATTTTACTTTTCGCTGTTTGAACAACCCTTTAAAACTGGCGCTCGATCATCGCGGAAACGGCTTTTTTCCTGTTTGCAAGTTAAAATTTTGATTTTTTTTTTTGCTTACATCGATTTTGTGCGATAGAAAACTAAATGGACTTTTAACCCCCTCCCCCCTAGCTAAATTAGGTTTGTTTTTTATCGCACATTGATCTTTTAATGGCTTCCCTTAGGCTGTACATGTTGATGACTTATAAACTTTACTTAAAAAAGAAAAGAAAAAGAAAGAAGGAGAGAAATTGAAACTAGAACTCCCATTTGACAAGAGCTAAAGTATGGAGCCGTGTGTGAATGGTATGAAATGAATGGAGCCTGCATGTAGTTCTTGTCCTGTGATATGATTGTTGTTCATTGCAGGTCTTATCTCAACATTCCTCCATGTTCACCCATTTGGTGCCAGTGTGGACTATATCCTGTCCTACCTGCAGCGTCTCAAGATCACCATCAAGTCTGGGGAGATAGAGGATCTACTAGAACAACTGCCATCCTTGTTCCGTCTTGACCTTCATGGAGTGGGAGCATCTATGGAGAGGAGATGGAAGTTCACAGGTTTTGAAGACCCCAAGCCTTCAGCCATTGTAATCAGCTGATGGCTTTTTCATTGCCAGAATCTTTAGCTTTATTCCCAGAACATTCAGTGGACAGCTTTCAATTCCACGTCTAATGTTGCCAATAAAATGTGAAAAGACAGCCATTACTGTGGCAGATAAGTGAGCAGAGCAAGTGAGGATCCACTTTACAAGTGTTGTGGGCTATATCAGGTGTGGGCATCAGGAGGCTTTCTGCGATTAGGTGTGGAGGCCAGGTGGCTTTCTGTTATCAAGTGTGGGGACCAGGTTACACGTACCTGACCACTGTAGCTCCACCAAGCTGCATTGCGTCTGCTTACTCGTATTCTACCAATGGTATGTTTCCTAATAACTAGAATTATAGTGTTTACTAAGCACTGGTCATTGCCAGTAGATGGTACAGCAGTATGAACAGCACAAACCTGATGTCAGGTTAGATCTGCAAACAATGACTTTTCATTGTAAGTAAAACAAAGACGTGGTCTGTGGGACAGTATTAAAGTTTTTACACACTCACAAGAGGTGAACAATGCTGTATGATTGTCTGCTTCAGTTTTGCTATGTTTCTTGATGGTATGTTCGTGATGTTATTTTTACTTCAGCTTACTTGTTAGTCAGCAGAGGTTATGTGGTGGTCAGGCGTCCACCGTCCATCCGTCCGTCCGTCCATTTTTTCCTTCTTAAAAATCTTCTTGTCGCAAACCGCCAAGCCAATTGCTTCAAAAACCTGTGACCTTAATTTGTTCAAAAGGTTGGCACTGCATTTTTGTCTGTGATGAAGCCACAGATATTACAACCAGTTTTGGTGGCCATCTTTATTTATGTGTTGCTTGTCAATGCCGATATCCAAGTTTCTGAACATGAATTTGAGGTTTCAGGTGTTTAAAATTAACATAAATTAGGAGCATTTGAAATTTTAAATCTTGAATATCTTCAAAAGTATAATAGACAGATGTGTCATTCCCACTTCTACTAGGGGGTTAATTGACCCCTGCGCATCTAATGAATTTAAAACAAAAGTGGTAGCAATTTAAATTATGCTAATTAGCAGCATTGGAAATTTTAAAACTTGAATATCTTCAAAACTTTTATAGATAAAGATGTCATTTAACTTCAACTTGTGGGTTATTGACCATTGTGCATATAATGAATCTAGAGCAAAATATGTGAACAGGCACAGTTGAAGATATATATATACATATACATATATATATATATATATATATATATATATATATATATATATATATATATATATATATATATATATATATATATATATATATATATATATACAGTGGTCCCCCTCTTATAAGGCCCCTCTCACCAGAGGCCACCCCTCTTATAAGGCCACCATTCTCAAGCAGAAAGTGTGGCATTTCCATTATATTGTCCCCCTCTAGAGAGGCCACCCCTCTTATAAGGCCACTTTTGGGCTGCATTTGGGGTGGCCTTATAAGAGGGGGACCACTGTATATATATATATCAATTTAGTTGAAAACTTGATGCGAAGTTGATGTACATGTATGGGTCGAGGGCCACTCTCAGAGTTCTTAAAATATACACTCGTTGCTCATTAGGGAATCGTTTCACCTGAAAAAAACGTGCCCATGTGTCATGCGGTAAATTTAGCTGCTGGTCATCTTGGTTAAATTTTTGGGTACATCTTTTAATAAGAGGCTATTTCATATATGTGTGTAAACACGTCTTCTAATAGAAGTGCGTAATTATCAAACCTAGGCTAGATGCGAGTACAGCCATGCCACCAGAGAGGAAGGAACTTTCCCAGGAGCAAGTGGTCAGCTGTTGCATGTGCAGTTCAGTCATACGCACATCGCCACTTTGGGAAACAGTCGCATTTCAGCATTACCACAAGGCCTTTGTTTAGCAATACTTGCTGGTATATGAAAAGAAAAAAGAATATAACTTTACTATTACTGAAGTTAACAGTTTTAAGGCAGATTTTGTTCAAAAGCTGCAGCATGTTACCACAAAAAAGAACGGGAAGTTGGACTTGCGCTACCCTGAAGGCTGAATGAATGAAACCGAATTCCCGAGTTCGCACATCTGGGTATTCAAGTAAATGGAGGATTTAGATATCATTATGAATTTGTAAAAAAAATTAACATATTTCTTCATTTACTACTCTGGCAAACTGCCCTATTGACATGCACAAGTTCCTACATGTGCATGTATCATTTTTAGCTCTGATGACTTGTCAGTCAGTAGAGCTTATAGAATCTGTTTGCGACTGTCGTCCATCTGTCTGTCCATCCGTCCGTCCGTCCTTCCGTCCGTCCGTCCATCTGTCGTTAGACTTTTTATATTTTCGACTTCTTCTCCCAAACCACTACATAGAATGTTTTGATTTTGCACATGGATGATCCCTAGGTGGACCTCTACCAAGTTTGCGAAGATGATGCAATAATTTTTCTATTTTTTATGAATTTTTTAATTTGTTTTTTGAAAAAAATTAAAATTTCTTCATCTTAAGAACTACGAAGCTAATTGCTTTGATATTGCACATAGGGTCATCTGGGGTCAACTAGTTCTTATTTTGGCCACCAGGTGACGCTGTGATTTTTTTCCTATTTTTGTATGAATTATTGCCTGTTAAGGCTATTTTTGACTTTTTCTCCAGAACGGCTAAACAGAATTGCTAAAAATTTTATCAGAATATAGTTGGACATTAGACAATGAAAGTTTGGGAAAATAATATGGATATGTTAATTTTAGGCAAAGTTATGGGATATCAAACTTCGCAACTGTAAGGAAGTGTTGCAGCTGTATATATATATATATATGTGTATATATATATATATATATATATATATATATATATATATATATATATATATATATATATATATGGCAAATACAGTGCATATATTTATGTCTCCCGGTGGAAGCCGGGGGACATATTGTTTTAGTGCCCGTTTCTTCCGCTTCTTCTTCTTCTTCTTCTTGTCGTTGTTGTTGTTGTTGTTGTTGTTGTTGTTCAGGTTCTTCAACACTTGGTTTCCGTGCGATAAGTCTTGAAGGACCTGACAGAATTTGATGAAACTTGGTAGGATTATGTATCTAGGCAAGACCTAGGTTGGGATTGTATTTGGGTGACCTTGACCTAATTTTCAGAGTCACAGGGTCACTTATATGAAATTGGTTTCCGTTCGATAAGTCATGAAGAACTTGATGGAATTTGATGAAACTTGGTAGGCTTATGTATCTTGGCAAGACCTAGGTTAGGATTGTATTTGGATGACCTTGAGGTAATTCTCAAGGTCACAGGGTCACTTATGTGAAATTGGTTTCCGTGCGATAAGTCTTGAAGAACTTGATGGAATTTGATGAAACTTGGTAGGATTATGTATATAGGCAAGACCTAGGTTGGGATTGTATTTGGATGACCTTGAGGTAATTCTCAAGGTCCCAGGGTCACTTATGTGAAATTGGTTTCCGTGCGATAAGTCTTGAAGAACATAATGGAATTTGATGAAACTTGGTAGGATTATGTATCTAGGCAAGACCTAGATTGGGATTGTATTTGGATGACCTTGAGCGAATTCTTAAGGTCACAGGGTCACTTATGTGAAATTGGTTTCCGTGCGATAAGTCATGAAGAACTTGATGGAATTTGATGAAACTTGGTAGGATTATGTATCTAGGCAAGACCTAGATTGGGATTGTATTTGGATGACCTTGAGCGGATTCTCAAGGTCACAGGGTCACTTATGTGAAATTGGTTTCTGTGCGATAAGTCTTGAAGAACTTGATGGAATTTGATGAAACTTGGTAGGATTATGTATCTAGGCAAGACTTAGGCTGAGATTGTATTTGGATGACCTTGAGGGAATTCTCAAGGTCACAGGGTCACTTATGTGAAATTGGTTTCCGTGCGATAAGTCTTGAAGGACCTGACAGAATTTGATGAAACTTGGTAGGATTATGTATCTAGGCAAGACCTAGGTTGGGATTGTATTTGGGTGACCTTGACCTAATTTTCAAGGTCACAGGGTCACTTATATGAAATTGGTTTCTGTGCGATAAGTCTTGGAGAACTTGATGGAATTTGATGAAACTTGGTAGGATTATGTATCTAGGCGAGACCTAGGTTGGGATTGTATTTGGATGACCTTGAGGTAATTCTCAAGGTCACAGGGTCACTTATATGAAATTGGTTTCCGTGCGATAAGTCATGAAGAACTTGATGGAATTTGATGAAACTAGATAGGATTATGTATCTTGGCAAGACCTAGGTTGGGATTGTATTTGGATGACCTTGAGGTAATTCTCAAGGTCACAGGGTCACTTATGTGAAATTGGTTTCCGTGCGATAAGTCATGAAGAACTTGATGGAATTTGATGAAACTTGGTAGGATTATGTATCTAGGCAAGACCTAGGTTGGGATTGTATTTGGATGACCTTGAGCGAATTCTCAAGGTCACAGAGTCACTTATGTGAAATTGGTTTCCGTGCGATAAGTCATGAAGAACTTGATGGAATTTGATGAAACTAGATAGGATTATATATCTTGGCAAGACCTAGGTTGGGATTGTATTTGGATGACCTTGAGGTAATTCTCAAGGTCACAGGGTCATTTATGTGAAATTGGTTTCTCTGCAATAAGTCTTGAAGAACTTGATGGAATTTGATGAAACTTGGTAGGATTATGTATCAAGGTAAGACCAAGGTTGGGATTGTATTTGGGTGACCTTGACCCAATTTTCAAGGTCACAGGGTCACTTATGTGAAATTGGTTTCTCTGCAATAAGTCTTGAAGAACTTGATGAAAATTGCTAGAGTAATGTATCTAGGTGAGAGCTAAAATAGGATTGTAATTTTCAAGCAAACTTGGTCATTTGTAATTTGTTATCACCTGTAGCTTATTCAGAGACATAAGTGTTCCACCGGGAGACATTTGATTTTCTGTTGGAAAATCAGTCTGTTCTATTACACTATTGTATTTACCCTTTTGACTTCTTCTCAAAAGCCGCTTTATGGAATGTTTTAATTTTGCACATGGATGTTGCCCAGGTGAACCTCTACCAAGTTTGTGAAGGAAATGATGATGCAATAATTTTTCTATTTTTAATGAATTTTTTAATGAATTTAAAAAAAAAAATAGAATTTCTTCATCTCAAGAACTACTTGGCCAATTGCTTTGATATTGCACATAGGGTCACCTGGGGTCAACTAGTTCTCATTTTGGCCACCAGGTGGCCCTGCGATTTTTTTCCGATTTTTTTTTTTGAATTTTTGCGTGTTAAGGCAGTTTTTGACTTCTTCTCCAGAACAGCATGATAGAATTGCTTAAAATTTTATCAGAATATAGTTGGACATTAGACAATGAAAGTTTGTGAAGATAATGTGGATATGTTAATTTTTGACAAAGTTATGTGATATCAGACTTTGTGACTGTAAGTGAGTGCTGCCACTGTCCAGCAGCAGCCATTGAAACAGCAAGGTATGTCAATTGATAATACATGTACTACCATGGACAAGTCAGGTCGCCCTATTCAATTTTGTTTCCTGAATCAAGTCAACTATGACCTTTTCTACACTGTCAATTTGTATCTTTGATAAATGCTGAATCAAATGTACATATCACATGAAGGGATTTGCTATCCGAAACAGACAATTAAGCAAGCAGCTACATATATCTAGTTTCAATTCGGCTCCTTTTCGGTAAATGCACCTTTTATATTGATTACCATGTAAGTCAATGGGCATTCTAATGCTAATTTACATTTTCAACTTCTTCGCCAAAACGGTCCTCCAGATTTACTTCAAACTTAATGGGGATATACCTTGGGTGAGTGTCTACCAAGTTTGTTCCAATGGTCATGTTCCAATGAATTTTGGATTTTTTATGATTTTTTTTTTCAAAAATCTTCACAAAAGTTTTAATAGGAAAGTTTAACATGGGAATTTCTTGTAATGGTCAAAACTTTAAAACTTAAATAATTTTGGCCAGATTTAACTTGGTGGTGATGTGCATTGGGTGAATCTCAACCAAGTTTGTTCAAATGGTCACACTCCAGTGATTTTTTAATTTTTCATGAACTTTTTTGTTCTTTTTCAGGGGCAAATCTTCTTCTCCCAAACCGCCCACCCAATTGCTTTGATATCCCACAGGGACACTCCCTGGGACTCCTACTTCTTAATTTGTTCACAAGGTGGCGCTGCAATTTTTTCCTATTTTTCATGATTTTTTGTGTGTTTTTGCTATTTTCGACTTCTCCAGAACCGTCACTCAGATTAAGCTGAAAGGTGGTGGATATGTTCCTTGTAGAAGGGTCAAACAGAGTTGTTCACTAAGTGGCACTGCTGTGAGTCCTGATTTTTAACGATTTTTTCAATTTAGGCGTTTGTCGGTCAACGCAGCTTTCCTGTTGATTACTATGGAAGTCAAAGGACATTCTAATGCTAATTCACATTTTTGACTTCTTCTCCAAAACCGTCATCCAGATTGATTTCAAACTTGGTGGGGTATGCCTTGATGGGTCTCTACGAAGTTTGTTTAACTCCATTGATTTTATATTTTTTATGAATTTTTTTGTTCTTTTTTGGGGCAAATCTTAAAATATCTTCTCCGAAACCGCTCACCCAGTTGCTTTGATATCTCACAGGGACTCTCCCGGGGAATCTTAGTTCAGAATTTGTTCACCAGGTAGTGCTGCAAATTTTTTCCACTTTTTTATGATTTTTTGTGTGTTTTTGTTATTTTCGACTTCTTTTCCAGAACCATCACTCGGATTAAGCAATAACTTGGTGGATATGTTCCTTGTAGAAGGGTCAAACAAAGTCGCTCAAAAGGTTGACTCGGTTCATATTTTCATTCATTTTTTGAAAAAGTACAAAATAAAACAAATTTATACGAAACTTAAACATGGAGATTTCTTGTAAGGAAAACAACTTAGATATATTTCGCCATTATTATGTCACACTTTGTAGAAATGTACCTTTGATAGGTCTCTCAAATGTTATTCAAATGTTCACACTGCATTGATTTTTGCATAAATTTTTGGGTAAATTTTTTAAAATAAGCAGATGCATGTCAGCTGAGCACAGGATCATAATGATCCTCTTGTTCATCTTTCACTGTAGTTTACCCACCAGACTTCATCCAATGAGGAAAGGATACCAGACAAAGATAATTTGAAGCATTTCTGTAATATATTTGAAGTGTGAAAGTTTACTGTTGTTATTTAATTTAAAATGCAAGGGGGCCAAACACTGATACAAATACTTTTAAATCAATTAAACAATACAATACTATATGCAAATTGCAATATATCTAAATACAGTGGTACCTCTTTTGAGAGACCGCCCCTATGGCTGGTTAAAATGTGGTCTCTCAAGACAGGTGGTCTTTCATTAGAGGTACAACAACATGGAAAAGATAGCACAGTGTTCTGAGAGAGCGGTCTTATAAAGATATGCGGTCTCTCATTAGAGGGGTCTCTCAAGAGAGGTACCACTATAGATTGAAAGCTAATTGCCTCCATGAAAATTTTATTTGCTTTATCAAAAAGATGCAATGCCAGTTTGTCAAGAACAATTTTTGTTCATAGTTTTCAAGAAATTGTCAGAAAAGCATTAAATAATTTTTGTAAATGAATACAATGTTGATGTCCAATAACATAAGTACATCATATCACATTGTGATTAAGGGATTCACAGTTAACAATTTTTTTTTTTTAAAATCCCTACCTACCTACTCTACTTCTGTGCTTCTTTGCAACAGGAAATACGACATTTTTTAGGCCTCACCTACTTGCCTGGCTAGGACTCCACAGAATATAAGTGCTAGCATCGTATTACATTACAGTCTTATTTTGAAGTTCCTGAATAAAGGTACCACCTGTAACATGGCTTTTTGACTCATGATTGCTTTTTAGCTCAGCTGACTTACCAGTCAGGTTTGAGATTTTAGAAGGCTCATGCACCCATTGGTTCTCTTTGTCCGTTCACAATTCACATTTTTACCTCAGCTGACTTGTCAGTCAGCTGAGGTTTTTTGAGGGTCCGTCGTCCGTCGTCCGTCCGTCGTCCGTCTGTCCGTCGTCCGTCCGTCCGTCTGTCGTCCACAATTCACATTTTCGACTTCTTCTCCAAAACCATCAGCCAGATTCACTTTAAACTTGGTGGATATGTGCCTTGGGTGGGTCTGTACCAAGTTTGTTCAATTGGTCACGGTCCAGTGATTTTTGGATTTTTAATGAATTTTTTTGTTCTTTTTTGGGTAAATCTTAAAAAATCTTCCTTCTCCGAAACCACTCACCCAATTGCTTTGATATCACACAGGAACACTCCCTTGGACTGCTAGTTCTTAATTTGTTCACCAGGTGGCGCTGCAATTTTTTCCTAAATTTTTATGAATTTTTGTGTGTTATAGCTATTTTCGACTTCTTCTCCAGAACCGTCACTCAGATTAAGCTGAAACATGGTGGATATGTTCCTTGTAGAAGGGTCAAACAAAGTTGTTCCCTATGTGGGAATGCTGCAGATTTCTGATTTTTAATGATTTTTTCAATTCTGGTACTTGTCGGTCAATGCAGCTTTCCTATTGATTACAATGGAAGTCAATGGGCATTCTAATGCTAATTCACATTTTCGACTTCTTCTCCAAAACCGTCATCCAGATTAACTTCAAACTTGGTGGGGATGTACCTTGGGTGGGTTTCTACTAAGTTTGTTCAAATGTTCATGCTCCTGTGATTTTTGGATTTTTAATGAATTTTTTTGTTCCTTTTTTTGGACAAATCTTAAAAAATCTTCCCCGAAACTGCTTTGATATCACACAGGAAGACATCTAGGGACTCCTTGTCGTTAATTTGTTCACCTGGTGGCGCTGCAGTTTTTTTCTATATTTTTTTTTTTTTTGTGAATTTTTGTTTGTTATAGATATTTTCGACTTCTTCTCCAGAACCGTCACTCAGATTAAGCTTACACTTGGTGGACATGTTCCTAACGGAAGGGCCAAACAAACTTGTTCACTGTGTGGGATTGCTGCGGATTCCTGATTTTTAACGTTTTTTTCAATTCTGGTACTTGTCGGTCAATGCAGCTTAATGAATTTTTTTGTTCTTTTTTTTGGACAAATCTTAAAAAATCTTCCCCGAAACTGCTTTGATATCACACAGGAAGACATCTAGGGACTCCTTGTCGTTAATTTGTTCACCAGGTGGCGCTGCAGTTTTCTATTTTTTTTTGTGAATTTTTGATTGTTATAGATATTTTCGACTCTCCAGAACTGTCACTCAGATTAAGCTTACACCTGGTGGATATGTTCCTCTTGGAAGGGCCAAACAAACTTGTTCACTGTGTGGGAATGCTGCGGATTCCAGATTTTTAATGATTTTTTCAAGTCGGCTCCTTTGGGGTAAATGCACCTTTCCTATTGATTACCATGTAAGTCAATGGGCATTCTAATGCTAATTTACATTTTCGACTTCTTCTCCAAATCCGTCATCCAGATTTACTTCAAACTTGGTGGCAATGTACCTTGGGTGGGTGTCTACCAGATTTGTTGCAATGGTCATGTTCCAATGAATTTGGATTTTTTTATGATTTTTTTTCAAAAATCTCTACAAAAGTTTTGATAGGATTTCAAACTTAACATGGGAATTTCTTGTAATGGTCATAACTTTAATATTATTGACCAGATTTACTTCAAACTTGGTAGGGATGTGCCTTAGGTGGATCTCTACCACATGTGTTCAAATGGTCACGCTCTATTGATTTTTGGATTTTTTATGAATTTTTGGGGGGGTTTTGGGGGGGGGGGCAAACCTTCAAAATTCTTCTCCTCTGAAACCGCTCACCCAATTGCTTTGATATCGTACATAGACACTCCCGGGGACACCTAGTTCCCAATTTGTTCACCAGGTGGCACTACAATTTTTTTAATGATTTTTTTTGTATGGTTTTGCTATTTTTCACTTGTTCTCAGAACCATCCCTCAGATTAAGCTGAAATGTGATGGATATATTGTTGTGGAAGGGTCAAACAGTTGTTTACTAGGTGGCACTGCTTTGGATTCCTAATTTTGAAGGATTTTCAATTCGGGTACTTATCCTTATCGTTCAATGCTGTTTTCCTATTGATTACTATGTAAGTCAATGGGCATTCTAATGCTAATTCACAGGACAACTGACACGAAATTTACTGTTTACTTGATAACTTGAGATCTGTTTTGAGTCCGCTTCACATGGTAATTATTCTGTATGAAAGTCATGCTGAGACAGTACATGAATGACCTTGACCTCGTTTGTGGGGTCACAGTGCAACATACATGAATTTTACTCTTCATTATAACTTGAGAATTACATGAACTTTGATGTTGCACATGTAAGTGTTCTTCTACTAAGGTCAGACTTACTGAGAACATGGTGTCCTTGATCCTTTCCCAAGTTCATAGAGCTGCAAGTGTGATGAATGTCAAGATCAGCTGAGGCACCGGCTGTTCACACAGCCCTCTTGTTTAATGATCTTTTCAGTTCAGGTACTTATCGTTCAATGCAGCTTTCCTATTTATTACTATGGAAGTCAATGGACATTCTAATGCTGATTAACATTTTTGACTTCTTCTCCAAAACCGTCATCCAGATTGACTTCAAACTTGGTGGGGATGTACCCTGGATGAGTCTGTACCAAGTTTGTTCAAATGGTCAGGCTCCAGTGATTTTTGGATTTTTTTATGAACTTTTTTGTTTTTTTGGGGGGCAAATCTTAAAAAATCTTTTTCTCCAAAACCGCCCACAGGGACACCGCCAGGGACTCCTAGTTCTTAATTTGTTCACCAGTTGGCACTGCAATTTTTTCTGGTTTTTCATGATTTTTTTGCGTGTTTTTGCTATTTTCGACTTCTCCTGAACTGTCACTCAGATTAAGCTGAAACATGGTGGATATGTTCCTTGTAGAAGGGTCAAACAGGGTTGTTCACAAGGTGGCACTGCTGTGGATTCCTGATTTTTAACGATTTTTTCAGTTCAGGTACTTGTTGGTCAGTGCAGCTTTCCTATTGATTACTATGCAAGTCAATGGACATTCTAATGTTAATTCACATTTTTAGCTCAGCTGACTAGTCAGTTAGCTGAGCTTTTTTGAGGGTCCGTCTGTCCATCAGTCATCGTCCACAATTTACATTTTCGACTTCTTCTGAAAAACCGTAAGCCAGATTTACTTCAAACTTGGTGGGGATGTACCCTGGGTGAGTCTCTACCAAGTTTGTTCAAATGGTCATGCTTTAGTGATTTTTGGATTTTTTATGAATTTTTTTTTTTTTTGTTCTTTTTTTTGGGCAAATCTTAAAATTCTCAGAAACCGCTCACGCAGTTGCTTTGATATCTCACAGGGACACTCCTGGGAACTCTTAGTTCAGAATTTGTTCACCAGGTGGTGCTGCAATTTTTGCCACAGATATTACAATCAGTTTTGGCGGCCATCTTTGTTTACGTGTTGCGTGGCAATGCCAAAAAAAAATGGGGATATCCCAAGTTTCTGAACGGGAATTTTAGGTTTTAGGCCCAATTGTTGAGGTTGCAAGTCTGAAGATCTTGAAAAGAATCATTTGTAAGTCCTCGATTAATTCAATTTAGTTGAAAACTTGATGCGAAGTTGATATATGGATCAAGGGCCGCTCTCAGAAGTCTGAAAATATCCACTTGTTGCTCATTAGGGGATCGTTTCACCCGGCTTTTTCTTATCTGTGTGTACACAAGTGTTCTAATATAAGTGCGTAGTTATCGGGCCTTGATGCCAGTACAACCCTGCCACCGATGACAAAGGAACTTTCCCAAGACCAAGCAAAATCCCGTGGGCTTGGCGCATGCAGTCAGAATTATACGCGTGCGCACATCGCTCCACGTGTAGGTTGACGTTCAGCTGGTGTTTACATCGGCAGTAACGAAAGAAAATGCGTAATAATATTGACTTTTGGTTAAATTTTTGGGTACAGCTTTTTATGAGAGGCTATTTCGTATTTGTGTTCACACATGACTTCTAAGAGAAGTGCGTAATTGCCGAACCTAGGTGCGAGTACGACCGTGTCATTGGAGAGGAGGGAACAAGTCCAAGCTATCACCTGTAGGGTGTTGCGTGTGAAGTTCAGTCGTGTGTCACTTAGGGAAACAATCGCATTTTAGCATTACCGCAGGGCCTTTAGTGATTTTTTTTTTTTTTTTGTTTTTGTTTTTTTTTTGGGCAAATCTTAAAATTCTCAGAAACCGCTCACGCAGTTGCTTTGATATCGCACAGGGACACTCCTGGGAATTTGCTGGAATACGAAAAATATATATATATAACTTTGCTTTTAGCCCAGTTTACAGTTTCAAGGCAGACTTTGTTCGAAAACTTCGGCACATGTTACCATTACAGAACGGGAAACGAGCTTGCACGTCCCTGAAAGCTGAATGAATTAACCTAATTTACACATCCGGGTATACAAATGGAGATGTACGGTCATCCGTTTGCACGAGGACGAACCTGGGGATGGTTGTGTCGAACTCTTTGGATTGCATAGCCATAGACAAGAAAGAAAGACCAAAGTTTAATATAGAAGGCATATCAGAGCACTGTCCGCATACAATGACAGAATCTGTTGTATTCTAGCAACGGATACAGTGTTCAAACGATCGCAATTTCACCGCAACCCAAATGAGGCCCCAGCATACGCATGCAAAGCGAGAGCCTATCAATATTTTCTGCGTGTCATGGGGCTCCCTTTGGGATGTAGTATATTAGATCAATTTAATGGAATTGAAATAAAAAGTACATGTACATAAGAATACTTGAGCCCCCCCCCCCCCCCCCCCATGTCAAAAGATTGTGAAATTAACCGCTGAATTATAGCACTGCAGGCTTTAGATATTATAATGAATTTGTACAGAAAATAAACATATTTCTCCATTTACTACTCTGGCAGATTGCCATATTGACATGCACAACACAAGTTCCAACATGTATCATTTTTCATCTTTCACTGTCTTTTACCCACCACACTTCATCCAACGAGGAAAGGATGCCAGACAAAGATATATTTGAAGCGATCCTGTAATATATATGAAGTGTGAAAGTTTAGTTTTAATTAATTAAAATGCAAGGGAGGCCAACACTCGAACATATACTTTTAAATCAATCAACCAATACAATATACAAATTGCAATATATTTAAATAAATTGAAAGCTAATTGCCTCCATGAAAATTTTGTTTGCATCATCAAAAAGATGCAGCGCCAGTGTAATGCTTGTCAAGAATAATTTTTGTTTATAATTTTCAAGAATTTGTCAAAAAACATTAAATATTTTTTGGAATTCAATAGAATGTTGATGTCAGATAACTCAACTTAAGTACATCAAATCACATTGTGATTCAGAGATTCACAGTTTATAAATTTTTTTTTAAAAAAATACCTACCTACCTACCTACTCTACTTGTGTGCTTCGCTGCATAAGGAAACACGACATTTGTTTTAGGCCTCACCAACCCTATTTGCCTGTCCAGGACTTGCAGAATAGAAGTGCTAATGTCTTATAACGTTACAGTCTTGTATTGAAGTTCCTGAATAAAGTTACCACCTGTAACATGGCTTTTTGACTCACAGTCCCTTTTTGGCTCAGCTGACCTGCCAGTCAGGTTGAGATATTAGACTCAGTCATCCATGGCTTCTCTCTGTCCATTCACAATTCACCTTTTTTTACTTCTTCTCCAAAATGGCCAGCCAGATTCACTTCAAACTTGGTGGCTATGTACCTTGGGTGGGTCTCTACCTACTTTGTTCAAATGGTCATGCTTCAGTGATTTTTAGCTCTGCTGACTTGTCAGTCAGTTGATCTGATCTTATGGTCCTCTGTCCGTTGTCCCCCGTCCGTCAACAATTCACATTTTCGACTTCCTTTCGGAAACCGCCAGATCCACTTCAAACTTGGGGAACTTGGGGGGGGGGGGGGGCTGGGGTGCCTTGGGTGAGTGTTTACCAAGTTTGTTCAAATGGTCACGGTCTAGTGATTTTTGGATTTTTTTAATGAATTTTTTGCTCTTTTTTGGGGCAAATCTTAAAAAATCTTATTTTCCGAAATCACTCACCCAATTGCTTTGATATCACACAGGAACACTCCCTGGGACTCCTGGTTCTTAATTTGTTCACCAGGTGGCGCTGCAATTGTGTGGCATAGCTATTTTCGACTTCTTCTCTAGAACCGTCCCTGAGATTAAGCTGAAACATGGTGGATACGTTCCTTGTAGAAAGGTCAAACAAAGTTGTTCACTATTTGGGACTGCTGAGGATTCCTGATGTTTAACAATTTTTTCAATTCAACTGTTTTTTTTCGGTAAATGCACCTTTCCTATTGATTACTGTGTAAGTCAATTGGCATTGTATTGTCAATTTACATTTTCAACTTCTCCAAAACCGTCATCCAGATTTACTTCAAACTTAATGGGGATATACCTTGGTCAGGTGTCTACCAGGTTTGTTCCAATGGTCATGTTCCAATGATTTTTCGATTTTTTAATGATTTTTTTTTTTCAAAAATTTTTACAAAAGTTTTAATAGGAAAGTTTAACATGGGAATTTCTTGTAATGGTTATAACTGAAATAATTTTGGCCAGATTTACTTCAAACCTGGTGGGGATGTGCCTTGGGTGAATCTCTACCAAGTTCGTTCAAGTGGTCACACTCTATTGATTTTTGGATTTTTCATGAATTTTCTTTTTTGGGAAAAACCTTAAAAACTCTTCTCCTCTGAAACCGCGCACACAAGTGCTTTGATATTGTACATAGACACTCCCAGGGACACCTAGTTCCCAATTTATTCACCAGGTGGCGCTGCAAATTTTTCTAATTTTTTTATGAATTTTTTTGTATGGTTTTGCTATTTTTCACTTGTTCTCAGAACCGTCGCTCAGATTAAGCTGAAATATGATGGATATGTTCTTGTGGAAAGGTCAAACAAAGTTGTTTACAAGGTGGCACTGCTTTGGATTCCTAATTTTTAAGGATTTTTTTCAATTAAAGTACTTACCAGTCAGTGGAGCTTTCCTATTGATTACTATGTAAGTCAATGGGCATTCTAATGCTAATTCACAGGACAACTGACATGAAATTTACTGTTCACTTGATAACTTGAGATCTGTAAGTACCGTGATGCAGCACATGTTAATGTTTCTGTATGACGGTCATGCTTAGACAGTACATGAATGACCTTGACCTCATTTCGGGGGGTCACTCTGCAACATACATGAATTTTACTCTTCATTATAACTTGAGAACTGCTTGAACCTTGATGTTGCACATGTTAGTGTTCTTCTATAAAGGTCAGACTTACTCAGGACATGGGTGACCTTGATCCTTTCCCAAGTTCACAGAGCTGCAAGTGTGATGAATGTCTAGGTCAGCCCAGCATGGGCTGTTCACACAGCCCGCTTGTTTGGATTTTTTTTTGTTTGTTTTTTTGGGGGCAAATCTTAAAAAAATGTTCTCCAAAACCGCTCATCCAGTTGCTTTGATATCTCACAGGAACCCTCCTAGGGACTCGTAGCTTTTAATTGTTCACCAGGTGGCGCTGCATTTTTTTTAATTTTTTTTATGATTTTTTTAATTGTTATCACTGTTTTCGACTTCTCCAGAACCGTCACTCAGATTAAGCTGAAACTTTGTGGGTATGTTCCATGTGAAATTGTAAAACAAAGTTGTTCACTAGGTGGCATTGCTATGGATTCCTCATTTTGAATGATGTTTTCAATTTGGGTATTTATTGGTAAAAGTATCTTTCCTATTGTCAGATTATTATGCAAGTCAATGGGTATTCTAATGCTTTTTCACGTTTTGGACTTCTTTGAAGAAACTGTCTGTCAGATTCACCTTAAACTTGGTGGCAGTGTACCTGGGTCGTCACGCTCCAGTGAATTTTTCATGATATTTAGCTCAGCTGACCTGCTGGTCATCTGTCGGCAGAGCATTGGGCCGATGGGCCTGTCTTTTCAGAAAAATATCTTGATATGTTGGTCCTAAAAAGTGATCTCAATTTGTCCTGGTCTCTCAAGCCAGCTGTCACTGTACACCCTTCTTTGGCAACAAAATATGAAAGGTACAACACCAAAAACTTCAGAAAATGGAGAATATTCTGGAAGCATATCATATGCACACGCAATTATGTGTCTACCAAAAATACCAATTGACCGACTGGTCAGTTTGCCGCCACAGATTGCATTTTAGGCCCATGGCCTTGTTTGTAATTTTTTTTTTTTTGTTGTTGTTATTTTTGACTCCTTTTCCAGAACCGTCACTCGGATGAAGCTGAAACTTGGTGGATATGCTCCTTGTAGAAGGGTCAAACAAAGTTCTTGAAAAGGTTGACTCGGTTAATTTTTTCATTCATTTTTTGAAAAAGTACAAAATGAAAAAAAAAAATTATGAAACCTGAACATGGAGATTTCTTGTAATGGAAATAACTTAGATAATTTTCGCCATATTTATGTCCACTTTGTAGAAATGTACCTTTGATAGGTCTCTACATATTTTATTCAAATGGTCACACTGCATTGATTTTTGCATAAATTTTTGGGTGAATTTTTAAAAATAAGCAGATGCGTGTCAGCTGAGCACAGGATCATCATGATCCTCTTGTTTATGATTTTTTTCGTGTTTTCATAATTTTTTTTCTTGTCCAGAATCGTCACTTTAGTTTAAGCTGAAACTTTGTGGATTCCTGATTTTGAACAATGTTTCAATTTATGCTCTTATTGGTAAAATCACCTTTCCTATTGTCAGATTACTATGCAAGTCAATGTGCAGTCTAATGCTAATTCACATTTTGGACTTCTAAGAAAAAACTGTCTCTCAGATTCACCTCAAACTTGGTGGCAATGGACCTTGCATGGATCTCTACCAAGTTTGCTCAAATGTCTATGCTCCAGTGAATTTTTGATGATATTTAGCTCAGCTGACCTGCTAGTCAGGCTGAGCTTTTAGGAGGCTCTGACGTCTGTACAATATGAGTAAAACGTACTAAAATGGAAGATATTATAGAAGCGCATTAAAAACATACATGGTCAGTTTGCCACCACAGATTAGATTGTTTTCATTTTTTTAGCCCTGCTGATGATAGGTTGCTTATCTCTCACATCTGACAGGCCTTCATTCTGTCCCTCTGTCCATAGACAATTAGCTTGTCAACATGGTAGCATCAGCAATTTTAAAGTTAGCCTCTTGAAATTTTTTGGACATGTTGTATGAATGAAAATATGGGGTCCTTTATTATTGGTGGTGCCACCTACAGGATTACATAATACATAGACCAAAAAGTGAAAAACCTGAAAAACTCTGTTGTCCTTGATTTGTGATGGATCTTTATGAAATTTTGTGAAAACATTTGGGAGGCTGATGTGTGGACTTAGAGTAGTAGCACTGGTTGCACCACCTACAGGTGAACAGAAAATATGAGCCAATATGTTTTCAGACCTATGAAATTCATTATCATGAGAAATAATCAGGCTAACTAAATCAAATGTCCTAGTATGTGTGTATTATGTCAAAGTATGATAGTACATAGTATGGGTAACCTTGACCTACTTTCTCAAGATCACTGAGGGAATACATGTCATGAGATGATATTGTTGTGATGGTCATTCTATCTTGACGTGAACATATATGCATTTTACATTGCAGGAATATTATACAGAAAAAAAGTTTATGATACGTGGAGTCCAGGTGGCGCTACTGGTGCTTTTCAATGAAACTAACATTAGGGTTGAAAAAAAACACACAGTAAATTAAGTATTATGATCATAAATAAAGACAGAATTTAGAAACTTACACCAACTATGCAATGAGTCAATGGTTAACATTTGTAAAAATTGGGATGACATTGCCCTATTTTTTTGAAGGTCAAAATACAAATTGCATTTGTCATTGATAATTAAGAAGTACAAAATATCTAGATATAAGTGAAGTAGGTTTACTGACCTGATACAAACAGTCGATATGCTGACCTGGGTTTAATGAGATGCAAGATTAGGGGTCAAATCAGCAGCCTCATTCTCAGTTGCATTGCTGGGCAGTGCTTATGTAAACAAAGATGCTTGGGCACATCTTAGTCCCTGCTATTAGAGAGTGTTGAGGTGTTATCATCTCCAAATGCATGTATATTTACCCAAACGTATCATGTTTAGTATTTCTCTGTAGTTACAACGTTGAATAACAGTTTCTGATGTGCTTACCAGTGAAATTAGAGATAAACAGTGACAAAATAGGGCATAATTTTATTTCCTATGACCCTGCCAAATCCTGGTTTCATGATTTCTGCACCAATTCAAAATGTATTGTATGGTGTTCCATCATTCTCTGTGAAATGATGCAAAACTGGATGAAATACTGGCTTCGCATCCAGCAAAGGTGAATGCTTGTTACCGTAGGAATGGCAACCATCTTGAGTGAACAGCCAATCACAGAGCCCTTGTGCCCATGGCACCAAGCAAAATGACCATCCCTCTGTTTATTCATCTCTCAGCTTCGGATCACATGAAAGGGGTGTGATAAGTGATTTACCATTTCAATAACAGTAGTGCATTTATTGGGTTACGATTAATGATCATTTTACGAGCATCCTGTCACCCAATACCCCACTGAAGATACAAGAGATACCTGTTTGGAACACCCACCAACCAGATACTGCAGTGGCATTTTAATTTAAAACAGATCCATGACCCTTTCACACTGTAACTTGACCGACAAGTGTTCATGCTTTTCAAGAGGGTATAAAAGTGGTCCAATTTGAATAACGGAACAGTCCATTTTATCAAAAGTAATGGGGGTTTAGAACAACTGATAAAATAAAACCCTTTCTGTAGTAACATAGATTAGGCTAAGTTTCATACTTACTGATATTTTTAAAAAAATATATGTGAGCACTCTAGGGCAAATTGTGCAGATTTGATCAAAATTCAAAGGGCCCTACCCCCTAAATATGTAATTTTGGGAAAGGGTCAAGCAAATACGTTCAATGAGTAGCACTACTGTGGATTCTTGATTTTTAACGATTTTTTCCAATTTGGTACCTATAGTCAATGCACTTTTTCTGTTGCTTACTATGCATGGGCATTCTTATGCATTCTAGTGGTAATTCACATTTTGGACTTGTCAGAAGAAACTGTCCATCAAATTGACTTCAAACTTGTTGGTTATGTAGCTGGGGTGGGTCTCTACAAAGTTTGTTCAAATGGTCGGGCTCCTGTAATTTTCGATTTTTTTATATATTTTTTTTCATAAATCTTTAAAAAAAGTTTTTATAGGAAAGTTTAACTTGAGATTTTCTTGTAATGGTTATAACTTAAATAATTGTGGCCAGATTTGTGCCAAACTTGGTAGGGATGTACCTTTTATAAGGGTCTACCTATTTTGTTTAAATGGTCATGCTCCAGTGATGTTTGGACCTCGATCAACTGACACAAAATTTATTGTTGACTTGATAACTTCAGATTTGTTTTGACTTGGGCCCTTGATGTTGCACATGTGTCAATGTTTCTGTATGAAGGTCCTACTTAGACAGTACATGAGTGACCTTGACCTCGTTTCTGGAGTCACAGTGCAAGATGCATGAATTTAACTTTTCACCATGACTTGAGAACTACTTGAGCTGGGACCTTGATGTTGCACATGTTAGTGTTCTTCTATAAAGGTCAGACTTACTCAGAACATGGGTGACCTTGATCCTTTCCCAAGTTCATAGAGCTGCAAGTGTGATGAATGTCAAGATCAGCTGAGCATGGGCTGTTCACACATGCCTCTTGTTTATGATTTTTTGTGTGTTTTTGCTATTTTCAACCTTTTCCCCAGAACTGTTACTCCGATTAAGCTGAAACTTTGTGAATATGTTCCTTGTGAAAAGGTCAAACAAAGTTGTTCACCAGGTAGATTTTTAATGCTTTGATTTTGAATATTTTTTATTTCAGTTTGGGTACCTATTGGTAAATGGGTGGGTCTTTCAACCAAGTTTGTTCAAATGGTCATGCTCCATTTATCTTTGGATTTTTTATGATTTTTTTTTCATTTGGAAGATCGTTAAAATGTTTTTATAGGAAATTAAAGTTTAGGATGGGATTTTTTTAAAGGGTTATAACTTCAATAATTTTGGCCAGATTTGTGTCCAACCTGCCAAGGATGTACCTTTGATAAGTGTCTACCTATTTTGTCCTATCCCAAGTTCACAGAACATCAAGTATAATGAATCTCTAGGTCAGCTGAGGATGGGCTGTTCAGACAGCCCTACTGTTACAACTTCTGCTCTCTGAAAAGAGCTCTAAAAACGTCACTCATACTGTTCTGAAACTTTGTAGAAATGTAGCTTGTGAGAATGTATAACAAAAGTGTTCACTAGGCTGTGATACTCTTGATCTTACATTTTAAACAAATTTTGAATGTGAATGTGAAATTCAATGGGGATTGCAATTAAAAGTCATATTTTTTACTTCCTCTACATAATTCTTAAGTCCTAGACCAGAGTGGTACTTATTTTGGGTTGAATGTTATCAGCTGAGGATGGGCTGTTCACACAACCCTCTTGTTTGGTATTGTTTGGAACAAAGAATGCAAGAAATATTGACTTCCAAGACAAAAACTCATCAATCATGTTACAGTCAGCCCTCTTTACAATGATATTAGTTATAAGGGAACATTCAAGTTCCCAGGAAAAAAATGTGGGAACAAGTTAACATAATGCTAATTTGATTTGCTAGAACAGAATATTCAAGTTCCAACTCCGACAATTATTGTTGTGAACAAAAGGGCATTTTCTTTGCACTTATTATTCTTTGCACCCTCAAAGCGTTGTAGGTCACACCTGCCAATCGTGCGCTTCTTATAGAAAACACCCCAGTTTTGTGTAACAGTGTGTGTTTATAAACCCTTTGGCTTTTATCATACTTCACAAGTGCCTCCAAACCATGCCCCAGCTACCAGCAAAATGCAGTTGTCTATTCAAGAAAAAAAGGAAATCATCAGCTATGAAACAAGCCATCCCAGGGCAACCCGGGATCATATCTCCAGCCATTTTTTAGAAGCTTGGGGAAAAGTAGTGGGAAGAACCACAATCAGACACATCCTGAGGAAGCATGAAAAAATGGGCTAATACCCCCAGGAGCAAATCCAAGGCATTGCGCCAATGGATTGAAAAATATGACTAGTTGTTTTCCACTTGATTTAGTCTCAATTTGTGCTGAAATGGTTTGATCGTTACAGTAAAAAATTCTTGATAACAACAAAAATGGCTCCCACCAATGTGGTCGCTGTAAAGAGGGTTGACTGTATCACATAATTTATTTTATGTTCTTTGCCATGGTCCAATAGCCAAGAGGGTAAAGAGATATACCTGATGTTTGTTGGTGTACATGTTATCAGGTTGTGACACTGATCAGGAAAAGTTCTGGAAGGAAATTCTTTTTTTTTTAGGTTCACAAAAATGTCAGGATATTTGAAAATGGTCAAGAAAAATGAAGCATTTGTTCAAAGTCATAAAAAGTCTGGAAATTTAGATACAATAATGTTAAGGTGACATGTTAATCTCGTGTTAGAAACACAATTTAAGAAATATTTAGTGAATTCTCCACATTGTAATTGTGATAACTGTCCATGTATGGAAAAGTTTTGTGACAGTACCTAGTCTGATGTGTGTGATTGTCTTACAAGCTAATACTCTCAGTACACAAGTTTTATGATGTGTAAAGCCTGTGATGTCACATTATTCTTGTGGATCAAGTTTTGACACTGACAAACTGTTTCATGGATTGTTTCCTCACAGCTTAATAGCCAAACAGTTCAAACAAGTGTATTTGACCACCATTGGTGCCTCTGGGTCATTAAAATACTACTGCTCACACATACACCTATTGGGAGAATTGATGCTGGTGGGACACCATAGAAGGCCCTTGCCCCCTGCTGAAGGCAGCTGGGAGGCAATTTTATTCAACAGTATTACACTTTGGGTGAGGAAAATGGGTAAGGAAGTCAGGTGAAAGGGAAAAGACCAAAAATTCTCATTATCCCATGGGGTAGGGACCACCAGGTAGCTGAACCAAACTGTATCATTTTGACTTCCACTATAAGACTGGATTGTCCTATAGAGTCAAATAGGATTTTTTCTGATCTGCTCACATGTGCTCTGTTGACTTTTTTCTTCAACAAGAGGCACTGCATTTTTTTTCTATTTGCATCTCTGCTGACTATTCAGTCAGCAAAGCCCTTAAAATCTGTTTGCATCCATTGTCCATTTGGCTGTATGTCCATCAGTCTGTCCATATGTCTGTCCCTTAGACTGTTACATTTTTGGCTGCTTTTAAAAGCTGTTGCATGGAGTGTAATGTTTTGCATGTGGATGCCCCAGGTGTTCCTCTAGCATGTTTAGGAAAGAAATGATGATACAACAATTTTTAAATATATTTTTGGGAAAAAAAATCAAAATTTCTTCTTCTCAATACCTGCATGGTGAATTGCTTTGGTGTTACTTACATGGTCACCTGGAATCATGCAGTTCATATTTTGACCATCAGTTGGCACTGTAATTTTTAAAAAAAATTTAATGAATTTTTTATGTGTTAAGGCTATATTCAACTTCTTCCCCAGAAGGGCTGAACAGAACTCTCTGAGATCTTTTCAGAATATAATATGACTAAAGATGATTAAAGATTGCGCAAATGATTAGGATATGTTAAATTTATTTTTTTAACAAAATTACGCGGTATGAAACTTTGGGACCATCTGCATGATCTGTCAGTAACTGCAGGTAGTGTACTGCTTATTCATACAAGGTATAGCAGTAGTACAGTACATCTATTGCAATATTGTCAAAACTTTTTGCCAAATCCACTGCACACTTGGTGAAGATTTCCCTTGATTGGGTATCTACCAAATCTATTCAAATGATCATGCTTCAATGATTTGTGAACATGTAGTGAATTTCTTTTGTAAATTTTGGCAAAATCATAAAAGATCTATTTCTGCAAAACCACACAGCCAGTTGCTTTGGATTGATTAGACCCCTTTGAGACTTCAGAGCGCAGCACTTGAGGGTGATCATTTGCATAATTTTAATTGTTTTAAAAAATGATTACTCCCATACTGTGAGTGAGGGAAGATGTTGATATTGCAAACAGTGATGATGGTCTTAAGAATGATGACCTTCATCGAATTCTGAAAGTAAAAGGACCACTGCATCCAAGGTGATCTGAGCACATTACTGTCACAGTTCTCTTTTTTTCCATTGTATAACAGGCTGTCATGCAGCTCCTCTTGCTGCAGTATGAATGGAAATAAAGAGTAAAATTATAAAAAAAAAAAAAAACATAATAAAAAGCCACAAAAATGTAGGTCCTGCATCATACTATAGTTAAATGGATGAAACCTTTTGTATGGGGAACTTGATTGCATGTTACTCATTGCCGCTGTGTGTGCAGGAAACTCCATGACAAGTGTAGGAGTAAGGCAACAGTGTTAAGAAGCTAAATGTCTACATGTATGTACTACATGTATGGACACAATTGGAGACATCTTGGTGCAAGTAAAGATGTGTGAAATGTGACAATAGCTTGTGACATAGCCCACCCAGGTTGTCATCTTTTAGAGTTTTGCTTAAGCTTGGTTAGTCTAGGGTAAACTGGTTCGTCTGGCTGTGTTAGTCCTGTGCCTTTGTAATGACAAGTGTTTGATGTAATGTAAAGAGGAAATAAACAGTTCATACAAAATTTAATTCCATTACATTTCGCTTTTTTAAAACAAGCTCTGCAGTTGCTGTGTTTGAAGATTTTAATGCATCCTTTCCCCCACCCCCATCCGGGGGATGGGGGATGCATGTAATGTTTAGCCTCATCCACTGCCACCGCAGCATATCTTATTTTCCTTATATTTTTGTCCCCTCTTGACCTAGTGCCTCCTACTTTGGTACCGATAATCTATGGTTCCGGGAAGTTTTTTCTATATAATAATATGTAACATTGAAGTCAAAGGTCCAAATCAAATTATTGTTGTATTTTTCTGCTGACTCAGCAGTTTTCACATATTGCCTTATACCTTCTTACTGGTGCATTGTAGGCCCAAGATTACTATTAAATTTTAATAGGAAAGTACCTGCGGGTTTTCAATTTGTATGGTTTATTTTAAACCTGAGTGACATTGAAAGGTCAAACTGCATACATTCCTGTTGATTACTATGTGAATCAATCGGGATTGCAATGCTTATTCACATTTTCAACTTGTCCAAAACAGTTGGCTAGATCTTTGCAAACTGGTTGGGGATGTACATCAGGTAGGTATCTACCAACTACATGTATGTTCAAATGGTCATGCTCCAGTGATTTTTGGATTTTTTGCATTCCTATTGATTACCATGTAAGTAAGAGGGTTCTGCAATGGTATTTTACGTTTTGACTTCTTCAAAGGAGCAAGTATCTGGACCTGCAGGTCTGACTGTTATGTTTGACAACTTGACAGCAATAATAAATAGTTGGCATACACTGTCTTTGCAGCATGATAAACCCATTGACAATGCTAGAGAAGATTATCAATTCTCAACAGAACACTTTGGATGGGTAAAGCCATTGCACATTCCTCCAAATCGGCAGCTTATTGGACAAAAATAGAACAGGAAGCAGAAATACATTTAGGGATATTACTAAATCATACACATTCAGGGATATCACTAAATGCATAAGCAATATCACTAAATGATTAAGCAATATCCCCATATGTTTAGAAATATTTAAAATATTAAGTGATATTGCTAAACATTTAGAGGTCTCCCTAAATATTTAGCTCATAATTTTTGGTGATATCACCAAATGATTTGGCGATATCAGTAAATGATGTAGTGATACTGCCAAATAGGATATGTCAAAACTGCTTGCCAATCCTTTCAAAATTAAGCAAACTGAGAGGTTTCTTGTGAATAATGAGCCAAAAACACTTGTGAATGAAAATATCAATTATAATTTTACCTTTACTGGTAACGTTAATAGAAATTCATGTTTAATGTAAATGCAAGCACTAAACTTCCTTTCTCTTGCATTCATCAGCACTTGTTCCCGAGTTTTGACTGGCCTTTTTAGCTTTTAGGATGCATGATGATCTATTGTCTGTCAGTTCACTTTTCACAATTCTTCTTGTCATGGCATCGTTCACACCACAGCTTTCATTATGTCTCCCGGTGGAAGCCGGGGGACATATTGTTTTAGTGCTGTTTTTTTTTTTCTTCTTCTTCTTCTTCTTCTTCTTCTTCTTCTTCTTCTTCTTCTTCTTCTTCTTCTTCTTCTTCTTCTTCTTCTTCTTCTTCTTTCTTCCTCTTCTTCTTCTTCTTCTTCTTCAACACTTGGTTTCCGTGTGATAAGTCTTGAAGGACTTGACAGAATTTGATGAAACTTAGTAGGATTATGTATCTAGGCAAGACCTAGGTTTGGATTGTATTTGGGTGACCTTGACCTAATTTTCAAGGTCACAGGGTCACTTATGTGAAATTGGTTTCCGTTCGATTAGTCATGAAGAACAGGATGGAATTTGATGAAACGTGGTAGGATTATGTATCTAGGCAAGACCTAGGTTGGGATTGTATTTGGGTGACCTTGACGTAATTTTTAAGATCACAGGGTCACTTATGTGAAATTGGTTTCTGTGCGATAAGTCATGAAGAACTTGATGGAATTTGATGAAACTTCGTAGGATTATGTATCTTGGCAAGACCTAGGTTGATATTCTATTTGGATGACCTTGAGCGAATTCTCAAGGTCACAGGATCACTTAAGTGAAATTGGTTTCCGTTTGATAAGTCATGAAGAACAGGATGGAATTTGATGAACTTGGTAGGATTATGTATCAAGGTAAGACCAAGGTTGGGATTGTATTTGGGTGACCTTGACCTAATTTTCAAGGTCACAGGGCCATTTATGTGAAATTGGTTTCTCTGCAATAAGTCTTGAAGAACTTGATAAAAATTGCTAGAGTAATGTATCTAGGTGAGAGCTAAAATAGGATTAATTTTCAAGCAAACTTGGTCATTTGTAATTTGTTATCACCTGTAGCTTATTCAGAGACGTAAGTGTTCCACCGGGAGACATTTGATTTTCTGTTGGAAAATCAGTCTGTTCTAGTTTCATTCACTATATTAATAACAATTAAATGAAAACGTAAACCTGATAGATTTGAAAGCAAAACGTATGTAAAAACATTTGTTCTCATATTAGTTGCTAACTCGAATCACAAAAGACAATACAAACTGAGACTAATAGACGTGTGTAGCAACATTTGTTTCTTAATTGACGGTTGTAATTTAATACCAAATCTTAACGCAAATGATGACACAACAACTCAGAATTAGAGAAATTTGATTTGCTTGTCAACAAATCCGTCTATGTGCCTAGGAAACTTTTAAAGATGGCCTATTCTGTATTTCAATAACTCCTGCAACAATATTAAAACATTTTTATTAAACTTTTTAAAAGAGACCTAAACAATTGAGCTCTGTCACAAACCTATACATTGAAGTTGGAATGGTTACTGTATCTGTAATAGATATGAAGTTATTCAAGATTTAAAATTTGTGTATTTGTCTAATTTGCATAATTATATTTCAATGCTTTAACTTTGGTCCACTTCACTGGATGCAGCTGTGTAACCAACCTATCAATTGAAGTTGGAATGACACCACTATCTGTAAGAGTTGTGAAGATGTTCCAGGTTTAAATGCCGTGTATTCTCCTAATATGCATAAATGAGAATTCTACAACTTTTTGCTATCATCAATTGGATGTGCCTGTGACACAAACCTATATATTAAAGTTGGAATGGCACGTCTACCTGTAATAGGTTTAGAGATAGTCAACATTGAAACTTTTCAGGTCCTCGTCATTAGCATAAATTATAATTCTACAACTTTGCTTGTGGTTCATTGGATGCGCCTATAGCATGAATCTTTACATTAAAGCTGGAAAAGTAATTGTACCGATAATGGTGCTGAAGATATTCAACATTTAAGCTTTTAAAGTGCCCCCAATTAGCATAAATTAAAATTCTACAACTTTTATTTGTGGTTCATTGGATGCGCCTATAGTACAAACCTATGCATTAAAGTTGGAATGGTAGCTCACCTTAAATAGTTTTGAAAGATATACAACATTTAAATTTTCAAATGGCCCTTATTTTCATAATTTTCAACATCATATCACGACCAAGCCAATCAGCATGTCAAGTTTGGCACTTTTAAGAACAACAGTGTTCGAGAAAAAACTGAGGAAAAAATTCACATGGAATAAATGAATGAATGAATGAATGAATAAAGAGAGAGAAAGTAAGAAAGAAATGAAAGAATAAAGTATTTGAGGAAAAGCAAAAAGTGTGTTTGCACAGACTTTATAATAGATGTGGAACTGGTAGCAGCATGCAAGTAGGGACAACATTTCAGTCAGGTGGTGTCTATTGAATAGATTATATTATATGCAGGTAACTAGAAAATAAGGTTTGCTTCAAAGGAAATCTGTCTGTGTTCTTACAAAGAAAAATCTGTGGCCTTGTACATTCAATTTGAAATTGGAAAAGATGCATGACAGAAAACATGAAATTTAAGAACAAGAGGTCCATGGGCATAGTACTCTGCTGGCCTGTTTGGTAATCGATGAGGCTGAAGGTATATCTTTTTGGCAGTAATGTATACAGAAACATGAATTCAAATGTCCTCTATAGTTCCAACTTAAATTACTATGCATAGGGAGACCATGAGTAGTTTCCAATGATATATTTTACATAAACATGATAGAGATATGTTGCACCATTTCAAATTTATATAACTTTGAAGGAATCCAGACATATTTACTCTCAAGCAAATCTTATTTTCTAGTTAATTTTTTTTCATTTCCTGAACAAACTCACCACGTTTCATGAAACTACAC
>CAXHWN010001225.1:291400-332400 GCA_964020975.1 Hermodice carunculata
CAAAATAAAAGATGCTATATAGACTTTTGACACAACTTTCACATTTCTACCCATATATTACTTAATAATGTAGGGCGCACCACCAATATTGACTGACATTTTCATACATGTACACACGGATTTGCATCAGAAAAATAAAAATGTGTCAATATTAATTATCGTTGTTTGTCTTGTTCTAGGATGGAGGGTGCCGGAATGTGGGCGCGAGTCACTTTAGTGACGAGTCACTTGTCACTAAAGTGACTCGAGCCCACAGTCCGGCACCCTCGATCAGAGAGGAAGACAAATACAACAAATATTGACACATTTTTATTTTTCTGATGCAAATCCCTGTTTTCATACCCTCAATTAAGACTTGAAGCTTATATTGGGCAAACTTGAAAACTGTGAGCATCATTGGCAAATAACCTCTTTTAACTTTACTGTGTCAGTGACATGGGGAAAATGGTCAAAGTCATGCATGTAACATAATATCGTTAATAGTGCAGGCCATGATCAGTGTCATTGTACAATTTGGCCTATTTAGCCTATTATTTTTCGAGATTCAGAATTTTGTCTCTCTCAACTCAATTTGGCTGGTAACTTCCGTCAAAATACAAAGGCGACACTAATGTCGCCATTTCGACCTCCTCAACAATCCCACTAAATTTGCTAATGATCTGGTAAAATATACAGATGGCAGAGGATTTGAAAAGTTTTGATACTTTGACCCTTATATCCCAATAATAATTGGGTCGTGGTGATCCAAAATACAGGTCGCCAAGAAGAGTCTTTTGTACATATACACAGGTCACATTTTGATCTGCAGGCCAAATTCTCCTTTCCATCGATGTCCAAGCTACACCATACTGACCAAATCACTACTTTCAACTTTACAGGCTTGGGGAACTAACAAATATAAATCAGGATCACTGACATTGTACAACATATTAGCACTGGTCACAATCTACACATCCTGTGTCTAACTCAGTTACGTCTAGCGATATTGAATTTTCTTTTCTTTTAACACATTATTATTATACTATATGCACACACACACACACATATATACATAAATATATATGTATATATATATATATATATATATATATATATATATATATATATATATATATATATATATATATATATATATATATATATATATATATATATATATATATATATATATATATACATATATATCTTTCTCTATGCCTCTCATTTTCTGTCTCCGTATCGCAAGTCACCTACCCAAATGGCTTTCGGCTTTATTTTGTCGAATTGTAACGGCATGGTACGAAAAGAATACAACGATTTGCTCTTTTACATAATCCTCTGCGACTGGAACAGAACAAGAAATAAGAAAGTAAAAGCGAAAATAAAGGACATAAAAAAATCATGTTTAACAGCAGAAGAACAAGCACAACAACAACAACAAGTGTTGTATGGGGTACAACTGCAAAAGCATTAAAGGAGACTCAGCGCTTACAAAACGCTGCTGCTCGGGTAATTTCCGGCAATTTTGACTATGTCAATGTACGAGGTGCTGATCTAGTCAGAGAATTAAAGTGGCAGACAATGGCAGAGCGGCAGCGTTTCCACACGGCTACGCTTATGTACAAGTGTATGTATGGTCTTGCCCCGAATTACTTGTGTGACCAGGTCAGTCTTGCCAGAGAGGTCAGTTCCTATCAGACCAGAGTGACAAGCTGCAGGTTTAAATGTTATTGTGCCGTCTCCCAATAAAGAGATAAAGAGATTTTTAAAAAGTCATTTTTATACGATGGTGATATCGTGTGGAAGAGTCTCCCGGAGTTTTTAAAGGAAAGCCAAAGTGTACTTGTTTTAAAGCACGTTACAAGAGACAGTAATTCTGATTCGGTTCATTTAACAGCATTTATGAATATATCCTTTTTTTTTTTTTTTTTTTTTTTTAGTTTTTGGTTTTCTGTTCTTAGTTTTACTTAGTTGTGTCTTAACCTTAATCTTATTGTCTATTTTACTGCTTTTATCTAGATGTATGCTGGGCCTCTTGGAAGAATAGAGCTGTGCTCTGAAAGGGTTACCCAGGGTAAACATGTTCATAAATAAATAAATAAATAAAGTGAAAATGCTGGTTTCACAAAGCTATCAAAGAAACATAAAAACACCGAGATCAAATGTGAAAATGCTTAATTCACACAGCTATCAAAGAAACAGCTATCAAGAAACAGAAAAAACTCCGAGATCAAATAAATTCAACAACAGACCCTGAGGACAAGAAAAGAAAACAAAAATAAAAAAACAAGCTTTGACAGTAATTCATATAGCTCTAGAAAAAGAAAAAAAACTAAATTCATACTACAAAAAGTGGAAGAAACTGAAAATTACAAGGATAACTCAAGATGCATGTTCCAAGTAGTCAGACAATTATAAAAAAAGAAAAGAGAAGAAAAAGATAGTGGTAGTTAGTGCAGACGGAATCACGACGGACGAAAACAGCCAAGTAAAATCATTACCAAATTCAAGTACCGTGCTGCCACCACTGGCAACATCCTCCATTGGGATAAGGCCGGGATAAGGCAAAGAAATGGCCACAAAGTGCACTAAGTACTGAGGTGCGCATGGGTTTTAAATGGCCTGCTGCAAACACACGAGACATCAGTGACAGTCACATGTCTCGGTGCGGGGATCACTGGCGACAGACCTCGACAGACCTCTGATTTTGAGAGAAGAAGGATTGCTGGTATCCTAATATGCACACACACCGTCCAAAATATATCAAATATGAGACAAGTGGGACCACTCACTTTTTCACCAGAGTGTATTTTTATGTGTGCTACCATTGAAATGAAGAAGTTGTAAATATCCATCCAATCATTTTAGCTGATTGGTCATAGCATGGACCTAGTATTAGAGATCTTACAAAATCTCGACAAGTCAGTCGATCGATCAATGTTGGTAGAACTGCAAATGAAGGGAGAATTTGTTAATTGCACTGCCAGTATATATGAACATGTGCCATGAAAATACATCGATATCAAATGTGTTAGGTTATGGATGTATTTGCGCATAAATGGTATATAGGACACTATCTATTTGTTTCATATGAAGTGATAATTCGCGTACGATTTCATGACAAGAAAACATGCCGTATGGCAAGTGATACAGAACATGACGGGTCGCACAAGCGCAGCGACGTCCTTGCATAGACGACTTTCAATCGGGTATGGGAGACAGAAATTGAGCTAGTCTAAATCCCGGACCTATGAAAATGAAATGTCCATGAAGATAATAAGGTTTTTACCGAAAACATAACCACAGACACAGGCCGGCAATCTTGACAGATATTGAACAACTGACCACGTGCACCGTAGTCATAAAAATCTTCATGGATCATGTACAACGTCAACAGCGTCGACTGCTGAGGTCCCGTAGCCTGATTGACTACAGGGAGATAACGACCAGCCATAGCCAGTCGACGACTGAAGTCAGTAAGGTTACCCGACCTCGAAAGTCGCCGCTGCACATGATCCGTGAAGTCTTTTATGGCAACAGTGTACGTGGTCAGTTATTCAAAGCAGGGACTTACGTATACTGTCAGAAAATAAAAAGTAAACAGGAATACCATGTTAAGCAAATGCCAGTGTTTACTTTTTATTTTCTGACAGTATACTATGTAAATCCCTGTCTAAAGGTAGATAACAGTAGAAAAAAAAGTCATATCAAATGTGTGATCCGACATGATTAGATGTTCTATGAACATAAATCAACATAACTGCATGATTAGGATTTTTGTATTACTGTTACAGGTATTCAATTCGTTTGTCACGGAAAAACATTGTAATGTATACATGTCAAAAAAAGGATACCATTTCACTTTATTGTCTAATGAAATCAGCGAACTTAAACACAAATATAACAAGGTATTCGAGATGACACTTATATCGGTGGGATAAATCGGTCATGCGACAGGATGTTTTGAATAACTGACCACGTACTGCGATAAAAGACTTCACGGATCATGTAAAGCGGCAACTTCCGAGGTCGGGTAACCTGACTGACTTCAGTCGTCGACTGGCTATGGCTGGTCGTTATCTCCCTGCAGTCAATCAGGCTACGGGACCTCGGCAGTCGACGCTGTTGACGCTGTACATGATTCATGAAGACTTTTATGACTACGGTACACGTGGTCAGTTGTTCAAAATCCGTCAAGATTGCCGGCCTGTGTCTGTGGTTATGTTTTAGGAAAACCTTATTATCTTCATGGACATTTCATTTTCATAGGTCCGGGATTCACACTAGCTTAATTTCTGTCTCCCATACCCGATTGAAAGTCGTCTATGCAAGGACGTCGTTGCGCTTGTGCGACCCGTCATATTCTGTATCACTTGCCATACGGCATGTTTTCTTGTCATGAAATCGTACGCGAATTGTCACTTCATATGAAACAGATGTCACTTCATATGAAACATTTATACGCAAATATATCCATAACCTAACACATTTGATATCGATGTATTTTCATGGCACATGTTCATATATACTGACAGTACAATTAACAAATTCTCCCTTCATTTGCATAAAAGTTCTACCTATATTGATCGATCGACTGACCTGTCGAGATTTTGTAAGATCTCAACTAACGAGTTAATAGGCCCATGGTTATAGCAAGACTACTAACATTGGATATTAAAATCTGCTCTCCATTCAATGCTTTTAAACAACAATGCTATGGCCTATACTGACCTTGGCTCAATCCTCATAGAATGATTATGTGACATAAATAATACCAACACGACTATCCGACGATCAAACGGGTATTTACCTATATACTGCTGGACACATTTATAGCAGCACATAATTTAGTCCCTTGTTAGTAAAAAAATCATACCGGATTCAGTGTGACTTTCAAAAATTATGTATTCTATGATGATCAAAATGTTTATTAAGTCTGTGTCCAAATATGGACCTTCGCTTACCCTCAAATACTTTATTCTTTATTAATTAATTAATTAATTAATTAATTAATTAATTAATTAATTAATTTCTGTGCGAACTTTGTTCTTAGTTTTTCTTGGACACTATTGGTCTAAAAGTACCAAACTTGGTATGATGATTGACCTGGCAGTGAAATGAATCCTCTGGTTTGGAATATTCCCAATGTTGAAAATCATACATATCAGGGTCATTTGAAATTTTAAATGTTCAATATCTTCAAACCTTAAAAGGTAGATGTACCAGTTCAACTTCAATTCATAGGCTTGTACAATAGGAGCATCCAATGGACTATAAACAAAAGTTGTAGAATTTTAATTTATGCTAATTAGGGCACTTGAAAACTTCATATCTCTTCAAAACTAGTATAGGTAGAAGTGTCTCATCAACTTCAATTTATCATTTGTGCTATAGGCGCATCCAATAAACCACAAACAAAAGTAATACCATTTTAGTTTATGCTGATTAAGGCATTTGAAAAGTTTAAATGTTGGATATCTTCAAAACTATTATAGGGCCAAGTTAGAGGCGCCATTCCAACTTCAATTTACAGGTTTGTGCTGTATATGCATCCAGTGACCACAAACAAAAGAACACAGAACTAGAAAATTTGATTTGCTTGTTAGCAAATCAGTCTGGGTGCCCGGAGAGCTGCTGTGACATAAGCTCCAAATGTGTAAAGGCATGCTAACAGTATGGCCAAGTTGGTGAAAAGTGTTTGCAGAAAGATATAGGTAGACCTTTCAAAGTCACTCGAGATCAAAAAAAGACAACACCAGATGAAAGCCTATTTGTCATTTCCTATTCATGTTCAAAAGTAACTATGGCCCCAAAGTGCCCCATTTTCCATATACAGAGATTCTAATGCTGTGTGACTTGCTTTGAACTTTCAAGGTCACTCAAGGTGTGTAATCTCCTAATTTGCATAAATTTAAATGTTACAACTTTGGCTCATGGTTCATTGGATCTGCCTATAGCACAAACCTATGTATTGATGTTGGAAAGGCATCTCTATCTATAATATTTTTGAAGATATTCAAGATTTAAATTTTAGGTAATCATCTAATTTGCATAAATTCAAATCCTACAAGTTTGGTTCATGGTTTATTGGATGCACCTCTATCACAAACCGATATATTGAATTTGGAATGGCATCTCTATCTATTATAGTTTTGAAGATATTCAATATTTAAATATTCAATATTTAAATTTTCAAAGTGCTTTAATTAGCATAATTTAAAATTTTACAACTTTTGTTTACTGTCCATTAGATTGGCAGATGTCACAAACCTATATGCTGAACTTTGAATTTTGCATTAATCTGTAATAGTTTTGAAGATATGGAGCTTTTAAGAGATGGTATGTGACTTTCAGTGCTAAGTTTCCAACAATCAGCCAACAAAATCATGAAGTGAGGTTAACATGGTGCAGGTAACACAGATAATGGAGCAGTCATCAGTGGCAACATGAAGATGTTCTATTCTTTTACAGAATGCATTTAATTCCCACATGAAACCGTTGGCAGCAACATGTAGCTGCACTGTCAACTTTTTATCGTTTTCGCAATTTGAATTCAGCACCTTTTATTAACTTTTCCTTTCAAACCTTGAAAGGATGCATTTCATGATAATATGATTCAGGTCAACAGTTCTCAGTTTATCTTCCTTGTGCACATTACCATGGTTGCTGTCAGTTAAAAATTATATTTCCAAAACTTTTCAATAAGTTGCTAAACCATTTTTTTCATTAAGGGAGTTCTCAGCAGCACCTGAAGGGAAGGAAGCACTGCTAATTATATTCATTGCGTGGATTTAGTTGGTTGCGCTTTCAGTTTTGTCTGCATCGATCATACGCATTCAGAATTCCCCTGCTAGATTAGGCGCAATCTTTATGTTTAGATCATTGCAAAATTTATCTCAAAGTCTACAAAATTGTTGAGACTCGTTGAGTGAAAATGTGTATGTTGAATCAGATACTAACGGTATGACTAAACAAATGTATACCAACTTCCTGAGAACAGTAGAATCTGGGCATTAAGTTTAGTTTATTTCAGTATCCAAGGCCTGCGGCCCATAGTACTATAATTGATAAGTTACAGAAATATTCATTACTCTGAGGGTGATAGAAAATTATCCCTTTAATGGATGTCAAGGTATATTAATAACTAATGAATTTCCAAATGTGTGTAGTCTGTTATATGCTGATGATATATCCTCTGTATCTGCGTATTAAACTCATCATATAGCGTATACTAGTCAAGCTTTCTTGTCCTCACTCACCGGAAACAATCTGTTTGTTTTATAAAATTCTGCAATTCAGTAAGGCCCGGCCCTAAACGATTTGTTTGGCTTTGTGTGTGTGTGTGTGTGTGTGTGTGTGTGTGTGTGTGTGTGTGTGTGTGTGTGTGTGTGTGTGTGTGTTTCCTTTTGATGTATACATAGAACAACTTTAGTTTGAGCATGTTTCGTTAATTTTGCTCGCTTGACATTTTTTTTTCAGCTTGAGGAGCAGAAGTACAGGATCTGCATATGAGAATAATCACTTTTGCAGTAACCTCTATATGTCTCTTTGCTTGGCCCTGATTCCTCCAATGTTTAAATCTTCATTCACACTTAATTATTCCATTCCAAACCTGTGTCCTTATGTTTGAATGATACTGATTCAATTCACATTCAATGTAATGGGGAGAGAATTGGCTTTATTTCACCCACGTATCGTTACTTGATGAGTATTCCGTGTATCAAAGTGATTCTCAACAAATTCTCTACAGGAGCGTGCGCATGTGCCTGTATTATGATTGGTTTATAAAAAAATGATGCTGAAGTATATTTATTTGCGGCATCAATTTTGTGTAAAAGTGCAAAGATACGCATCGACTCTCACACGGATTGTGTTATGTAATTTAATACCTTAATTAGGGCGTAAAGGTGCACTTTGAACTGCGGCCAAATTGTGAAAACATAGTACGTTTATAAAGAATTAAAAATACTTTGGACGAATCAAAAGTAATGTATCAACCCCTCAGTGCCAAATTTTGAACTAAGTCACCAGCTTTTTTCGGCGCATTGGGGGCAATGAGCCCAATGCGTACCAAGAAAAGCTGTTGACCTGGTGTATTCTCTCTGGAACTATAGGCATACTGGTACTTGAATGAACGGTCTTTTTACGAGAAATACATTTCTGGGATCCTGATGATAACTCAGACTAGTTTGGCTTAGGCAGATCGACTTAAGACGTGATAGGCACTGAAAAAGTTAAACCGTTCAGTTGGCATTTGTGGGTCACATACATTTATCTATATACTCGTTGACAAAAGGTTTGATGAGAGACATCAAAGGAATACAAGGAGCCAGGCGCCATGGGGACTCCGAAAAAACAGCTCTGACACCTTAATGTGCCGTACCAGAAAGCCAAATTGACGAAGCAACAGGACCGACTGAACCGGGTCAAATGGAACAAGAAAAACCAGAACACAAGGCCAACAACTCAGGCACTGGTATTAGTGGTCAGTTTGTTGCCGATATCCAGCCAGATGACTTTGGACAGTCTGAAGTTTCAACTGAAGACAGATACTTGGCCGCTGAACAGAGGTCACAAGCACCAGGTATTTTATTTGCTTCTTGTTAGTCCGATCCCTTTATGATGTTACCCTTTAACCAAGGACTAGACTAATAGTAATGCAGAATATGGGGCTGTAATGATTATGTTATTGCGACTTTTTGAAAGTATTATTGTGCATACCTATCAAGTGCCCCCCATTTGGTGGGGAGTTGCCCATTTTTCAGCCTTTCAGGAGTCTTCATCGAAATTTGGCCTTTTGTAAGTAATGTACCCCATGATGAAAATCTGCTTATCTCTTCTTTATTCTTTGGAAATCTCCCCATGGAAAAAAATGTGCCGGTAGCCAGGTCACGCCAGTGACACAGATACCTTTGACACTCATCACGTATTGCCATGCAATACAACTACTCTTGTTGTCAGCATTTTCTTCAATATGTGTCAATAAATTGGGAAAAAAAACATGGTGGGAAAAGTTGACAATTATGAATGGCCCCTTCCCTTAGACATTAGATTTGTCACTGCCTGTAAGCAGCTGTGATAAATGTATGTCTGGAGTGGGCGTGTGTACCTTTCAACACGGAGAAGAGATCCCCAATGCCATATCACAATCGCCCCAAACAGTTTCAGGGCCTATCTGGTCTATAACACTAGCTCTGGGAACTTGTTTGGGTCAACTAGACATGTATGCCCTGTCGTTTGAATCTTGCAGATGGACAAAACGTGTTCAAAGGCCAAATAGTGATAGCAGAGAAGGGCCTTAGATCTAGGTAGAGTGATAACCGCTGGCCCTGACTTTGTTCAACTTTATATTTGTGTAGAAATTCTGTCAGTCTTTGTTGTCTTTCCATTATAAAATTGATGCTAGCTCACCAAACTTTATTCGGCCATCCTTGCAGTGGTTGGCACTTACAAATGTTGTGACGTGGTATAGCGCTGCTGTCTTACTGGCGAATTTCTTTTTCTTATTTTTTTTTAAACTGAAAGAGGAATTTTAGGAGTGGTCAAATGGATACCGGTGGAAATGACGCTTTGCAGAATTTGAAGGCTCTCATGCACAGTTAGGCAGAGTATACTTTAACGTTAGGTCAGATTAAAAGTGACATTGTTCCTCAGAACCCAATCTATTCCATTTATATCTTATTTTACATGGTTACATCTTATAAGCTGACAGTGACAGTCACAAGCCACCGTGTATGCACTGTTCAGACTTATTTGTCAGTTTTTTCATTTTAAGTTACACATTTTTAGTAAAGATCCATAGCCGGGGGGGGGGGGTACTCCCCGGAATTTTTGGTGGGTAGGCTCCACCGAGGGTACAAAACCCGGACCCAACGGGAGCGGAACCAATGTGAAAATGGGGGGTCTTTTGGAGCTTGTATTGAAAAAAAAAATGAAATTTTACATAAAATTTGGTGTATTTTGGGGCAATTTGGAGACAGGAATTGAAAAACACAGGGGTCTTTGGGTGAGACAAGCGAAAAAGGGGGGTCTTTGAGAGCTACAAGCAGGAAAAAGGGGGGTCTTAGAGAGCGACAAGTACCGAAAATAGGGGGTCTTTTCCGCGGCGCCTACCCGTATAGCAAGGTATAGGAAGTACCCCCCCCCCCCCCAGATCCATAGTAAGCATGAACAATGTACCAAAAAATACATTCACACATTACTTTCGCCTTGGAAGTTCCTATAAAAAACGAAGGGAAAAAAAACAAAGAAAAAGAAGCAAGAGGGCTGCTTACACTGCGCAAACAGCTCAACCTCAACTCAGCTTGAAATTCAACCTGTAATAAGTCCAATTCTAGTCAAGCGGTATCCACAAATGGTCATATCCAATTTCAAAGCAACTGGCCAAGTGGTTTAATTTTGTTAATCACTAAAATGTGACCATTTACAAAATTTACACTCCGACCAAGTGTAAAGAGAATCTGGGTAGCGGTTTTGGGAAATTCAAAATTTGTCAACACACTGAAAGACAGACGGACCACAATTCATCCCCCATCCAAATTAGACAGTGTCATTACCATATCCAAACCGTAGTCCTAATGAAACAAACCCAAGTCAATTCCGACCAAAGGCAATGTTCCTTGGTATGTATAGCTGAAACACATAAACTTATAGTTTGTATTTACCCCCAAAGAGACCAAAACGTATGTGCAAAGGTTCATAGGGTCGAAAAAACCATGTCTAGTTTTAACATGACAGGATGCAAAAAGTATTGTTTAAAATTATAGGCCTGTTTCAGTAAATTGGCTTGAACAGGTGCATCATTCATGCGTATATAGGACCTACAATTTATGAAAATGGACCAAAATTTGCAGCACATCAGAGAATTTGCAAGCGCGTGTTCCTAATTTGTTGAAAATGTCGATAAAATTCAGTATTTAAAAAGGTACTAATTGCAACCACCATCTCAACAATGATCATCATCCATATAAGTCCACAAAGTGACACTAACACCAACATCAGTCCATCAGAAAAGCCCCCTAGGCCTAAAATGACCATCAACGAGAATCCAAACAACATAATTATACAATTCGATGTATTTTAGGCATGTAGTTAAAGGCATGATGTTGTTTTTAAGGAGATAAACTTAGAGTATTTAAAACAGAAAATAAGTCATTTATAAAGGTAATAATTTAGAATTCAAAAATGTAGTATGCCATTGTAAGTCATCTGCAAGTCAGCCAAGCATTTTAGCAACCCTACATTCAACCTTGCCTGTCCATCCAATGACGTCATCTGATTGACAGTTCAGCTGAAGTAAAAAAAATAAAATAAAATCCAGGGCTGTGCAATTCTCTTTAGCTGCTGTAGCCTCAGGGCAGGGCATGCAGTTTTGCCATTTTAGCAACCCTACATTCAAACTTGCCAGTGCATCTATTCAAATATCAGTTGAAAAAAAAAAACGAGGAAAAAATTCTGGTTGTCCCCAGGGCTATTGCTGTGCGATTTTAACGTGCCCACATTGGGATTAGACTTGTCCCGCGCAAGCATATATATGAAAATTGTACAGTCCTGAATGTTCATTGATTGAGTGATTTTTTTTTTTCAGATGGGTAGTAGATGCAAGGGGTTTTTAAAATCTGAATGTGGCCTGTCTCATTGGTTGTTACGGCTGCTGTCTGGCCAGTGGTCCTCTCAAATGGTGTACCATGCCATTGACTCATGACAACACAAATGTTCATATTAAACGTGAGTCCTTTGCAGGCGTCTAAGTTTTGAGTATGTATTGTGTGTTCGGAACGAGCGGGACTCGAGCCTGCAGCCTTTGGCACCAGTCGCGTAGCTGAAATGGGAATCGCACATATCCACTCAACCAAATCCGTATGTGGATGTGGCAGGTGTGACTCTTCTCTATATTGGCGAACGCACGTAGCAAACGCTTCGTCAGTTGGCAAAATCATTCCCATTTTGACGGTGTACCAACTTCGGCAACTGTTCCGAGATGCAAGCTATGCCCAAGTGCCCAAGTGCTAGCATTTAAAGTTTGTGCCAAGCCATGCACACAAATCTACAGGAGTACACCAGAATGTACGAGGATTTTGTGAATCTGGTGCCTGTGGGTGGTGAAGCTACTTGTGACAGGTCAGACTTCTTCTGCTTACAGATTCTGAAGTGGAAGACAACGCGGACACGCTGGCACAGGAAATCGTACAGGCCCACATTGAAACATTCACAAAGAAAGTTAGCAAGCGGGAAAGAAGGCAAACCGAAAAGGTAAGAAAAGAGCTGCAAATGTTAATGGAAGCCGGCGTAGTTACGCACGACTACGCCGGGAAATGAAATAGACCACCATCTCCGAGTAGACTGTATCTATATTCTATTTAGCCTCAGACCACCCACATTGCCCAATTTAGACAAAGCTGAACACAGCTTGTTTATTACTAGTATGTAGGACTACATGGTGATGCATGCTAGGTCCTCATTCTACACTATTTAAAATGGTCTGAAACAATACACTTAGTAGATAGAACAAAAGACAATTGAAACATCTGGCTATATCTAATTAAAACGATCCGTATTGAACTTCATGCCTCTATGTAGGCCTATGTACCTGTATGCCTCTGACAGGTGGCCAATGAATTAATTACTGGTATGTAATATTCTGAAGTCTTATTGTATACCACACTTGCTATGATCTACCTTTTTTTCATTAAATTGACGTCAATGGATGCATAGTGGTGTTATTTTAGTCCACACGTAAGCTTGGTAGAAGTACTACACTTTTATAGTTGTTATCTGGTGGCACTATAGGAATTTCAACAGGCCGTCGCGAAACTGCATCTGCCTTTAGAATCTAGAATGAAAGTATATTTAATGAATTTAATCCAATAGAACGAGTGCTGTAGCAATGTATTACGTGATTGATTTTTCAAGGGTTGGCGTCCTTGGAAAAATTACGCACAAGCACACTATATGTACAGTGCTTGGGCTATGCTGCACAGAAGGGTTGTGCTTGTGATTTGATCAACAGCTGATATTCTCGACAAGTCATGGAACAATTTGTTGCGGATTCATTGTTGGTGAACATCATGTAGTTTACTGCCATCAATATACAAATTGTGGCTAAACATGCACATGTATTTTTAATATTCTGTCAACATCATCAAAGTGCAACTGGTGCCTATGGTAAGAATTTTTAGCAGTTGACAAGAAAACACAAAACTCCTTGTATAAAACGTCTTTTTGTATGGGTTAATTAAAGTATAGAACTTATTTGACGCAGATGTGCCATCCTTTGGTCACTTGCAGTAATGCAAGCTTTATACACCCCAGAGTGCGAGTTGGAAAACTGATTTTACATCACAAATGTATCAAAATTACAATATTAGGAAATATACTTGTGCCATCAGTGCAGATTGAAGGTGGTAATATTTTTTAATTTTAAATATATTTATTTCACATGGATTGCCTAAAATAGTTACAAATATTGTTTGTAGACAGACCTGGGTCACAGAAAGGAATGAAAGAAATGCCAAATACATATGTCATTTAACCGTGGTAAATGACAGCAGTGGAGTACGAGCCTGCCTACAAAGCTAAGGCCGACCACTTTTTTAAAACGCATTTTTTACGAAGTCGTTATCTTTTCTATGTTGTACAGCAGACTTGAGAAAGCACTGCTCACGTGGTGCATGTAAAAGAGACTTTAATTGTAGTATTCTTGAGAGCAAGAGCAGCAGATACACGCTTTAAAAGTCTGTGAAATTGAGCTTTGCACTTAACCATTGTCCGCTAATTTAGTTGTTTGTCCACACAATTACAGGACAGTGGTCTCTGTCGTTGGAGAGCACGATCTTTGAAGACAGATGATCTTTTACATCAGATTCAGGGACAGAAACCAGATTTTGGTATAACTAAAGTGGGCTGTCTGTAGATGGTGGTACCTCAAGGCAGGGCTCACTGTTCTGTGTAGGAGGTGGTACCTCAAGGCAGGGTTCACTGTTCTGTGTAGAAGGTGGTACCTCAAGGCAAGGGGTCACTGTTCTGTGTAGAAAGTGGTACCTCAAGGCAGGGGTCACTGTTCTCTCTAAGAGGTGATCCATCAAGGCGGGACTTACTGTTCTCTGTAGAAGGTGATTCCTCAAAGCAGGGGTCAATGTTCTCTCGTACAGTCATGCTGAATAAAAAACTCGTTGTCAACGTACCACCTGCTTTGTGATTTTTGCCTGCTTTACAAGAGAAGCTAGACTTGCTCAAGTCTCACTGGACTGTCTTCCGTATTTTATTCAAAATAAAATTAATTGCAAAAATAAATTTTTCAAGTAAACACACGTCGAAGCGTTATTCGGTTACCATACAGGTAGGCCCTCAAACCTGGCTAATTGGCGTGGAACGTGTCTATAACCAGATAACACGGGACTCCAGATGATTAGCGCCGGGCGGTCTGCACTGTGTTTCTTATCACACAGACATGCGAGCGGTCATAACGCACCCCTCTTCAGAAGCTGTTAATTGAGCTACTGTGTAATGAAGTATTAATTGCACTGCCCGAGTCAGGCGGAGGGCGTCCTGGTGTCGGCAGCCGGAGGGAGACGGTCAGCTTTGTCTCACTTGAGTGGCCAGTGACTAGCCATGCATTCATCGAAGGCCACTTTCCACTCGCGATGATAATGGGATTAGAACTGACCAGGACTCAATAGCTGCTACTGTTGAAACCGACAAGGCGGCAGTGTCGACAGTTAAAAAAAAATATAATAATAATAGTAGGACCTACTTAATAACACCGTGTAGTTGGCATAATATTATTCAGTTAGCTTTGTGGAGGGGAAAATGTATCGCACTTCTGGGTGGGACCGCGGGATGGGAAAATAGGGACATGCACCAGGGACTTGTGCAAGTCTAAAGAGAAGCAAACAATTTGAAAATATACATCTCTCCCCTGCAAGCCTAATCACTTTGATACAGGTATAGAATCACAGCAGGGAAGAAGTCTGGCTGATCGAAGTGAAAGTAGTTAATTAGTGTGAAAAGATATCAATCTCAGTATTATCAAATTAGCACATAGGTGGTCATAAGGAAAGAGCAGCCGTCGATTTTGGCCAATGGCGAAGCCTGTGAAGGACAGAGAAAATCAGATGATGAGTTCAGCATGATATTTTTTCTCCCTAAAATACTAGAGTAAGGTCGCAAAATTTCACCCAAAAATCTTTTTTATGTGTATGCTGGAAAACTATTTTCGATAATTTTTAACTGTCTTTTTATTTTGCTAAAAATTACATCGGTATAAGTGATTTGTTGCCACGTGCATTCATTCAGACCCGTGAGAGACGCTGTGAAAAGCTGAATATTTCATTAAGTAGAATAGTTTGGTCCACATGACGCCTTCAAGCTATGAATATGTGCCCAGGACACGGATGCCCCCACCATTCATCGCATTTGAGAATATAAAATAGACATATGGAGAAGTAGGTGTGCATCTTCATCGTGCTGATTGATGTTCATGACTGCATGTAGTTAAATGTTCTTGCGGATAAATGCAACACAGGTTTGACACATGCCACAAAATTTGGACCTATCCGGCAGCGATCTTTTTTTAAGTCAAGGGTGCGGTACAGACAGACAATCCATTGAGGTAAAAGGTACCATAGAGGTAGAGAGCTACCTCCATGGACAAACAGATAGAAGCACTGACAAAGAAAACCCCAGGTGCTCTCTCTGATATGCTGATTAATATTCCTGTTAAGTTTCATGATGTCACATTTTCGGAGATGCATTTAACACAAGTTTGACAGATGCAAGGAAAGCTTGATCTATTCGACAGCGGTCAATCATATCTCGCTAAATCAAGGATGTGATACAGACAAAGGTAGAGGCAAAACCCCGGTGCGCACTTTTGTTTGCTAATTAATATCCACAATAGGTTTCATAACTGTAATTTAAATACATTCGGAGATGCATGCGACAAAAGTTTTGATACATACAAGAAAAGTTTGACCTACCCGATAACAGATTTTTTTTACTAAATGAATGGTGCGTTACAGACACACAGACACAGGTAGAGACAAATAAAGACCCAGGCGCACATCTTTGCTGAGTAATAGTCCTGTAAAATTTCATGATTGTTGGTGTTATAATTTTTGGAGGTATGCACCACACAAATTTTGCGTGATATGCTGTACAGAAATCGATCATTTTCACTAAATCAGTGACGCGATTTTAGACACACAAACGGAGGAACAGACAAACAAACTAACGGATGCATATCTTCATATCCCGATAATTCTGTGAAGTTTCTTGACTGTCGGTCGATTTTCTTTTTCTTTTTTATGATATGCACGATACAAGTTTCTAATTGAATGCGGGAAGAATAGACGAACGAACCGAATTATGTGCAAATTTACGTTTGCTTCCCACCAAAGTTGTTTGGACCCTGGGGCATGAAATAAACCTTGGACACAGATGTTCTAATTTGTCATTACATACATGTGGTCATTTAGAAATGCAGTGATTGTATATCAGCGAAAGTTAGATGTGCACGAAGTCATGTACATAATGCTGATTAGTAGTAATAGTCGATTCATGACCAGATAAAACGCCTTGGGAGATAAAATTTAATATATTGCCATGCAAAATGATGTTTAAAAAAGACAGCGATCATTTCCACAAAGTCAATGGCGCTGGACATATAGACACCGGTTCGACACAAAAATAGATGCAAAATCAATTGGAACACAGGTGCTTATCTACATATGCTTAGAAATATTGCTAAGTAATTTCATCATGAAATCATTTTTAAACATATTTACGACACGGATTTTTATATCAGATGCAGGATGGATGGACAAGAACAAAGTTATATGCCCCCAATATGGGGGGGGGGGGGGCAGGATAAAAACCAAATTCATAATAGAATGGTTGAAATATTTGTCAAATCTGTTATTGATAAAAAATAAATGAGCAAGTTATACTTTTTCATGACAACTGCACAATATGTACATAATGGCATTCATGTGATTTTTAGCATTTAAGTCAGTTTTAACGAATATTGATTTTTTAAGACATGGAACCAAATGATTGCATGGTTCTACCCTCATGTAAATAAAAACATTGCTGCCTCATATGCGGCGCCGAAACTTGGTTCTGGAACAAGCGGCCGAACAAACTTGAATCTGCATGTGGGACATATTCGCACCAACATTGACACGGCTTTCACTGATGAAACTAAGTTAAATTAATTAGTTCGCTTATGGAGTTAGTTTATAGCCCTACTCTAAAATACAAATCTGCACAATTAAATACCTATTTAATCTAATCATAAGAATTTCAAGGGTATCTATTTTAGACACACCTTCGGCTAAAGAAAGTAAGTAAACAAATGAAATATTCTCCCTTTTACGTTTATTTCAAAGTAATGAATACAAGTTTTATCAAAACAGAGAGAGAGAGAGAGAGAGAGAGAGAGAGAGAGAGAGAGTAAAGTACGCCCATGTAACTTTAAGACCAATTCACGTAGACCTGCTGCATACGCCAAACGGCCGGTTGCATGACCTGTAAATCAGCTTAAATAAAGGTATGGTCAAATAATTATGTCTGGGTGCCAACCCAGACATAATAAAATTATTGTTTTTGTAGGAGTTCGTTAATCTTTCTTTATTTCTTTATACCTTTCCGCCACATTATTTGCGCAGTTTTCTCAGCCATTATACAAGTTGCAGCATTGAAATTTTACATACTATGAGACCCATAGCTGAAATTGTGCACCTGGTGTGGATTTATTGATATGTTATAAATTATTAAAGTTTTGCGTAAAAAAAAACCCTATTCAGCTATAAGCTAAAAAAAACAATGGTAGTTGTATTAGCCAATCACATTGTATTGATTGACAATACACCTGTTGATTGGGTTACTCGACTACTGTTCAGCAGATTGTACCTGATGACCTATCATTGATGATGTCACAAAGCAGTATCAGCAGGGGTTTCAAAACAAGCTCCAATTGGCACCCTGACAGATTTGTTTGAAAATCTATCCATTCTAGTTCTTTCTTTATTTCTTAATACCTTTCCGCCACATTTTGTGACGCAGTTTTCTCAGTCATTATACAAGCAACAACATTGAAAATTTACATACTGTGAGACCCATAGATGAAATTGTGGACCTGGTGTGGATTTATTGATGTTATAAATCAGTAAGGTTATGTGTAAAAAAAAAAAAAAAAGAAAGAAAGAAAAGAAATTTCTATTCAGCTATTGGCTGAAAACAGAATGGTAGTGATGTTATAAATCAGTAAGGTTATGTGTAAAAAAAAAAAAAAAGAAAGAAAGAAAAGAAAGAAAGAAAAGAAAGTTCTATTCAGCTATTGGCTGAAAACAGAATGGTAGTTGCATCAGATTACTGTTACATTGCATGGATTGACAATACACCGTCTGCTTGGTTACTCTACTACTACTGTTCAGCAGATTGTACTTGATGATCCACGATTGATGTCACAAAATATCGCAGGGGGTTTCAAAACAAGCTCCAATTGGCACCCAGACAGATTTGTTTGCAAATCTATACCCATTTTAGTTCGTTTTTGTTTGTTTGCTAGTTTATTTCATTTTCTACTTCCGAGAAGGACAACAATTTAAATGTATATAGCTGAATTAACATGCAAACACTTTATAAAGCCCATGTACGCTATAAAGGTACATTTAGGTCTGAAATGTTTGAGGCTAATTATAATTTTTTGGCAGATTTAAAAATTATGCCACAAACCAAGGAAGCGAATGTGGTTGTCAGTATCGCAACCAATTATATTCAAAATGAGAGACGTTATCATTACCGGACATTTCTTCTATTTTTCAGTTATCCGTTATTTAGTAAGCAAGTTATCCATGCACAGTTTAATATTTATAGGTTATGACATGGTTGTAGCTGTATCAGCTCCCGAGCACCCGTATCATCCCGAGACCAAAGTCTCGTTACAATACGGATGCTGGGGGCTGATAGTGATATAGGGTGTGATACAGCTACAACCATGTGTGACCTTTATGTTTCCATTCGGTGTAAATAAAAGGCTAGCGATGGATCGAGGGTGGGTGGGGTTGGGGCGGTGGGATTAAGGGGGTTCGATCGAACCTCCCCCCTTGTAAAAAAAAAAAGAATAAAAAAGAAAAAGAAAAAGAAAAAATAAAAGAAAAGAAAATAAAACATTGGAAGATAATATCAAACAACTTGACTTTATTACCGCCGCTTTCAGATTAAGTTCACTGTCTGATGGTTTATCTAAACATGCACGATCTTTAAGCGGTTCATACTTTCATATACATGCATATTACCATCCGGTGTAAATACAGCCCTGGTTATCATAATTGTTTATTTGGTTGGTATGGGAGCATGAGCTTTGGTATTTCGGAGCAAGGTGGCTCAAAATGAGGTTAAAATCAGCACATGGAAGCTTTTTCCTTGTATAACCAATTACATAAGAGTAGCCACAAGTTCCTTATTATAAATTCGTAAATATCACCCTCAAAATGGTTACTAGGCATTCAGTTCCTATACAGCTAATCAGAGAACAGAATTCTCACACACACCCTAATTATAAATCTATAAATATCGCCCTGAAGATTGCCACAAGATTGATATTTATGAATTTATAATTAAAGGGAGAGTGAGAATACTATTCTCTGATTGGCCATACAGGAACTGAATGCCTACGAACCAGGGGTGATAAGATTATGAGCCTGGCTACCCTGGGTCTGAGGATCTGCATTCCATAGCCTAGGCCTATTTATTTACACCGAATGGAAATGATAAGGAGATACAACGAATACGAGTGGGTTCTTGTATTCGATTCAGAAGAAATCACGAGCGCACGAAGTGCGCGAGTGATTTGTTCATGAATCGAATACAAGAACCCACGAGTATGAGTTGTATCTCCTTCTTAAACCATGTGATCTTTTCAATAATTTTTATATTGTAGTCCCTTGTTTACCCTTGTTATCAGGGTCGCTGCACAGAACTATTTTTTGACCTACCGAAGCACGTGCGCGCCAAGCGTTCCGCTACATGCACAAGTGACCATTGTGAAAGCCACCGAAATGTGGGTTGAAAACCAGAGCTAGTCTGCTGGTGTAGCGGGCAAAACCACTGTAAATTATCAGCCAGGGTTCGAATCCCGCTGGGAACTATGAAAAATTAAAAATTATATTTTTGTGAAAAGTAGAGAGAACACGAGTTCTCTATGGCAAAATTTCAAAGTCCAGCTTTCTGGTCACAGAAAGTAGTGCCAATACAAAAGACGTTTGCAGTGAGTTAACTTCAAAAACTGAAGAAGAAATCACTGGTTGAAACAAAAGAGGCATGGTTTAAATAAAGGTTATCACATGGTTGTAGCTGTATCACCCCTGTATCAGCCCCTCGCATCCGGTCTTTCGGTCTCGTGACGATTCGGGTGCTGGGGGGCTGATACAGAGGGTGACACAGCTACAACCATGTGATAACCTGTATGTATAATCATAACGTTTCAATATACATTCTGTGTGCTTTGGGTATGAGAATGCTATATATTACATCAAAGGCTTGTTCTACGCAACATTGTAACTCATGCTGCTGATGTTGCCATTATGGTTATGACTTTTGTCCATTTTATTTTGAAACCAGGGACACATCATGATTCATCAGATCGCTAGTTCAGTCACGCATAATTTTAATACAGGAGGCCAGTCATTTCGCCTCACAACGTGACCTGATACGTATCTGTGTAGTTTGTTTAGAACGTCAGAGCTGTCTTTGTCTTCATCTTTTCTTTTCTTTTCAATTGATGAAAATGTAATATTTGGAATTGTCTTGTCCTAATCTATCTGTTGAGGCACAAGTTAAAGAATTATTGTGCTAATTGTTAAATATAGTGAAACATCAGGAAGTGCTTTCAAGTGACTTTCTTTTTTATTTTGTGTTTTTAAGAATAGCACCCTATACTAGTATATGGAAAAACGGAAAACAAGATCCATGTCTTTAAAATACTATGAAACATAACTGAGTCCCTGGATTTGTTCTTATCTGCATCAGGTGTAAGATTGTGAGACTGCAAAGTTAAAATTTGCTAATTTGCATACCATTTTATTTTTTTAAATTGAAGACTTATATTTCAATACGGGCTTAATAGCTACAATTTGCAGGACACCTCTTAGGTTCATGGTTTGGCACAGAAAAGAGTGTCATTTTTAGAAGTTCAGACTGGACAAAATGAGAAATAGGTAAATTTAAAATACGTTTCCTCCTATATCTTGGTCTTTTATGTCGCATTTTTGCATGATTTATCCAAATTAGCACACTAATACGTATGTATATGCACCAACTGATAGAGCAAGACTGTGCAACTTCTACACTGTATACTTTCATCAACGTACACCAAAATTAAACAGCAGCAAAAACGTAGATGTACACATTTGTATCTGGATACATTAAGTTTCTCTTTGTATTAATTAGGAACTCAAATTTTGACTTTCAGAAGTCTAACAGGGAGTGTATAGTCCTGATAAAATTGTTAGATCTTTGTAGTTCCTTTCTGGTTTGGTTGTATCGATCGGCTCTATATGATTTGCTTTCAAAAAATAACTTGATGTTAGAGGCAGAAGATGGAACCATACGGATACAATGTATTTTTTCTCATAGATGATATTTGTAACCACTGGCACCTCCTGTTTAAGAAACAGAGCTCGCCAAAATTTAGTCTCACACTGAACGAAATAACTGCAGTCATTTGTCGCAGTCACATTAAATGTGTTCACTGGAATGAGTGGGTGCAGACCAGGTCCAGTAGTTTTAAAGCACTGGCACCGCCATCCTGTAAAAAGTTTTGGACTTATCTAACCCTGTATGCCGTACCCTGAAAGGAAATAAGAAAGCTGCCAGGAAAGCCCAGTTAGTGAATTTTGTGTGTCTCAGATATCAAATTGTCCACGTGAAAATAGAATCCCAAATGCTAGGAAAACGTCTGAGAGTATCGATTTTTAAAAAATTTCCGGGAAAGGCGCCCAAATTCTTAAATATTCCCATCAAAAATTGTTATTAGGCATTCTATTCCCGTGCGGCGAATCAGAGAACAGGATTCTCACAGACCCCCTAATTATAAATTCATAAATATCAATCTGGTGGCATCATCTTCAGGTTGATATTTATGAATTTATAATTATACATGTATTTTCGAATTTATAATTAGGAACTTCTGGCTGCTCACATCTAATTGGTTATTTAAGGAAAAAGGTCCAATGTGCTGATTTTAGCCTCGTTTTAAGGCACCGTTCTTTGAAATAAAACAGCTCATGCTCCCATACCAACACAAGTAACATCAATGATAACCAGGGCTGTATATACACCGAGTGTTTAGGCCTATATTAATTTCAATAGGCTATGTCCTGATTTAATAAAATTATTAAATGAGAAAAATGTTATATTGAAAATATAATCCCAGTAAAGATCAACTTACATATTCATATGAAACTATCAGTTCATTGAACCTGGCAGGATATGCTGCAATCATGAATTGGATACTAAAACTAGGCCTGTAGAGTGAGTGCACTCGCGCGGGCGTGCATGTGTGGATTTGTTCACATAATTTGGAGGAGTTTAAAGACGATAATAAGTTTAAGAGTCTCCGCCGATTTTGTTCCAGAAACACAGTAATTTAACTTTACGGGGAAACTTTACATGTACTGTTACAAGTGCAACTTAGTCGAATGGCCTTTTGTGGGTGTTAGCTCTAAGACGCTTTTAATATTTTATAGAAGGTAACAATAATCCTTAGAATTTGTCAGCGGGTTGCCACTTCTTACACTTTACGTGAAGATTGTGTGGTCATAATCTTTGCACATCGTAATGTGTAAAATCATACGATGTATGTGCTGTGAAAAACACCCTAATAGGTTGACGGGGAGGAGAGGGAGGGAGAAGGAACGGTCATTCCAGCCAAAACTACCCAATTGCGATTTATGGGTATCTTTAACATTGACGGTTTACTGTGAATTTACATATATGTATACAATTAAATGGATATCGGGGTCATGATATATTGAAAAAGTACTTTGTTGACATCTTCGTGTTTCTTTTATCATTTCTTCTTTACATGATACAATGATATTCACTGAAAAGTACCATGTCTTTTTTTCTCAAAAGTTGTGTTTGAATTTTTAGGGGAAGGTCTAACTGTTTAGCTCAATCGCATTGGTATCATGTTTGAACTTTGAGTGCAAACCAGAATGCACCTATGGAAAATTTTGCAAACACATTGGAGATTAGTTGCACATTGTATCCAAACATTGTATCAAACAATGTCCGTTAAATTACATAACCTTCCGTTATCATCAAATAAAGAGACTCAAAATTAAGAAAACTACGTTTAAGAGTCTTTATTTGTGTATGTATAGGTCTGAGATCAGTTTTGAAATAAAAAACATCTCTCCGCTCATGTTCACACAATATGACCTTGTTTCGATACATTTAAACCAAAGTTGAACATTTATACCAATTTCCATTTTAACTTCCGTTACCACAAATAAACCAATTTGTTCACACTATATCCAGTATATTAGTAGTAGTTCTACCACAGAAAGGTGTTGTAAAACATATCCCGAGCCGAAGGCGAGGGACATGTTTTACAACACTTTTGCTGTGGTATAACTCACTTCTACTATGTGAATTAAAATCTGCTAACCTGCAACATTTTCAGTAAAATGGCTAATAAGCCTCTCAGCTGGTCCACACACCCCAATAAAAAAGATTACCTAGCCAAGTTTCCTGTGTCCAGTTTTATGGTATATTCTCCTAACCTCTGTTCATTTTCTTCAAGAACCTTGTATCTGGCTACACTGCTTAACATGGATGAAGGATATGATGTGGAATGATTGCTTAACATTCAAACTCAACAGCTGTTGTTTTCAAGGGTTGAGAAGTATGATACCGGTACACATGGCCGTTTTGGGAATCCTGTCAGCCATCCCAGTTGATGGTGCTAAACCAGAACAGGATCCCTACAGGAACTAAAAAACAAACAACCTGGGCTCACAAAATATGGCGGGATTGGTGTGACTATAGAAACAAAATGGAAACAACAATAACAGATGAAAACTTTCCAGTCCCAGACCTGGATGAGAACAGGGATAAAAACAAAGAATCGTTAAATTATTGGATGTGTCACTTCATACAGGAAGTAAGACGGGAGGATGGGAAGGGGTACCCATATATAACACAGTGTATGCAATTATTTGTGGCATGCAAAGCCATCTTAATTCACTCTAATAGACGTATGAAAGAATTGACAGCCAAGGAGAATGGGACTGAATCCAGAAGAGCAGACCCACTCACTTATGCTGATGAAGACTTGCTACGGACCTCTGGTACCATAAACTTTAATATCAGTAAAGGACTTAGTTATGGAGTCTTTTTCTACAACTGTGTTGCCTTCGGGTTTCGGGCCCTGGACGAATACAAAAATCTTCGGATAGTACAATACAAACTATGCTTTGATCCAATGCAATGCAAGCAAATGCTCATTTTTAATGGCAGAACATCCAAAAATGTTCAGGGAGGCCTTCAGCACCGTGCAGTGGAACGAAAAAGGATTGTACGGCATGCAGACATGTCTAATCCGAGATGCATTGTCAAACTGTTTGACAGTGAGGTATAGGCCCACTATTTCAGGTATAAACACTAACTTCTTATATTTCACGAAAAGTGTAAAGTGCCTACACAATTAATTACAGTATGCGTTAGGTTGGAATACAATGATCATGAATGTAATTTGTATCTAGGCCTAACTTGGTTAATCGAAACTTAACAAGTTCAAGCATCGATTTCGTTTTCCTTAAAATCATAATGAAGATCTCAGATACCCCCTGCAACAGTGCAAATGTGGACGCCTTTCAAGAGATACACCAATGTCTAGCATTAATTATCAACGAATCTGAGCAAAAAGACGGGCTGTAATAGCACCGCCACACTCCCGTAAATGAACGACACTCTTTTTTTTTTTTTTTTTCGTGTGCAGTCTGCGTCTGTGTGACGATTCGCCGGGAAACCCCAGCCTGGCCGGGCGGTAGTTCCTCCACTGGCTCCAGTTTTCCAGGCAGGGACACGTCCTAGGCCTAGGTTACTATGAAATCTATCCTAACGAAGTAAGTTTATTTTTGCTTCTTATATGCAGTGAATTCGGTTCTTTTAAACTACTTTAGAATCGTGCGTAGCGGTGAGTGTCGATCGACGATCCATGCACCAACACCAAATCTGAGCTGGCAACATGTTTTGCCTTTTGGAACCGCTTGGGGATAAGGCCTCCAAAAGCGACCTGCATGGTGACTGCACTGTCTGAAGACATTAATTAAGGTTAGACGCAATATGAGCAACAAAATAGTGTTTATGTCAACTGGTCAAATTTTGTGCTGTAGATAAAGCTACATTTTCTGTTTGTTTGCTTTTTTTTTGTGGACAATATCAAAACATTTGTACCACCAATTTCCATATTAACCCCTCGATCTTCAGCCATGAACAACGAGTTATCAAAATTTTAAGTCAGCGATGACAACCTTTGTGTGATACTGACTAGCCGGCAGCTCATGTACATTACCAAGTGCACATATTTTAGATTCTGTCACTGCATATATGCAAACATGTATATTTCATTCCTTTATCTTTCATGCGACGGTGACTGTTGGCATTTAAAATACATGTAGTGCTTACGCTGAGAAAATACAATGTTTGATCTTACATTTCAATCAACATTTCGAACAAAATGAGAATCACAGTGTATTCTTATCATTGCCCCTTGTGACAGTCTGTAACCGAGGAGGGTAGAGAGAGAAACTGAAGCATTGAATCAGTTGCAGTTTTTTATGTGATGGCTATAAAGATTTTAATGTATTTCATTAAATAAAGATGCATTCGTTAAATTATTAATTCTGAACTTTTCCATAGGAAATGCCTCTCTTGCATTTTCCTGCTGTAACTCTGTGATTTACCTTTTCCAATTAGGCCCCGCAAAGTGTTTTTTTTTTGGGGGGGGGGGTTGTTTGTTTGTTGGTTTGTTTTTTTGGTTGTTTGTGCGCTATATGACCAAAAGCTGAAAATAGGAGGACCCTAAAAAAGTCAGAGATAATGTAGATTGGGAAGAATATTTGTTTGGTTTGGCTCTGTCAAGTTATGTAATTTGGATAAATTTATAAACCTTGTATTCTAAAGCTAATGTATTAGGAAGAAACAGCTAAGAGCTGCTTAAACCTGACAAAATTGTAAATTAACGAGATGTTAAATGACTTTTCTATAGGTCTGTGTGCTTATTTGGAAAAAAGGAAGAAAAAAATCACAATTTTTGTAATTAAAAAAATGATGTGGCCTTGTATACATAAAGAAAGCTATCATTAAAAGCTTGGTTTGTGTTAGTCATATTGAAAGGCATCCAATTAGTAACTTGTTATGATGCCCATGCAGGTAATATGAAATTACTAGCGTGACAAGGGGATACATTGCCTATACTACATTCAACCCTGACATCTCTTATCTTGAATTGTGCCAAATGATAAACAATAAATGTGTAACACTGACAAGTTAACATATTGCTTCTACTGTAAATGAGCTCCTGTTTTGAATAATTTTGTCAATTTCCAAATACTTCTAGCTTTGGTGACTTACTCTGTATGAATTTAAAACGGGTGCAAATTCAAACCAAAATAATATATATTGTATACATTTGTTCCTCAAGGACTGTTATTTAGCATGTATATAAATGTACATTCTAATAGAGGAGAACATTCATTTAAAATTCCCCATAAAGAGACTACTCCCCTATTGCAACCAACTTTATATGATTTAACTTCTGTTTACATTTACAGTCTGTCTGAGGTAGTGAGACTTCTAAAATGAACTGTTTTGTCATTCACATTAACTTCAGTATGAGTTGCTCCTGCTATTGGCTTTGACCAAACCCTATACCTATGATTTTTGTTGGACCAAGAAGAAAAAAATCTTCATAAAAACTACTAAAAATACTCAAATATGAGAAATTTTGAATTAAATGATAAAAACTTTAATTTCTAGCATACTTCAAAATAAACCTAACGGTCTTGATTCATAAACTAACATCAACTTCTGCAAGGTTAGTGGTTCATCCTTGCACAATAATTAGTTCTTTAGAAAAATAAAGTTTCGTTAAAAAACCCGTATTTTAAGTGGTCATTAGGAAGAAAATTTTGTGACGTTCTAAGAAAATCCACCCACGTCTATGTGGAATTTTGTATAGTCATGTGGAATAACATGAAATGTAATATTGAAATCGTTGTACATTATGGGATATCTAGGGTCATGGGTCTCTTTAGGAGTTAAGACAGACTGTAGATTAGTTTTCCACATTAAAACCACTCCCAGTTAAATCTTTATTTGAAGCTTTATAACATGCATCCTTACATGATCATGAATATGATGAACATTTTACCTCGGATACTCTAATTTAACACAAAATCTAGTAAAAGTCCTACTGGAAGTGTTGATTTTCCAAGTTCAGTTAATATTTTAGTTTCACAAAAAATGAAGCTGGTTGCTCGTCAAATTTGAACCGGCAAACATCCTTCTAAGCCATTGTACCATTTCTTTATGAGATAATAAATATGTACATGTGCAGTCACGAAATACTAAATCCGTTCAATTAAAACCTCCCCATGCATAAGACAGCACAATCCTCTCTTTTTTTACTTAGTATTGTATTCATAAGTGTGTTTCGACTGGAGAGTTAGCAAACAATTGAATCCATACTGTTACTGACAAATTATGTTCTCACTTCTGCGAACCCTTGTCATCATATGAATTCAAGTTGCACGTTATTCGCGGCCCTGCAGAATGTATGTCGTTGGTTTTTTGTTTTTTGTTTTAATTCCATATTCTTGTGCATCAAATGTAAAGGTTATGATTAAAATGTACCAATATGCAATACAACACACATCTATGGAGATGAAGGATGCGATTCATAGTCCAGTCTGTGCAATATAGCTGATGGGGATCGGGTGCAGGTAAAACTGCTGCTATATCTTTTATTTCTTTTTTTAGTCTATGATCCTACAACCGAAGGCTAGGTCTGGAGCTTAAAGTATTTTTGCAGAGGTCCAGGTCTTAATTTCATGAGTCCATCATTTAAATCTTAAGTTGATTATTTTGTGCAGTAGTATTAAGTTTAGTGAATAGGTTATGTGCAAAGCAGCAGAACATCTTATATGAATATAATTAAAAGGCAATCAGAGATTGCTAGATCCATGCCTCCATCGCCTCATTTATAACCTTGCTAATTACAGGTCTCATTTTAGAATGACTGTAGTCAATAAAAATAGGCTATCATTGTGACCCAGATACTTGACATACTGACCTACTTTTATGTATGACACACTCTTGTGTCCAGATACACATGTGTGTAAAGTTTCATGATTCTAAGTCAAAGGACAACCGAATTATAACCCGGGCATGAAATGTAATGTAGTTTTGCATACTGTATCACCGTGACCCAGATACTTGAGCTATTGACCTACTTTTGTTTCATGTGCACTTTAAGGTCGAGATACGTGTATGTGTGAAGTTTCATGAAACTAAGTTAAGTAGTAAAGGGTTTATAGCCCTGATATGATTTTACAAGAATATGTCACTGTTAACCAGATACTTGAACTAATGACCTACTTTTGGTACATCACACACCCTTATATCCAGATGCAGTGTGTGTAGTTTCATTATTATAAGTTGAAGGACAAGCAAATTGTAGCCCTGACACAAATAGTGGAGACCCAGATACTTGACCTAGTGACCTAATTTTGTTTCATAACACGCTTTTTTGTCAAGATATATATGTGTGTGTTTGTGAAGTTTCATATATTTAAACTAAATGATAAAAGAACTATAGCTCTGGCACCATTTTACAAGGATATGTCACCGGGATCCAGACACTTGATGCAATGACCTACTTTTGGTTCATGACACACCCTTATGCATAGTTGCACCTGTGTTTAAAGTTTTAGTAATCTAAATTAAATGACAACAGAATGACAGCCCAGCCATGAAGTGTTATGTAGTTTTACATGATTTTGTCACTGTGACCCAGATACTTCATCTGGTGACCTACTTTTGGTACATAACACATTGTTATGTGTAGATGCATCTGTGTAAAGTTTCATGAATATGAGTTACATATAGTAAAGGAATTATATATAATTCGGACACTATTTGACTAGAATATGTCACTCTGACCCAGATACTTGACTTAGCGACATAATTTTGGTACATGATGCACCCTTATGTCAAGATTCACCTATGTTTAAAGTTTCATTAATTTAAGTTGAGGTATAAGCGAATTATAGACTGGACACAATTGCGGACAGACGATCGGACAGGGAAGCATGGATGCGCGGATGAATGAAAAAAAACCAAACGATTTCTGTATGCGTCTCCTCCATTAGGAAAGGGGCATAACGAGTAAAAATGACAAAATGGGGTCCATTTTACACTAATGCAATAGGATAATTTTGGATTTGCCCAGGATTAAAAAGACTATCCATGAATTTCAGGCCTTCAAAGGCCATATTTTTTTTAATGGAACTTTCAAGTGTTTACAGACAGTGTATGAACCAAGTCGACTGCATTATGCATCCAAGGTCTGTTATCTGTTATATGTATCTCTGTGTTGGGACACAGACATATAGTTTTTCTTTCTTTCTTTCTTTCTTTCTTTCTTTCTTTCTTTCTTTCTTTCTTTCTTTCTTTCTTTCTCTCTCTTCTCTCTCTCTTTCTTTCTTTCCTTCTTTCTTCTTTCCTTCCTTTCTTTCTAGGCAAATTTGTCAGATATTTCATTTGAAAACCATAATATTTGGTATCTGGTAACCATACAAAAATGATAATTGTATACACTATTATGCTCACACATCGTACCATCTTTCTTCCGTATCCCTTACACTGTTGTCGTGTAAGTCCTCCTCTGGTGAACTGATGTTCGAAATCTCTACGTTGTCTCGTTTTGTATGTACAAGAGGCCTTCATATAGGCAAGTGAGCCTGTTGGCCAACTGTTTTCTCTTTTGTTTGCAACAAAATATGTTTAAACCAAAACCATAATACGTAGAAAGCGTAAACTTGGCATGATCATACTTCTATACATGACGTATGGGGTTCTTGTAAAGAAATTCAATGGTTTTGAAAATTATGCAAATTAGGGTCATTTGAAAATTTAAATGTTGAATATCTCCAAAATTAATATGGGAACAGAAAACCAATCCAAATGCAATGAATATGTTTGTCCCGCTGCACATTTTTGTTATTTACATGCGACCTGTAAAGGTAAAAAATCAAGGTCATTTGGACCTTTAAAATTTTCATCCAGCCATAAATCTGTCAATTTTCATCCAATTTTAACCATGTTGGACCCAAATTGTAGGTATTGCAACACTGCATATTTTTGTAAATTATAAGTAACCTTTTAAGGGCAAAGGTCAAGGTCAATTGGACCTTTGAAATTTTCATGTAGCTATAATTCAGTCAATGAATATCCTATTTTGATCATGTTGGGCTCAAATTGTAGCTAATGTAACACTTCACATTTTTTGTGATTTACATGTGACCTATAAAGGTCAAACATCAAGGTCATTTGGACCTGTGAAATCTTCATGTAGCCATAACTCACTCAATTTTTATCCAATATTGATAATGTTGGACTCAAATTGTAGCTATTGTACACTGCACATTTTACTTATCACATGTGACCTCCAAGGATCAAAAGTCAAGGTTACCTGGACCTTTGAAAGTTTCTTCCAGCCATGACTTGGTCAATTTTCATCCAATTTTAATCATGTTAGGCTCAACCTGTAGATATTACAACACTGCACACTTTTGTGATAACAGGTTACCTGTAAAAGTCAAAGGTTAATGTCATTTGGACCTTTGAAAGTTTTATCTAGCCGTAGTAACTTGGTCAATTTTTATATGATTTGGTTCATGTTGGGCTTAAATTCCAGGTATTGTAACACTGTATATTTTTGTAATTTACATATGACCTCTAAATGTCAAAGGTCAATGTCATCGGTACCTTGAAATAATCGTCCAGCCATCAGCTTAATGGAATTTGAAGTACCACAGGACAAAAGTTGTAGGAATTAATATTTACAACTTTTGAAGGCACAGAGACAAGTTTGCTTTGAAGCAAATCTTCTTTTCTAGTTGGTTCCTACATTTTGTTCCTGTCATAGTGGTATCACTCGACAATTGAGATACTAAATGAATACCCTGGGATTTAAACTGTATATTAGGTACTACAGGCCACTCCACATGTTTGTGTTTTACTTATTCTTTCACACATACAAAAACATGTAACTTCTGTTGAAGTTATGTGTTTTTGTTTCAGATTTAGTGGGTACCTGCGGTTTTTTAGTCCTCTGACCAGGATCACAGAAAAAGGTCCTCCTCTGTGTCACTGTGATATAAATATAGCCAGTGGTTGGGTGCATTCCTACACTGGGTCCGGTTGCACCTTAGTCAGTCATAACAATCTCCAGCTGTCCATATGATAATGGACAGTGTTATACTGTTCAGTGATGAGGTAATAACCAGTGGTCCCAGGAGGGTGTTGAGGGTGTCTGATCTCCATACTGAATGTGAGGACGGAATGACCCGGGTAGTCGTATGCACAGGCATCAAGACAGAGCTCCTGTTAATTCGTTGCATTTGAGAATTCCTTTATGGCTTGAAAATGTTCTGCCTGTGTCCAGTCTACACTAACCCCTGTCACAAGACCTCTGTCTGATGTGTGAGACCACCATCTCATGAGAGACCTGTCTTAGAAATTTCGAAGTCTTTTGCTTTCCATGCTAATTGACCTGTCACGAGGGACCATGTGTCCCTTTTTTGTTGAAGTGTTAGATAATCATCTCTGTCTGGTGACAGCCATAGAGGGACTATTGTATACCGATGGCCGAAAGAGCTAAATTGACATAACCTAAAATTGACCTGATAATTGCTTATTTCTTATATATGTGACACATATGGCAATGCGAATATACACTTTTGTGGTTTTTATGTATGGGCTGGAGGTGGGGAATGTGTTAAAAAAATCTGCATCAGGAATTTTATCTCATGTGTGTGTGTTATTTGGTCATTTACCCTCCCCCCCCCCCCCGTGAAGGTTGTGTGGCCAGTTGATTTGATCATATGGTGGCAAACAGTTTATAGACTGTCATGCTTCACATTTTGACCCAGCTTATCACACGCCCTGATATAAAAAAAAAAACATTTTGCTGGTTTGTTCTCAATTGTTTTTCCTGGACGAATGTTAAAAAAATTAGCTACAGAAATATAGTCAGTTTTTCTTCGCTTTTGCGCTCATTTATTTACATCTGAGGACTGGAAAAACATGTCCAAAACTAGAAAAGATGATTGGCTGCCTAGCAAATCAGTGTGTGTGGCTTCAAAGCATATTGGTATGGCAATGTACAACTATTCCATAACACAGGAGTAGAAGTTGGAATGACATCTCTATCTATTATAGCTATGAAGCTATTCACGATTTAAAATTCTACTTAGCATAGTTTAAATTGCTGCAACTTTTGTTTTTAATTCATTAGGTGGGCAATAATCAACAACCGCCTAGCAGAAGATGGAATGGCATCTCTATCTATTATAGTGTTAAAGATATTCAAGATTTAAAATTTTAAATGCTGCTAATTGGCATAATCTAAATTACTACAATTTTTGTTTTACATTCATTAGATGCGCCATGGTCACCCCCCCCCGTAAGAAGTTAGAATGATATCGCAATCTATCATACTTTCGAAGATATTCAAGATATAAAATTTCAAATATCCCTAATTTACATAATTTTAAACATCTTCATTCCTCTGCATAAAAAGGTCAAACTCCTTGTATGGAAGTACAATCATGCCAAGTTTGGAATTTATATGTATAATAGTGTAATAGTAAAGAAAGAAAGAGAGAGAGAGAGAGAGAGAGAGAGAGAGAGAGAGAGAGAGAGAGAGAGAGAGAGAGAGAAAGAAAGAGAGAGAGAAAGAAAGAAAGAAAGAAAAAAAGAAAGAAAGAAAGATAGAAAGAAAGAAAGAAAGAAAGAAAGAAAGAAAGAAAGAAAGAAAGAAAGAAAGAAAGAAAGAAAGAAAGAAAGAAAGAAAATACACTTTAAATATCAGATATGTCTTGGGTGCTTTCCTGCATCCCACTGCGGAACCTGTTAAGTAGTTTTTATTAAAAAAAAAAAAAAACAAACAAAAACAAAAACAAACAAAAACCAAAAACCAACAGATCATCATTTGAATCATTTGAATTTTTTTATTGCGGGGTATGGGTGAAAGAAACTTCATGAAGGGTGTAGAAATTATGACTTTACATATCAGACATAATAAGCTGTACACAAACCTGAGTAGGGGAGCCAATTGGAGCCCAAATGGATTGTAGTCTTGAATGGAAAATATGGGAATGCTGGTCATGTGCAGTCGTATTTGACAGAGGTTAAATGCATGCACTTTGCTGCGTTTTTAATGGCACTTCAGTACACCACAGACTTTGCGTTGTAAAGAAAGGTCTTTCATGTGTTCTCGTCTTTTGGCAAGGGCTTTCCAATAGTTTTTGAATGGAAAGAGCATGATGAGTTTTACCCAATTAAGAGCAAGTTTGGTGAAAAGCGTATTTTAAACACCAGGGCCCGTGTGCATAAAGGTGGTTAAGCTGTGGTTTAGCTTATTCCAGGGAACAACCATGGTGTAAAGTCTAATCCGTATGCATACAGGTGTTGCAAAGTTACCCCTGGTGTAAAGTTACACCAGGTTGAAGAATCCGTATGCAAGAAGGAAGTATAGCTTAATCCATGGTGTAAATGGCTTTAAACTACCCTAGATCTCTAAACCTGTCAGGGGGATAGTTTAACGGAGGTGTAAGTCCCAGTGGAAGTCTGCTTCCTTGTATACGAGGGACCTGTTATGATATGTAACGTAAATAATCACAACACTGTACATTAAGTGAATGTTCATATATGATAAAATGTCAAATAGTGACACCAATAGTGCGAAAGATCAGCCCCATTTCACATGCCTTGTGCTGTTCCTATTAATAAACAAAATTGTACTGTGTGTACATTAGTCAAACATACCAAATGTACGCACTATCTGAATATTAAATGGGTTTGCTCTACTGCAAATCTACACATGAAATACTGTAATTACAGAAATCCACACTGTATCCATTAGTAGTATTAAAATCAATGACAGTTTGTTTGAAACTAAATATTTTATTGCCTGCAAAGCAGACCAAGTTCCGTCTTACTACACTTAGAAACCATGTATGTCTTAATCAAATGCATAGAAAAACAAACGTCAATAAATGTTACCCTTCATTGGTCAATGTAGCTGCCCAGGAAAAACCAGAGATAAAACCTTTAGAATTATATTATTTGGCCTAAAAACTCTTGGAACCTGTGTTATAATAATAATAATAATGATGATGATGATGATGATGATGATGATGATGATGATGATGATGATGATGATGATGATGATGATGATGATGATGATGATGATGATGATGATGATGATGATGATGATGATGATGATGATGATGATAATAATAATAAATAAAATAAATAAATTTACAAAACTCGTTGCAGAAACTTCCTTTAAACTTGAAATCGTTAATAAACGTAGAGTGTATATATCGAAGGTCCGACCTAAAGTGACTGAATACCTGCAGTGCAACCGTGCAAAAAAATTAAAAAAACAAAACAAAACAAACAAAACCACGTGACTACGCTCCGCACCTCCTCTACTTATTTCACCCCTTTTCCGTCGCGTAGGCTACTTTATTGCGTAACACATTCAGAAAAAATAATTCCCACTTTACTTCGAAACGCGGGAATATTTCAATCGTGTTCCATAATACCTAATCCAAGGCCGTTTCACTGCTGTATATTTCTTAGATGATGTTTATAATGACTTCCACTTATTAAATCAGGCTAAGTTAAAATAGTAGTTTGATTCTTCCATTCAAAGCAATTTTGCAATGGAAGTAAAAGAATTGTGCCTTCATGTATGCCTTGATCAGCGCAAGAACAATTTTGCAATAAAGTATTTTGCCTCCAAAGTAGGCCCAGGCTGCGTATTTTGTTTTCTCCAATGGTTTAAACAAATACATAAAAACATACATTAAAAGTTGTGTTCGAAAGTGGTGAGGTTTGTTTCAGATAAGTTTAATGTTTGTCGTATATTGCATGCGAAAAGTTACTTTTTATAAATATGTGCAAGATGGTTTTCTGGCAAGATTTTGTTAACAAATAAATTTACTCGAATGTTCAATCATTTTTTATTAAAATTTGCCCGCTACCTAGTCTCTGTGTCCGCAAAATGCAATTTGATTGTTAAGTTGTGCGTTATATGTCTTTTAAGTATAGTTAAGAAATATGGCTTGCACAAGCCGAAACTTCTTGTTGGATTAAAGGTTGAGAAATAGGTCACAGTGACCAAATTTTGGCACACGACAGTCCGCTATTCAAGGAAGTGTCTACACGCAAAATCAGGTTAGTGTGAGCCTAAGGGTATAGGAAATATGGTACAGACGAGGCCCTACGCAAGGACAGACAGACGCGCAGACGGGTCTGACTAAGTTACATACAGTTCATGCAACATATAAAACACATATTATGTCTTCACTCATATAACTGATCAAAGCAAACTGTTTGGCAAAATGAATTTCAAATACTTGAACCATAAAATGACCTTGCCTTCGTTGACATATTCTAAAAGTTAGCCTACTATTCCTTCTTTAACAATGCTTCTGATATTATTGCGAAATGTGTGACATTTCCTCAGATCTTTTGCAATAATATAAGAATCTTTGCTGTAGAATAAAAACATTTTTAACACTAAAGTCTGCAGTCTGCACATTCAACAAACACAAAGAAAAACTAGACATCTTCAAAACGAAACATTGACTGAAGGGTTCGCATTAATAAGGCTGCAATTTGCTTCAGGTGGTCTTGTTATGCCACAGTATAATCAGTGCAAATATCTCTTTTCCGGCTCCATAAAGTAAAAATAGCGTATAGAGAACGGATTACTCTCGGCGCCCACAATTATTTTGCTCAGTCATGCATTTTTAGACTTCGCAGAAGAATAATTTATATACAATTTCCATATTATTGTCTGTGAAATGAAGGAGCGCTTTTGAATGTGTTCTTGGGACAAGTTCTGGTGACATAGACCACTGTACTGTGCGTCACCCATTCTGCCATCAAATGAACACTTTAAAAGTTTCACAACAAGTATAAAAATAAGAAGAAAAAGTTGGTTTTCAATAGGAATGTGGTCCATTATGATGTGCATCTGTGAAAAAAAAATTGGGGAACCTGCGTTGGATCCTTCTTGAGATATTATGATAACGTTGTCCACATGTGCACCACTCAGACAGCCTAAAAGATAAATACTTTTAAGTTTCATAAGAAGTTTATAAATACAAAGAGGACGCTAGTTGTAAATTGGAACCTGGTCCATCATAAGATGCATCTCTGACAAAAATTTGGGAAAGCTGTGGTCAATATTTTTGAGATATCGCGGTAACGTCGACTAGACGGACGGACGGACGACGCAGCTGACGACAATACCCTCCGGCACTTTATTTGCCGAGGGTAAAAAGTGCGCATACAAACATATGCAAAGTATACATTTGATGAAAGGTCATTCACAAAAGTATATTTTCTGATCAAATGAACTGTTGTTTATGAGACGATAAATTGCAGCATCAGAATTTTTGCCTTTTCCACAATCTACTGACCATTGCTTGTTTAAAAATGTATACATTGCATATGTCTATTTGAATACTTCTTGCAATATGCAGGTAACAAAGGGATAGTGCACTTATAAACAGTGGGGCATAGCTAGACAACGTTCTTTTTTCTCATGCTGCCAATTCCCCTCCTCCTGTTTTTGGCTTTGCTGTCCACGTCTTGTGCAGGCATGGTTGTTGTGACTGGACTTGGAAAAAGGGGGTTATATGGGGTAGATAGAAATTTTAATGTTTTATTGAAACTCCAGTGATCACTTACATCATCATGTTATCCATAACACAGATATATTTTGAGGATTAAATACACACATATAAGTTTATTGTTTATCATGCACAGATATAAAATCAGTAATATTTCAATTATTGACCACTGTGTGTACACTCAATTTCATTTTGACAAACATAAATCTGAAGCCCCTTGCCCCCTCGTCACGTAATGCAATCTCTCAATAAAAGGGGACAGCAGTCACACGACTGTCCTCGCTGTGCTCACCTAAGACAGGTCAGCTGGCCATTGTCAGGAAAGGGGGTTAAAACTTGTATCAGGGTCTTCAGTTAAACAGTGGCGCAACTGCCCCATGGATAAGTAACACCAGCTTTTATGCGTACCAATTTTCTTACACCATGAACTGAGGGGCAACTAAAACTGTTTTATGTTATACCATGGGTAAGTTACACCTCCTTTATGCATACGGGCCCTGGAGACAAAGGCAATTCTGTCAGAATTTTTGCCGCTCAAACGTCTATAGCAGGGACAAATCCAGAGGGGAGTCAGAAGGGTCCTGCCCCCCCCCCTTTTTTTTTTTTGGTCCAGAGAGAGAGAGAGAGAGAGAGAGAGAGAGAGAGAGAGAGAGAGAGAGAGAGAGAGAGAGAGAGAGAGAGAGAGGAGAGAGAGAGAGAGAGAGAGAGAGAGAGAGAGAGAGAAGAGAGAGAGAGGAGAGAGAGAGAGAGAGAGAGAGAGAGAGAGAGAGAGAGAGAGAGAGAGAGAGAGAGAGAGAGAGAGAGAGAGAGAGAGAGAGAAGTATTTAGGCTTACACGTTCAGTTTTAGTTGCAAACTGAGATCAGGAAATCGTACAACCCAGTAGCTAGCATACAGCATGCTTCAATATTTATGTCTGTGTGCCAACACAGACATACTGTTTTTCTAGGAATTCTTTATTTCTTTCTTTCTTTCTTTCTTCTTTCTTTCTTTACAGGCAAATTTGTCCGACATTTCATTTGAAAAGTATTTTACATAGAAACTCCAAACTTGGCATGATTATACTTCCATACATGAAGCCTGGTCTTTTTGTAAAGAGGTTCAACGGTTTTGAGAATTATGCAAATTAGGGACATTTGAAAATTTAAATCTTGCATATCTCCAAAAATATTATAGGTGCAGGTAATCAATCCAACTTCGATTAATATGTTGGTTAGACTGCACATTTTTGTAATTTACATGTGACCTCTAAAGGTCAAAAGTCAATGTCATTTTCACATTTGAAATTTTCATCTAGCCATAACTCAGTCAATTTTCAACCAATTTTAACCATGTTGGACCCAACCTGTAGGTGTTGCAACACTGCATATTTTTGTAATTTACATGCATTGCCTAAAGATTAAAGGTCAAGCTCATTCAGGCCTTTTTGTTAAAACTAGCCATAAGCGTAATGGAATGTGAAGTACCAAGGGCTTCAAAGATGGTGTCAGTCAAGACTCTGGGGTCCGCTTTGGTAATTGATACTTTTAGCCCAGATAAGAGAGCCTGGGTTTGATATCAGGCTACGGGCAGCATGCTTGTCTGTATGTGTGCCCCTGAGTGGCACACAGAATGCCGTGTGTGACTGCTTTTGTCATGTTTACACAAGACAGACAAGACATAACTTAGAACACTGGAACAACACATAATTAATTAATTGGGTAAGACATAACAGATTCAACTGAAAGCCACAGGAAGCTGTAGTTTTCCTTGCAGTGAGGTTGCAAGGTTAGGATATCGTACAAGCCACGGGTAGCCAGGTCAGTGTTCAATGTAAACAAAGCATGCACAAGTATGAATAGACTGACGTCTACAAGTTGTATCATGCTTAGAAGACTACTTGGTTCATGAGAATGAAATGGAAAAGAATGATGACACAGTCTGTGGTAGTTTATATATCATTACATAATATCAAAAATGTTATCTTTCTTTCTTTCCTTTTTTTTCTTTTTTATGGATGTGTGCCAACAGACATATTGTTTTTCTAGGAATTCTTTCTTTCTTCTTTCTTTCTTTCTTTCTTTCTTTCTTTCTTTCTTTCTTTCTTTCTTTCTTTCTCACTTTCTTTCTTTCTTAATGTCTGTGTGCCAACACAGACATATTGTTTTTCTTTCTTTCTTTCTTTCTTTCTTTCTTTCTTTCTTTCTTTCTTTCTTTCTTTCTTTCTTTCTTTCTTTCTTTCCAGACAAGTTTGTCTGACATTTTATTTAAAAAGTATTACACTAGGCAAAATTATACTTCTATAGATGAAGTCTGGCCTTTTTGTAACGACAGGTCATGCTTTTCAAAATTATGCAAATGAGGGCTAATTAAAGTTTTAAATCATCAATATTTTATATACTATAGTAGATGTGGTTCCGACTGTATAGGAGTTTGATCATAGCAAGGAAAAGGCCATCTCAAATGTCAAGGTCATGTCAAGGTCAAAGGTCAATTTTAAGCCAAAATGTCATTTTTGAGGTGAAGGTTCACTTCAGGTAGAGGTCATCTCAAGGTCAAAGGTCATTCAAGGTTAAAGGCCACTTTCGATGGCGGCTTTCTTCTGGCCATAACTTGGTCAATTTGTATCAACTTTGATCATGTTTGGTTCGAATTGTAGCTATTGCAACACTGCACATTTTGAAAATTACATGTGACCCCAAAAGGTCAAAGGTCAATGTCATTTGAACCTTTGAAAGTTTCATCCAGTCACAATTTGGCTATTTTCCATCTGATTCTAATCATGTTAGACTCAAATTGTAGGTATTGCAACACTGCACATTTTTATGAGAACACGTTACCTCGAAAGGGCAAAGGTCAAGGCCATGCACTTTGAAAGTTTGATCTTGCCATAACTTGGTAAATTTTCATCCGATTTGGTTCATGTTCATGTCAGTTTAACTTCTACTAGGGGGTTACTGACCATTGCGCATGTAATGAATCTAAAACAAAAGTTGTAGCAATTGGAATTATGCTAAACAGCACCATTAGAAATTTTAAATCTTGAATAACTTCAAAGCTGTAATAGATAGAAATGCCATTCCAACTTCTACTCCTGTGTTATGGAATAGTTGTACATTGCCATACCAATATGCTTTAAAGATACACACACTGATTTGCTATGCAGCAAATCATCTATTCTAGTTTCTTTCTTTCTTTCTTTCTTTCTTTCTTTCTTTCTTTCTTTCTTTTTTCTTTCTTTCTTTCTTTCTTTCTTTCTTTCTTTGTTTGCAGGCAAATTTGTCCGACATTTCATTTGAAAAGTAAAACACGTAGAAACTCCATACTTGGCACAATTATACTTCTATGGATAAAGTCTGGCCTTTTTATAATGAGAAGTCATGCTTTTCAAAATTATGCAAATGAGGGCTAATTAAAGTTTTAAATCTTCAATATCTTATAAACTATAGTAGATGTGGTTCCGAGTGTATAGGAGTTTGATCATAGCAATGTAGAGGTCATCTCAAATGTCAAGGTCATGTCAAGGTCAAAGTTCAATTTTAAGCCAAAGTGTCATTTTTGAGGTGAAGGTTCACTTCAGGTAGAGGTCATCTCAAGGTCAAAGGTCATTTCAAGGTCAAAGGCCACTTTCCATGGCGGCTTTCTTCTAGCCATAACTTGATCAGTTTTTATCCAATTTTGATCATGTTGTGCTCAAATTGTAGCTAATGTAACCTTGCATATCTTGAAATTTATATGTGACCTCTAAAGGTCAAAGGTCAAGGTCATTTGGACCTTTCAAAGTTGAATCCAGTCATCAGTTGGCCATTTTCCATCCAATTCTAATCATGTTGGACTCAAATTGTAGGTATTGCAACATTCCACATTTTTATCAGAAGATCATGTAACCTCGAAATAGCAAAGATCAAGGTCATTTGGCCCTTTGAAAGTTTCATCTTGTCATAACTTGGTCAATTTTCATCCGATTTGGTTGCATGATCGTGCCTCCATACAAGGACTTTGACCGTTTTATACAGAGGAATGAAGATATTTAAAA